>OY982957.1:19081196-19677811 GCA_963890685.1 Plagodis pulveraria
TTAAGGCACTCGGACAACAATAATGCTTGGCCTTCTAGTTGTAGATTCATAAAAAATTGCAGCCCGTAAAAACATAGTAAAAGTCGGTTAATTTGTCACAGTTACGCCATTGTATAAACAACAGCAAATAAAAACGATTTATTTTTATGACAATAGACATCACAAACGTTACTCTGGTCTATTAGCTACGAATTATGTTTCTTATACAATTAATGAGACAGGCTTTAGTGGTTTGATTTGCCGTCCGTAGATACATTTATCGGGGTATATTATAAAGGAAATATAAAAATATAGATGAATGTGTAATACACGTCTACAGTTCAAAATAAAATTGTTCAATAGGAGATAATTTAGAGATCGGAATTTGAGGATTATCAGATACGGACTGCATAAAAATAATGAGTGTGATTTCGGACGATAATTACCTACTGCCTATTATTAATGTTTATCAAAATCATAGTTTGGATAGTAGCCACAACACGTTATAATATTTATATCTCAATTTTTATATTTATAATATTCAACAGTGTAAACAAGCGTCGCGTATTAAATTAGAACGATTTAATTCCGTTCTATTTCAGTACAGTATATTACGTATGTAAAATCGGATTTTTAGGATTATCAGATACGGACTGCATGAAAATTATTAGTGTGATTTCAGACGATAATTACGTACTGGCGATTAGAAATATTTATCAATATTATAGTTTGGATAGTGGCCACAACACTTTATAATATTTATATCTCGATCTTTATACGAGTATTCATAATGTTCAACAGTGTAAAAAGGGCTTTTAATCAGTGTTAAATTAGAACGAACTAATTCCGTTCATTTCAGTACCGTTTGTAATCACGAAATTAATTTAATTCAATGAAAAATAAATTCATATCAGACAAATTAATGATATAATGTGCATAAATTAAAAAAATTAGTGCTGTTGCATACTTGCAAAAACACTAATTTTTTATTAATTTTTTATATTTTTTTATTAAACAGTTCCACCGCGCGATGCATACATTAGTAAGTATACTAATGTATGCATCGCGCGGTGGAACCAATTTTCATACGATCGTAGTTTTGTATAAGTTCGGTTATATTTTGCTGATTGCCTTTAGACTAGTGTTAAGTTTTCTGGTGTTTAAGTTTTCCGTAAACTCATTTATGTTCATAACTATTCAGCATAATAGATCTGTATCGATTTTTTAACATGGTACCTATATATTAAAATATAAAACGAAAAAGTGATCAACTACGAGAATAAGGTATAAGGCATGCAAAATTACACAGAATTCAAACATTTGGTAATCAAAATGTGACCAAGCAACATTTTGAAATGAAAAGCGCTTCCCAAACACGTAAGCTTATGCATGTTCTAAATTATTCAGAATAATAGTTTCGTGTAGATTTTTGTAGATAACATTAGATAAAACGAAAAAGTGGAGAATAGATATTAGACTGAAGGAAATGTATGCAAAGTCTCACAGAGTCCAAACATTTGATATTCAAAATACGACAAAACTACGTTTTATATTAAAAGCGCTACGCAAACACTCTTCTACTACACGAAGACGCTTGCCAAAATTTATTTACTATTCGTCTTCTTGCCACTTTGTCTATTCAACACGATGTAGTAGCTCTCTACAGTCAAAATTATTCTAATAAGATTTATAATCGTAACAAATAGTGTGTAAATAAACTCGACATAAATAAAGATGTTCCTCATTGCTTATATTTTACACTTGATTTATTTTCCGAGTTTACGATTGGATTGGCTATTTCAAAGTTCTTTACTGACTTTGAGTTGAAATTTAGATCGAATCTTAGAATACTTTTTATTTTTTAAATGCGAAATTCCCCTTACGTGCCTCTGTAATGGCTTTTGACGAAATGTAGTATGTTCAATACATTTCTGCTTGGAATTAACAAAATTGTTTATTTCTAATTTTGCTGTATTCACAAAATCATTGATGACTTGAGGCATTAGATACATTGAAATGTACAACGGACCAATCTTGCTACGTTTTTTAAATATTGATAAGGTCAGCGCTAATTTTCCTTATTAAGTAAAAACTACTATATACGAGGGATGTCAAGAGAAAAGAAAAGTCCATAAACGGGACGTATCGTACCCTTGGCGTCCAATACATGACAAGGAAGACCTTACGTTACCACGTTATGTATGTGGTATGTGATTTTATGAAATAAAGGACATTAAAATTATAATAATAATATCTTCCAAATTTATTTCCCATCACATAACAATAAGCATCATGTTTCACTGGGCACAAGAGTTTTCTCTCAAAAAGGGCACAATCTACCAAGCAATTTGTTTTGATTTAAGTCATGTTCAGAGACAGAGTTTTCATAAATAAATTATGAATTCATAGTATTATTAAGTATTATTTATTGATATAGTGATTTTGTTATACACATTTCGTTATAACAAAGACTTTAAACACTGACTACGTGAGTTTGTCTGAGCAGAATAATATAAATGTGTATTGTAGCGACGTAATTTCGGCTTTTCACGTGTCTGTAATACATCATTTGCATAGTTCAACGGTCCAACAACGTGTTTCAAATATCTATTTTCTTGCTCCGAGTTGTGTAGTTTCTTTTGAATCTCTTTGATTTCTTCATTTAGAAGGCCCACTTGTTTTTCCAGGCCTTTGATATATTCCTGTTCATTAGAGTCATGTGGAAGTTTGTTGATGTCACGAACTACGAAAGTGGGGATATTCTCACCATCAGTTTGCTTGAAAATCCTTAAGATATCTTGCATGTCTTCGTTTGTTGTGGCATGAGGAACACTAGGATTCATGGTGTTTAATAGAATCTCTTTGGCTTCAGCAATTTCTGAGATTGAGTAGGTACTGCTACAGGTGTTTTTTAAAATAGTCTCATCTAGAACGACATGTTTATTTTGTACGAAGGCTAGCAATTCGTTTACCACTGTGCTAACTGAGTAATTTTCTGTCTCAACCATGGCTTCTGGAATCGAAACTGAAGGAAAGTCTGCGTAGGCAGAAACGCGTATATAGCACGTGCTGCAGTATCCACTGAAAATCCGCGACTGACGAGATGACATAAAATTTTACTAAAATAAATCTATTTATTTGCAAGACATTTCGGTGAAAGCGTAATATCAGATGTGGACGTTGATATTTTTAATTTCAGATCCGTGGTAGAGGCGACTGATGTGCAACTGAACATGCGCGTGGGCATCCACACGGGGCGAGTGCTGTGCGGTGTGCTGGGTCTGCGCAAGTGGCAGTACGACGTGTGGTCCAACGATGTCACTCTCGCTAACAACATGGAAGCGGGTGGAGAACCAGGGTAAGCTAGCATATGACACGAGACTGGTAAAAGGGCAAGAATCCTTTATAAGAGGCTTAATTTGGTCCAGGGATCTAAATGTATACGCCACTCTGCTCGGAAACATCGTACATAGATATGTACGATGTATTTTCCGTATAGTCCGAAAGACAGAAAGCTGATTTAAAAATATGAATTTTGAATTTCGAATTAAATAGAATGATATTTAATTCGAAATTCATATTTTTAAATCAGCTTTCTGTCTTTAGGACTATTGGTTATCGCCCTAGGGAGTATGTTATTTTTATAGCTACACAATATTGCCGATGATATCGCCATGGCTATTTAAACAAAGCGGAAACTCGCAGCAATTTCCATTTCAAGTCAGGTGGTGCCTGACTTAGAAAATGAACTCTCCAGATGATGATTATTTGGATTAAGAAAATATATTTTTTATATACGGACGTTTTAGCAATAAATCCCAGTTCACCACCTTCTTGATTAAAAGGTAAAACTTAATCTGAAGTGTATAAGTTATAAATTATTTTTTTGAAATTCCTCTGCAACGATAGTGAATTTTTACACCTCGTACAATCGAAAAGTATTATTTTCTGAAGTCCGTTTTTATATCAAGAATTTAATAATTATTCTACAATCTGTTCTACCATAAATGAGATCTGTTCTAACAAAAACAAAGAGCGTGACAGACTATATTTTTACCACTTAAAGAGCAATTAAATAATTTATATCTCATCGATCTAAATACAGGGGTATTGGTAAAATGCTAACAACCTTAGGGTTGACTTCTGCTAGTCTTAACAAACATTTTGAGATGTTTTTTTGTGTTTGTTTATTTGTATTTGACGGAATAAGCACGAGGACCACCTGATGTTACTTCTCTTGTGCCTGTAATTTAATACTTCATATTTTATACGTAGGTCACACAAAAAGTTATGCACTAAAACAAAGTTTCCGAATGTTTAATTCTTCGTGTAAAATTTTGTGAATTTGGCTCATACCAATCCCCAATAGTCGTCGAATTGTCTCATATCTCCGCGTATCATATCTCCTAAAAAAACAGGGTGCTGGCACTACGGAATGTCGAGCCTTCGACTATGTAGGGAGGATATAAAATTTTCAACACTTTATGGGTTATTAAGGGTTACCAAGATACAGGCTGCGCCTAGTTTGGAACCCATTGTCTGAACATACATGTATATATTATGTTTATTAGAATAAGATTAGAAACTAGGTATATGTGTGACGTTACAGTCGTAGGGCTGGGTAGCCGGTACACATATTTTTTTGGCTTTGCACATGCAGATGTGCTGGGTTAGAATTGCACTCCCCATATCTTCCTGTGGACGCAACAAACGAGTAAGAGGCGAAAAAAGGAAAAAATACCAGAAAGTTGGCAACATTGCCTTCTGAAGAACTGCCATCTTATACTGACCGAAGATTGCTGCTAAGCGTGGGAATTATGGTAACCTCCGTCATAATGGGGTAGGCTTTGTTCAACGAGTGGAGGTCATGGCTGTTGATGATGATGAAGATGCCATCTGCAGAATTACTTATCATCATCATCAGCCGGAAGACGTCCACAGTGGAACAAAGGCCTCCCCCATACAGCGCCACAAAGAACAGCTATTAGCTGCTTGTAACCATTGGCTACTCGCAACATTCACGATGTCGTCAGTCTACTTAGTGGGGGCCCTTCCAACTCTACGTCTTCCGGTGTTGTGTGGCAACCACTCAAGAACCTTTCTTCCCCATCGTTTATCAGTTCGTCAAGCAATGTGGCCCGCCCATTGCCACTTCAACTTGCAAATTCTGAGAGCTATGTCGGTGACTTTGGTTCTTTGGCGAATATCCACGTTCTGAATTTTATCGCGCAAAGAAACTCCGAGCATAGCTCTCCCCATGGCTCGTTGAGCGACTCTGAGCTTGTCCATAAGGGCCACAGTTAAGAACCACGTCTCAGTGCCATAAGTCATCACTGGTAACACTCTGGTTGGCAGAAGTACTCAGTGATACAAATAAGTACATAAATAACAAAAATACGTAGAACGGGCAAGATGTGCGTATTCCAGACTTATGTCTCATACCGAGAATACGATATGACCCGACATTGTCATTATTCGAAGGACATGTCCTGTCTAGCAGCGCAGCGCTTTGGCGCCGCTCCAACAACATTTGAACAGAACAAAGGTTAGGGCGAGGTTGAACTTGAAACTGAAATGTGAAAAGTAGGTATAAGTAGGTAGGTACCTACTTTTCACATTGAAAATTGAGATTATTTTTTTTTATTGACACTAGCTTTCCCTCAACTTCACCTTCGAGATCACAGGATACAACAGCGGCGGCCTACCTACTGATAATTTTGTATTTATGTATATGAGAATTTCTAATTAAAATGCATTACTTTTAAATGCCGGAATAGATTTGGATGTATATCGTTAGAATCCTTACACAAGCACGAGTGACACTGGCTATAAATTTTTTGATAAAAAATCTCATATTCCTTGGAACACGTACAGTGCAATACACATTCAGGCTGAAGTATTACAGCTGATCTGATTTGCATTGGACTTAATTCATTCGGGATAGTGTGTTTGTGCGTAGGCAAAAGCGTCACTTTGGAGGTTTATGGGTCGATCCCCGGGAAGGCCTTGCAATTTTTTCTGGCCATTACATTTTCAGTAACAGTCAGAGTCTGGCACTGCTTACATGACCATAAACTCGCCCCCCTATTACATCATATTATCATTTTGGAGAATTTTGTCAATAGTTTGAAAAATCAATGTAAACAGTTAAATCGATAAATTATTCAGATAAGTTTACTTCCACTTTTTTTAACTTTGTAATAAAACAAAACTAAATCCAAGATATGAAAAAGGTTTTACTAAAGTTGCCTAATATGTTCAATTGGTTAAACTGAAAGTTGAACGCATCAGGCTTAACTTATATAAACTTAACTTATATCAAAGATGAAAAAGCTGGACGACAGTTTGCCCAAAATGTTCCACTTGTTGAACAAAATGTTAATAATACTGGAGTAGAGGGAGGTTACATAGGATCAAAACATGTCTTGAGAAACATTGTTGGTTACCTCTGACTACCCCTTCGGCGAAAAGCAGGATTGCTTAGTTTTTATTTCTTCCATATGTTTATGCAAAGGATATAAGAATCGAAACCACGAGACTTATTCTACTTCGGTCGTTTTCTTGAAGCATTCCACCGCACCTGGTTTTTGGCACCTAGATAAGTACGACGCGTTCAACGCCTAAGCTATTCAAGATGTTCTCAGACCGGAAATATAAAAAAAAATATTCGTAGCTTTTCTCAACCAAAAGGCTATATTCAGATACGGCTACCCGACATTTCCTCCTTCACATAATATATTTCCAAACATCTCCCTTAGGCCAAGCTTCCAAATATAATACTCAGTTATATAATAGGTATATGTAGGTACATAACATCTGCAAATCTAAATGTGTCACCCAAGGTCTACTCCGAATGTTGGTGACATGTTGCGTGTTTATCGCATACGGCCTTCTGTACTATATTACTGTGTAGTATTTACTCCCCACAGTGTTCTATATGTCGGGGTATATACTTGTAGTCCGTTGAACAGAGTTACCATTCTACCATCATGATATAAATAATTTCTGGCTTTCCACACAGCCCGTTTCTCATTTTCTAAACATAATATAGATACTTACCCTAACTTTAAATATAAATGAACAATATTATGTTTATACCTACTAGACTACTTGCAATTTGTATGCACTTATACGAGGTCAGTGGTACCTTTTATTTGTTTTTTTTTTTAATAGTATGAAGTGATGAGACAGTCTACTCGCTCGCCTGAGGTTAAGGGTCCATTAACAGTTGCAGTGTCACCTCTCTTGTTCTGCTTGACACTGCACTGCGTTTTTCACTCCGAAGTGTTAGTTCTTATGTCGTTTTCGCCTAGTAATTTATAACCTTGCAAAGAAACAAATTCCGGTAGAAGTAAAAATATTGTTCTTTTTCTTTTTTTTCTGATAGGTAACCCTTTGACCACAATCACACCTGATGGTAAGTGATGATGTGGTCGAAGTTGTTAACAGGCTTGACCTGGAGTTACTGGCTCTCAAGGACAGCTGCCGGAACACACCGGTAGGTGCTTGGCGACAGATTTTCTGCCTGAGGGTGGCCGATAGCCACGCGGGCATTCGCAAAAATGCCCTACCACCATACGATGAAGCTCAAGCCTGCGGCGGGATTCGAACTATGGACCTGCTGCGCAGCAGTCCATAGCCAATGCTACTGAGCCATCACTGCAACACGATTTTTTTGCTATATACACTATGCTCTTGTTTATAAGTTAGTTTCACGCCCCCTTTTAGACGAGGTGACATCAAGACCAAGGCCAAGACGTTTCAGGCAAGTTATTACCATAACCACAGAATAAAAAGACCAGAAGAATCACTCCGCTAAGCCATTCCAATAAATAAGTGACTCTAGCTACAAAGCAATATGTACTTCAGCTCGCAAAGCACGGAGTACCTAATATTTATATTCACCTACAAGGCGTATCTCTTTCTATCGCATAGCCGAGCATAGCTCAGATCTCTTCTGGTGCGGTACGCATGGTAGAATAATCCCGTCCGGACGGGACGTACGTAAGGAGCGGAGTGAGCCAGGCCTGCCATAATTGAAAACTGAACGGTCTCCCCTAGTGTGAACTTTATGAATTACGTTAGTTTAGTGATGATTTGGTCGAAGATGCTGTTCAGAATAACCTAGAAGTACTGGCTCTCAAGGACAGCTGCCGGAACACACCGTTAGGTGCTTAGTGACAGATTTTCTACTTGAGGGTGGTATCTAGCCAGGCGGGCATTTGCAAAATGCCCTACCACCATGCTATAACGACTGCCATCCTAAGACAACAACCGGGAACGACAGCTTAACGTGCCCTCCGAAGCACGGAAACGCTCAGTAGTAATGTCACTAGCGGTCACCCATCCAACTCATGACCGCGCGCGACGTTGCTTAACTTTGCTGATCGGTTGAGAACAGCTAAGTAAATTTCGCTACGACCGCTTCAAAATTGTATGTTTTGATGTACATTTTGCAGTTCAGGTACTATTGTTGGACAATAGATTCCACTTGGACCAGCTTCTGCAAAACTGCCTATATTTTAATTCCATGATAATACAACATATGGTTTTGAAAATACAATGGAAACTTAGAAACGCAGTTGATACTGGCTCGTGTCTGCGTACACTGGGGAGAATACGTGCGGACAGCTAACTTTCCCGACATGTTTTCATGACGTCATATTACCACATTCGCCGGTTAGGGACCTCGTTATCGCCCCTTCTTACCGAACTCAGCGTGACCCAGAGCAGAACAAGTTCCGAAAATGCCTTTAACATGCAATTGTCTCAATAGACGTGATGTTATCAATAAGTATATTAATAATAGTCACCTACTAGGTCGTTATTATTGAACGGGTGCCTAAATAATGAACATACTAGTCGTTACATCTATTTCACTTCATGATATAGAGATTTTTATTCCTTTCCAGGTTGGGCAAATAGTTTCGCATGTCTGCCTTATGTCCGGCTGTTGGTCTCTGCTGGTCGCATTTCTCAACTGATACTCGTAATATTTTGTGAGCAGTATATAGAATTCTTTTATCGATTCAGTGATTGGATTTTTTTTTAAACGGTGGAGATATGTGTTGGATATTTTTGCACACTACTGCTTCGAAGAATATCTAACACTGCGGTGGTTACCACCAAAGCGGACTTACAGACGTATTCCAATATTCTAAAAATTCTAAATGATAATATAAAAAAATGCCTGTGAGTCTGCAATGACTTGTAGGTTGTCTAAATTCTTTCATTGAATTAGCTGTAGTGTTGTATATAGTTCGTAATATTTTGTTAGTTATGGCATACCGCCAGTTGAAAAAAAAAACTTTTATTTATACTTATATAGGATTATACGCCAGTAGATCATTTTAAAAATTTATGAAAGAGAGATATATGAGAAAAAGAGCAATATCTCTCTTTCTCATATATCTCCCATCATTATTCCAGGTCGGCCTATGTTTTCCGCTCATTTTGAATCTTGAATAATAAATGAATTGAATATAAAAACGATTCATTTTATAGTTTTGTCAAGCATGTATTGCAAGGAACCTAATTAAAATAATGCCAACACGTGCTGATACTGTCGACAACCTTAAAAGGTTAAAGTTAGTGATGTAACTAATGACACCTTATTATCTTGTAGTCGAGTGCACATAACGCAAGCGACACTGGAATGCCTGGGCGGGGCGTACGAGGTGGAGCCGGGGCACGGCGCTAGTCGCAACGCTTACCTGAGAGACCACTCCGTGCAGACCTACTTCATCATCCCGCCTCCCAGACGGAGAAAAGTGAGCATTACTTTAATTTAATCTGAAGGATCAAGAAAAATCCTGTGAAAGTCATAAATAACGTCATAAACGCCACGTAGCCAAAACGCAAGAAATTTCGACGCGTTTCGTTTCTACACGAAGCATCCTCAGGAGGTCTTGACTTATATTCGCGATATTTTTAAAGTTGAATTTTTTTTCAGTTTGATATTACGACTTTTGAACGTAGCAACAGCAGCAATGAAAACTAATTAAAATGTAATAGAATTATACAAATTGTTAAGCTTCAAGGTAAATTCCATAATATCTAGGAACAGATTTACTTATACAAATTCATAGTTTTGAAACAGTGATGGCTCAGTGGCATTGGCTATGGACTACCGTGCCGCAAGTCCATGGTTCGAATCCCGCCGCGAACTTGAGCTTCAAAGCATGGTGGACGTGCAGTTTGCGAATGCCCGCCTGGCTAGCGACCACCCTCAAGTAAAAAATCTGTCACCAAGCACCTAACGGTGTGTTCCGGCAGCAGTCCTTGAGAGCCAGTGAAATTACAGGCACATGAGACTCAACAACTATGTCTCAAGGTGACGGGCGCAGTGCAATTTGTGACTTGTGACGTAATGCATCTGTTATAGGCAGAGGTTAGTCCGCTTAACATCAGGTGGGCCACGTGATCTTGATCCATCACAATTAAAATTTTTTTAAAAATTAGTTTGTGAGTCCTATGCAACAGAGCATGGACTCCTTTACAAAGTCAATAAAAGTGAGTACATGGTATTTGGGGCCGCTGGTAAGTATCCCGAAAGTGTACTTCCTTCAACGGCTTGAACATAAAGCAAGTTACTTGGTACAGTTCCTTACCAGTGACCTAAAGGATAATGTAGACATAGAGGGGGAGCGTAGGGATTTGGCGGTTCCTGATAACATGTTGGCTCGTAGATTTGCCCGTTGTACTGAACAAGTTAAAATCTCCATTTTAAGTCGTAAAGTTTAGGTATTGTCAAAGGCTTAGGCTTTTACACGGGTGGTCTATCGGTCAACTATATGAAAAAGTCACTGGATGCTTTACAGGTCTTGTACAATAACGGCTTTAGGATGATATTGGGACTACCCGTTTTTGTAGCGCCTCAGAAATGTTTGTTCATACTCAGACTGATGGCTTTCAAGCAATTATGAGGAAGAAGGTAGCATCATTAATGAGGCGAGTGCGGGATAGTAACAACAGTATCCTGAGGACGGTAGTGGACAATCCATGTACTCCCTTTGTGAAACATTTTGTGCGATTGTTGGTCAGACAACCAATATGTAATATCATACAACATAAAACGGTTCGCATGGGATGTCCTATTAACTAAGTGTAACTTTAGTAGTAGTGTGATATGTTGTATATAATTTTATTTTTGTGTGTATACCAACTCTAATATAAGTAATATTTAATATTATTTCAAAATAAGTGGATTTATTGTTGTCCGAAATATATGAATTGGAATAGTCACCTGCTACAGTCAAAAGTACACATCATATATGTACTTCTAAAGTTGCCAAAAATGACATACAAAGTACCAATCAAATATTAAACTCTAGTAGCTACTTAAATATTTATTAAAACTTACCTGCATAAAAACATGACCAGTCAGGCTAGAATCACACTTCCCCATATCCTTCTATGGACGTCGTAAGAGGCCGCGAAGGGAAAAATACGTAGGTAGCAACGACTTCTGCAGGACTGCCGTCTTACACTGCTATCCCCAAGACGATTGACAAGCGTGCGCATTACGGCAAACCGTTCCCAATAAGAGAGGCCTTTGTTCAACGGTGGAAGTCTCGGCTGGCGATGCATAACATAAAAATAAAGTAGCTATTAAGTTTTGAAGCGCTCGTAGCGAAGTTGACTTAGCTGTTCTCAATCGATCAGCAAAGTTTAGCAACGTCGCCCGCGGTCATGAGTTGGATGGGTGACCGCTAGTGACATTACTACTGAGCGTTTCCGTGCTTCGGAGGGCACGTTAAGCCGTCGGTCCCGGTTGTCGTCTTAGGATAGCAGTCGTTAGAGCATGGTGGTAGGTCATTTTACGAATGTCCGCCTGGCTAGCTACCACCCGCAAGTAGAAAATCTGTCGCCAAGTACCTAACGGTGTGTTCCGGCAGCTGTCCTTGAGAGCCAGTACTTCTAGGTTAGCCTGAACAACATCTTCGACCACATCATCACTTACCATCAGGTGAGATAGTGGTCAAAGGCTAACCTTTCAGGCATAAAAAAAAAGTACATATTAATCTTATATATACGAGTGTACATAAACAAAGTTTATGTTGCTCTGTGTGCCGGTAGTAGGTACCTAAATTGTGACATTATCTCATTAAAGAGCAGTCAAGCTTATTCCGTGTCCTCAATCAAAGAGTCAGTAAGGCCGTCAGCCAAGAACTTGTCTTATTTCTAATCGACTTATTAGTAGAAAGTTTTGTATATACGCGTCGTCTTGTATATCATATATCATTTGCAGATGTGTCTCTCAGCCGGAGTAGGTCTGGGCTCAGGTTCACGCCGAAAGCTTTCGTTCAAGAACGTTTCCAACGTGGTTGTGCAGTTGCTTCACTCCATCAAGTTCAACGTGGACGTACCCTTTTCCAATATGGCGGCTTCTCCTCAAGAACTGAAGGCCAATGCAGCTAGAAAGGTACTTCGAAACACCTTTACATAACTTGGCGAACTCTTCAAGGCACATGTTTTTCATAAAACAAACATACTTCACAATTCGTTTGTAGTGCACGTGCTTATTATTTTGAAAGCTACAATACACAATTTTAATACCACAATGCAATATTTAATAAGTTAAAAAAAACTAGAAAGAAATAAAATTCTAAGTTTGAGTATTCCTTTCTTATCAATCGGCATTGATTTCGATGTCTTTCAATTCAATTATATCGTGTACTATAATACGAAATTTTGATAACTCATCACTGATTGAATTCATCTGATTTCATTCCGCACATATAAGTAATATAAGATTGCGATCATTCAGCGGATGACTTTCTAAATCTTATATATATTTCTATAAGCACATTACTTTTATAAGTTTCGGCTTGCACTATCGGACATGGCCACACAATACGACGTCATTGTCCGCGGCTTTATCTTCAGAATATTTTGGCACGTGTGATACATTTTATTGGACCCACTTTCGGCTCCCGAACGAAGGTAAGTTCTCTTTCAATATATTTTGATTCCAAATTTTCAATTATGTTTTCAGATTTGATATTCGGTTTGATTGTAACTAATGAAGATTAACGTAGCTAGAGATAGTAGTAACAGTACCACTTCGAATTTTACACAAAAAACAAAATGGGACCTATCAACATATTCTAATTTGAAGATACGGTGATGGGTGCTACCGCTATGAGCTTCTAATGCTACCAGTACCTTTGGTTCACGATTGTATTTATCAGAGTGATAGCACCCAAGATGTAACAACTTAAGGCATGATTCGCCACAATGAGAGAGCAACTCGGGGAAAGGAAAGCGACCTAGTTATCGTGCGACGCCGACGGTTACATGCTTGGTACCTCCATCCCTGTGACCGTGTGGGTTCCCGTAGCGTGTTGTCCCGCACTCCCGGCCACGGGCCCGTGCCGCGACCGTCATGCGTTAAGTTGTTCCTTGTGTATGTAAGTGTCGCGTGGAGACGCAGAGAGCATGAGGTGTAGCAGTAGTGTGGTGGCAGGTGCTGGACCTGCGACGCGCGCTGCACGCGGAGCCGGGCTCGGCCGAGGCGCTGCGGCTGGCCACGCTGCGCGCCGACGACGTGAGCGCTGCCATGCGGGCCCCCACCGCCCCACCTGCCTCTACCGGCACCGGCACCACCCCGGCCACTGCCCCACAACACCACACCTTCGACGCAGTCATGCAGCACCACGCCCTCCGCACACATACCACGGTCGAACACGGCCTCTCATGCACTACATCATGTATACGCACTTGGTACACTCATCTGTGCACGCCGCGCGCGCTCACTGCCCTACATCTCATCCACCTGTTTAATGGATTTAAATTGTTTCTCGATGGCACAGATGGGTTTACGAAAATACTCGTAGTGCTTATACATAGCGATGGGGATAGGCGCACATATAAACAATTCATTTTAAACTACTTTGCAATGTTCTCAGCGGGTGATTTAGTTAAATGTGCGCACGTTCCCGACACGCTCTAGGGTGATTTAGACTCACGGTTTATGATTTTACGCTTCACGAACTATGTACATGAGACGCATCGGGACGATCGACTCGATGGGTTTCATAGTGTGTGTCGAATGATAACCTCGCTTATGGTTTCTTGTACTTGTAGTTAGATTGGTTTATGAGTGGTGGTTTTCGAACTAAATCTTTACTGCTTTTTCTTGAATTTCGAGGTGCGCACTGAAGCTTTATACAGAGACGGAAATAATTGCGAGGTGTTCTGAAACAAATTTGCATATGCTTCACACTAAGTTTGTTTTGGCAACAATTGAAAACACATAATATTTACATAACACAGTTTAAAAACATTATAATTACCGATTCCCTACATTGGTACATACATACACCTACCTACATAAGTTAGTTTTCTGCTGCACCAAATCCCTGGGCCTCAAATTAGTATGAAAGTTTCCACGGAGACGACCATTAAGTTGCTGGTTTGTTGAAGCCTTCGCCCGTAGTTGCTTCTCTTCGAATAAAACAATTATACATTAGAGCAAGCGGACGTCACCTTTCGATTACCTACGTGTCCGGAACACGTTGGTCTTGTATCCGACTCCCTGATGGAACTGCTTGGAAGTCTTGAATACACCAGCAACTAACATCAGACGTCTGCTCGTTATTTTTCAGATGTTCCGACCTTGGACATTAGTTCCACAACACATTCCCGCTGAAACAGTAAGCGCAGACAAAATGTTGTTCATGTGTATTATTGTTTTCCACCAACACCACTGGGTGACACGTTTTCAATTCCAATATTTGTTAGGTGTTTTACCACCTTCGCAAACCTTATGATTAATGTGGGCCACTCCTCTGCGATATATATCACAATTCACACCAGTCAGGTGCTACGCAAGGGGGAACAAGTAAAGTCAGCGAGAGCACTCAAACCACTCACAATCACTATTCTCTTATTGGACGATACTTATTCTTTCTAAATTGTCAAATGTTTACATGAGATGTTTTATTTTTATTGAGTTTGTTTGATAATAAAGTCGAATGCACTGAACCGTGTTTCACTCGCTATCCCGACTGGCTACCTTGAGCACTAGAGCATGGCATGAACCCCGAGTATCGACTAACTTGCATGACATGACATAATCCTAATTTTAGTATTTAACATTACATATATACTTTCTGCTTGATTAATTCTTGGTTTCATTGATTTCTGACTTTTTAAATTGACGTGTCCGAGAACTAATCAAGCATGAAGTTATAGTTATAAGTTTCTCTGACATCTTGATTCCCATAATGTCTCTATTCTCATTTTTCAATGCCGTCGGAATCCCGTTCCAAAAATAGTCGACGGCATAGGTGTTAAATCTTTCTGAGCCAACTCGCTGTAAAATAAATCTTGTTCATATTTCATTTTACTTTACTATTTTAATAATGTGATGCTGCTTCGGAGTCCGGATCTTTTAAGTGTTAAGGTCAGTTCGAAGAACCATACTGTGGTGCATGGAGTCTGCATGAGATGGGCCCATGTCGTCCCCGACCTGACCCTTCCAACTTATCTTCTCATTAAATGTTCTCCGTTAACTTTACCTTCTGTGTACCATATCGATGTTTACTTTCTCCACTTCCGCTGTTCAGATGTTTCAATATCGATGGGTAGTACTGTAGTAGAATGGATATTGTGGCAAACTCAGTCACGTGAACGTAGTTCCTGCGTTTTCACAGAATAAAGTGACGGAGAAATTTAAGCGACCTCTGAAAAAGCGTCACTCGTCTGTGTACCACCAGCCGACCAATCGTGTGAACAAGTACCTCGCGCAGGCGATCGACGCCCGATCTGTCCACCGAGAGAAGGCTATGCACGTGCATCTACTCACCTTATGCTTCAAGGATCCAGACATGGAAGCTATGGTAAGTACTTTTTTCTTCTGAGTTAATCTGAAATAAATTATTAGACCTTGAGCAGGTGTGTTATTGGTTTGTCACATCATCACTTACCATCAGGGAAGATAGTAGGCTGACAAAGGCTTGGCTACCTGTTATAAAAAAGTTCTTGGGATCCAATACCCATTTTGAGCACGGTTGATGAGATGGTAATGCTCTTTGTAAACGGCTTTTCTTTTACCTTCTAGTACCGAGCATCAACAGACGGCGGATGGGCAGGTTCCCTGGGTGCTGCTTTAGGCGCCTTAGCCGCTGCTGGTGCTTTACAAGCGGCCATTCTTCCTCGAACCACAATCCTTTTACTTCTCTTCGTGACAGCCTTTGCGTGGTCAGCAGCCGTGCTGGCATTGACACTGGCAGCGAGGTTGAGGCTCATACCTTGTGATGTGTCAAGACCTTTTGCTCTGAGGAACGCCATTACAACCTTCACAATAGTGCTGGGCTATGCTGTTAGTCAAGTTAATGTGGTAAGAATTATCATAAATATTTATTTCTATTTAGTTAGCACATTTGTAAATGCAATTTTATTTAATTAGCAATTCTAGAACAGGTTATTTGTAAGTAGTCAGAAAACATGATCCACGCTCCACAAAATGTTATTACTTTTTTGACACAATTGGAGCATTCCAGTTGAAACAGCATTCGATGTCCCTAGCTAGGGCACCACGGACAGAATCTTGCTGGGAAATAATTAAACTATATTCCTGGACCTTTAAAAATGATAATATATTTGCCGTAGTTCCACTTATTGTTATGTGGAAAGTTAAGGTTCTAGCATTTTTTTTTTCATTCTTCTTTCTATATGTTTTTTCCAAAACTTATCAGAGTGCTTGGTCGATGCGACGCGTGATAAAAATGCTGGCACCTATTTGGCTCAAAGAATAAGCATTGCAATTCATCGGGGCAATGCTGCCAGCATGCCAGCAATCCATTAATTACCGTAACAAATGTAATGAATTCAATATGTATGAAAAAGAGAGATGTTGTACGTGATCAACTAACGAACTAGCAACAAAACATAAACAAAATAAATTTCCCGCGAAAGATATAGGCAGAACTTATCTGATTATTGAGACTCCATTTCTATTATTATTACTATTCTACCTTGCTATGGTTTTGTTCTGATTTTTGTATGGATTAATTTATTGATATAAAATACCTAATTAATCTTGGTGCTTTATAATTCAAGGTGACGTGTCGAGAAATCAACATTTGTCGGAACCTAACAGAGAACATAACGACCATGGATGACATCCGACAGACAAGTGGGGATGTTGCTGCTTCTCTTTGGAGCAGCGACGACCACAGAGCATGTCCGGTTCCTCTCTACATCACCCTGGGTTGTTGCTTGAGCATGTTGGCCGTCGCAGTGTTTCTGAGGCTGCCGATACTGGTGAAGGGGATCCTGTTGTCTGTGATGACGGCAGGGTACATGTCAGTCATACTAGCGTACCATAAGGATCTGTTTGATTGCTACGATCTTATGACTGAGTAAGTATGTTTTGAAATAAAATTGTTACTAATGATAACAAAATATTAAAATCGTTCTGAAAATCATTAAACAAGAATGGAAAAAATGGTACAGTCCCGCCTAGTTTTTTTCTAAGCCGACGTACCGTCATTGTCGCCAGGTAGCTTATTGTCAGAAGAATTTTCGATGCGTTTTGCTTCTACTGTAGATAGTAGAAGCAAAACGCATCGAAAATTCTATACTACTATCAGGAGGTCTATACTCTTCCGGCGCTCGATCGAGTTCTTGAAAAGTAGGCGGAATTGTCGCTAGATAAATTTATATCCATATTTTAAATCATCATGTCAACCTTTTACAAGGTCTCCCCCATTGTGGGGATTTGCCATAATCCCCACGCTTGGAGGGCGTCTTGGGGATCGCGGTAGAAGTTGTCAGTATCTCAGAAGGCATTGCTTCCCACCTTCTGGTATCCCTTCCCTTAGTTTCGCTTAGTTATCTCGTACGACAGCCCCGGGAAGAAATGGGGGGTGCCATTCGGACCTGGCACCCCACGGGAATTTTTAAATACTTTTCTGAAATATTATTAATAATTTCTTTAAAATATTTTTTAATTATTTGTTAGTATTTATTATGGATTTCCGCAATAATTAAAATTAGTGGTAGTTAAAGAAGCTATTTAAATGTCTATTTCAGTTTTTTTTTCTACGACTGATGAGATCCAGAAATATAGGTAGGACTCAAAGGCTAACTCTAAATATCTAGATCTCAAGTACAGATGCTGTAACACACTGTTAGATGCTTGGAGACGGTTTTCTACTAAAGGTTGCTAGGCGAGCATTCGCTAAATACCACAGCATCAGATTTTAGATGGTTTTCCAATCATCAGATAAAAATGTCTGACTGATAACAAGCTAACTGGCCAAATTTTAAAATAAAACGAATGATGTTTCTATAACAACATTCGTTCTTTGAATATAGGTTGTGGATTATATGATACATTTATTCTTAGAAATAGTAACTATCTGATGATTGAAAACCGGGGTTTAAGAAAATTCAGTGACACAGATATTAAAATAATCCTTAAACACTTTGTGACGTCTATTTCAAGTAATTTTAACCCAGAAGAAATATTCAGATATGTATATAAGTACCCAGGAGCCTGGAGTGCCCACTTCAAGAGGTCTTGGCTCTTCGAACGCACGATCTTGTTATTGACTGAAATGAATTGTCAATACATACATTTTTAAAATGTTTTTCTGAATTATTTAAAATAATTGTTATGTGTGTTTTTCTTTAAAATGATCTTTGCATGTAAGGTTTTTTATTTGCAGTGCAAAATATGCACCCGTGTTGGAAAACTATATATTTTTTTATACTTAATTTACATCTAACCATTTCCAGGCCTGGACCAGTAGGGTCGGCGTATGTGGCGTGTGCGTGGACACTAGCCCTGGCGCTGGCCGTGCTACTGCACGCTCAGCAGACGGAGTGGACGGCACGGCTTGACTTCCTCTGGCAGGTGGAAGCAAGAGATGAGAAGAGGGATATGGATGCTTTACAGGTAAACATCAACACCACTAAACCCTGAATATAGGCACAGTTATTTTCATAGTTTAGTGGTGTAAAAGAATTTACCAAAGATGCAGGTACTGGCTGTGCTCTTATATGCACAGTGCATAAAGTTGATCAGCGTGACTTTTTGTGGCAGGATATATGTGAAAATAGGAGAGATGGAGGCTTTGTATGAAAACTATAGACGTAATTAAGGTACATGCGGTATTAAGGCCCACCATGTTTTTGGATACCAAGCTTAAAATTAAGTTGAGTCAAAAATTATTATCTTATGACGTCTTCTTATAAATATTAACATATTCATGTATACTACAATAAGTAAACAAAATAATGGTAAAAGTAGTCTTGTAGAACCCAGGGGACAACTCATCACATATAGTAGTAATAATTTAATATTACTGCTAAATTTTATACCTCTACGTCAATAAAGCAAGCTTACAAACGTTAGTATAAAAGCTCGGTATTTTGATGACGTAACATTAAAACGTTCACTTTATTCGTGCACTCCGATGTGACATCAGACATGAAGTATTATTGTTCCAACGACAATTCCATGACATAAATCCATCTTTAAAAAGTTACCTACTTTCTAGATTTAAACTTGATGTAGATTATTTTACAATAAAAATGGTTTTAATTGATATCTGAAGTCAGTACTTCAAATATCAATTAAAACAATTTTTATTGTGAAATAATTGATACAGATACAATACAGACCTGATACAGTTAGAAGGTGGATTGTCCACTGCTGAACACAGCCTCCCTCATTAAGGCTGGTCATAATTTCTAGGTTTGCCAGGGGTCTTTGGAATTGTAGTGTAAGATCGCAGTTCCTCAGAAGGTGCTACTGCTCTCGTTCCAGTGTTTCACCCTTAGTCGCCTGTAACGATAACCACGAGAAGAGATGGAGGGGTGATATTCTAGCCCGGTACTCAAAGGGCATCCCATCCACCTCTTTACTAAAATACGACTGTGGCTATTTGGCAAGTGTTCCAGACTGGGACTTGACTGATGCTACTTTTATTCAAGTGCAAGTTTTCCTTGTATATCTACCATAAGAATATGTGTGGATAGTAGTAATATATGAAATGAGGTTGATAAAAGTCAAACGTTTAGGATAGAGACGGGAAAAGGGATACTGATCCCCTGCGAAATATACTTTTTTTTATTGCCGGCGAGATTCGAACCATGGACCGGCTGCGCGGCAGTCCATAGCCAATGCCACTGATCCATCACTATTTAAAAACTTCTAAAAACATATATTATATACACTATACTGAACTTGGATGATGATGGTGCATACTCGCGAAATAGACGAAATGGGCGGTGCAACTTGACTTCGTAGGGCAGGTGCAAGCAAAACTTAAGTGACCACGAGTAAATGCTATAGATATAGATGCGTTGTAAGTATTTAATAGAAACTTGGTAGCTTTGCATAGTTATGGAATCTTGGCTTAAAATTTTGTCTAGAATTATCCCATTCGACCAAGCTATGTTAGGACAGATGGTCATGAAAAAAGGCTGCGGCATATACGATGTTTGTGTAATAATAGGAGTTCTCTTCTAGTAGTTGTTATGGACTCGTAATTGTACAACTTTTTACTGTTTCAGGCATCAAATCGAAGAATATTATTCAATCTGCTGCCAGCTCATGTCGCGACACATTTCCTAGATAATCAATTCAGAACAAATATGGTAAGTTTAATATTTTTATTTTGCAATATCGCATGCTCCGCGGATTACATTACTGACTACAATTTTTCATCTCGTACATTTGTAATTTTGTAATAAATATGGTAAGTGCTTATTTGTTCAATAAAATATTTCGTTATAAATACATTCGACAATCTCCGATATACAAGTTGCAAATTTATTAATTTAGTTACTTACGATAATAAACCTTCGTCGGTTTCAACATTTCACTCTCTTCACACACCCAACAAAAAGTACGTTCAAAAACCGGTACTATACTAACATTTTTCCTTCACTATCTTTGGCTATATAAATGCATGTAATAACGACCTGCGTTTGTAGGACCTGTACCATCAATCGTATCAAAGAGCAGGCGTGCTCTTCGCTTCCATCACCAACTACCACGAGTTCTACATGGAGCTGGACGGGAACAACCAGGGTATGGAGTGCCTGCGGTTACTTAACGAGATCATTGCTGATTTTGATGAGGTACGTTTGACAACAAGAATGTATTGCCGGAAGTAAACACTAGAACCTCATTCAATTAAACCACAGATAAAACAAGAGATCCAAGAAATTTTTGCCGTAACACAAGGGTTAAAATTGATTATTACTCTGTGGTGTAACGTTTTTGTTTTTAGTTGATAGTCTAGCATTTGACTACTATCTCACCTGATGGTAAGTAATGATGTGGTTGAAGGTGTTGTTCAGGCTAACCTAGAATAGAATTCTTAGAAATTAACATAGAAACCTGCGCATCAATTCATAGATTCCTGGTTCTTATTATCAATTGTTATACTTGTGTTTTCAGCTCCTGGGAGATGAGCGTTTTAGTGCAATAGATAAAATAAAAACCGTTGGTTCAACATACATGGCAGCTGTGGGATTGATCCCAGATAAGAAAATATCGGATGAACCGAGTTCGCGCAAACACATGGCAACCCTAGTAGAGTTCGTCTTCGCTATGAGAGACAAACTGAAAGACATCAACGATAACTCATACAATAACTTCATGCTGAGAGTTGGTAAGAAAAATATCGATATTGTTCAAATTAGGAATCACTTAAATGTTCACATGAAACTCATGTTAAAGTAATATGTATTTTTTTAGGTATTAACGTAGGTCCAGTGGTCGCTGGTGTAATCGGCGCCAGAAAACCCCAATACGACATCTGGGGTAACACCGTTAATGTAGCCTCTCGTATGGATTCCACGGGTTTGCCGAATCACACGCAAGTAACTGAGGAAGTATTTCAGGTCCTCAAAGATATGCCTTATCAATTTGTGTGTCGAGGAAAAGTCAAAGTAAAAGGAAAAGGCGAGATGACAACTTACTTTTTAACCGACCGTGCACCAGCTAACAGTAACGGTCAAAATCCCTCCAGCCAGACGCAGAACCCTCCAACTGCTTACGGAGGAGTAGCAACGCCTCTGGCGATGCTTCAAAACTCAGCGAGGAGAGCTGCAGCGCAACCATCCAGGCTGCCTCCTGTTAGAGAAGCCTCAGTCGCTTGTGAAAATGAGCCTCTTCTGCCGTCTAATGGGCTTCAAAGCAACGGTAATAATCTCAAGGGCAGCAAAGGTAGAAGAAAAAATTTGGAAGACTTAGAAGAAGCGCCACCTCCGCCTCCGCCGCATGGAATGGTCGGCAATCCAAGATGGCCGCCGCCACGTGCGCTCGTCCCGCCGTGGCCACGGCCGCAAGAGCCTCGACCTCCAGCCGCACACAAACGACGACCTCCAAGATTACCACGACCAAGATCTAGTGAAAGCTTACCCCTCGCCCGAAGTCCACGAGTACACTCTTCCGCTGATGAACTCAGCTCCCTCACGAGATCTCCAAGCCTTAGCTCATCAGATGAAAGTTATTCGAGAACCACCGATGCATCCCCTTCGCCGCCGAGAGCACAATCACAATGGCTTCCTCAAGCTAGACCACAACGCACAAATCCCAACCCTGCATACGACTACCCTCCTATCAGAGCTAACAAACCCTTGCAAAACCATATAAACGAAATATACGCGAAACACAAAATGACGAAGAAACCATCCTTGGAAGACAAGTTTATAGATGGAAGTCTAAACTTTCAAAAGGAAGAAGAGAAGCTTCAGAAGAGTATAATCAGTATGTTGGCATCTGCTAAGCGTGACGGTTGCTGTCAGACTGATAAAAAGGACGTGTCAAACCGTTTCGCGCCACGAACCAACTCGTTCTCCAGTTCGGGAAGTCGTCCGAACAACCTGAAACACTTAAACCATGACAGTGGCAGGGAAATATACACCAAGCGAAGTCCCAGTGACGTAGCGTGCGTGCCTCCCTTCGAGAGAGAAATTCAAAGGCTGCTCGATGATAAGAATCTGTTGAAAAGTAACCCACCGAAAGCTGAGAGAAAGGACCTTAAGCTGGAACTTAGGTGAGCGTTTTTTTGTAATGTCCCTGAGTTTAGAGGTTTCCCTTTCTCTTTATTTTCTTTTGGGCTTAATCTTAAAACTGTACATATTATTATATATAAACTTTAGCATGGGGAGATTTATTACTAGGTAGGACAGGGGGCTAACATTTGCACTAAATCTAATAAAGCGCTGTCATTGAAAGCTTCTATGATAAAGTGAAATAAAAATAATATAAAATAATGTGTCCTTAGCTAAATAGCCATAGTAAAACATGAGCTCTAATAATGCGACCGAGGTCTCGGTGGATAAAAGTATTAGCAAAACTAAACTAAATCTTGGTAGATGTCTCCCACTGGTACACCAATAGTTCGATCTGTCTGTGGGTGTACCCGATTAGTTCAACCGTTGGCCTAGTGGGAGATTTTTTGTATTTATATTTGTGTTTGAAGAACTTGTCCGGATTGTGTCATAGTAAAACACTTCTTGACAATTGATAAAGGAAAATTGTTCTATGTCCAGGGGTCAAAACCCGATGGTGGAGCCGGTACGTAACTGCAACAATAATAGCAGTCCGCTGCACGCGGTGGGTCTTGCCGCAATCACGCAGCTAGCGAGGCAGGAGGCCAGCCCAGGGCCCGCCCCCGCTCACTCCCCCTCGCCCTCCCCCCTGCGCCCCGCCGCAGAGTTCCCGGGCGTGCTACCTACCGATGTCGTCGTCGAACTACCCTCACCCACGCACTCAAGGGAACAGAACTCAAGGTAGGCAGTCTTCATTTACTGTATCATAGTTTCTCCCCCGACCCCCGCCCCACCCTGTTGTGCCACCGAAGTTGTCGTCTTAGGTATTATCCTCGTTCACTCACTCAAGAGAACATAACTTAAGGTAACAAGGTATGTAATCTTCATTTGCTGTGTCATATTTTTTGTAGTAATTCTAGGAGGATCTAAATGTAATTGATGACGAGTTAGATGAATACACAGTACTGTTCTGTATCAGGCTGATAGTCCACTGCTGAACACAGCCTCCTCCAGTATGGTCTGGGGGTCTTGACATAATCCCCACGTTTGGTGGCGATCGCAGCGTCAGATATCAGATCCTCAGAAAGTGCTGCTGCCCACCTTCTGATGTGTTACCTTTTGTCGCCTCTTACGACACCCACGGGTAGAGATGGGGGATGACATTCTTTTTCCTGTCTAATCATTTGGTAGGATCCTTAATACCGCCTTAGATACAAGTTCTAGGACAGCAGTTACAATTTTTTTACAAAAAAATGTCTTAATTTTCTTCTCTGTATGTCTCACAGGGGATAACACAGAGATTTATAACTAGTCACATTTACATTTCGTCACGGGGGTTACAAGGAAAGATATAGGCGAGAGTTGTTATAAATCTCTGCCTCTGCTTCCTACTACTTTGTACCCCTCGTTAAGTGTGATTTTTCAAACTAATTTTCAAGTAAGCTTGATGAACAGCGCTCCGCTAAAAAAATACCTTTCCTAGGTATCTATGTGACTAGAATATTGTTATGATATGACTGTACTGTGTCATGATGATCTTAGTAATTGTATAATAACCCCGTTATCTTCTTTTTCAGTCCACCTTGTGAAAGGAAAGCAGAAGCATCGATTAGTGCAGTGGATAAACAAGAGAAAGAACTTCAGGAACGACTTCAGAACCGGGTAATACTATATCTCATACCTAATTGAATTATTATTGATTTATGAGCAAATTGCTTCGAATTACTCACTTATACATCCCATTATTATAGGTGGCCACTTCGAATCATAGAGAAATGGCCCTCTACGGGGAGAGTCAATCCGAATGGAGTTCGTCGTGCTCAGAGGGTGAGGGAGACGGGGAGGGTTGCCAACCGGAAAGCACAGGGTACACGACAGACGATCCAGCGCTCGAAAACGTGTCCATGCTGAACGAAGCAGGGCTTACTGACGCCGAGGCGGCGCTCAGTGACGTCAACTCATGTTACTTCGACCGCGATGACGACGTCTCTTCTCGAGCCTCCTCGCGTCTGCTCGACTCGGAAGCGCTCGTGTCGCTCGAGTCGCTTAGCGCAATCTACGACTCGGATGAACCAGCGCACCGCTACCTAGCCAACATCCGCACCGTCACCGAGTCCATCACGAGGAACTTCGGCCAGCCAGCGCACGTCACCGACGCCGAAAGCGATGTCTAGTGATCACTGATGCCAAGAGCGACTTCTAGTGTACAGTAACGATGAGAGCAACTTCTAGTGTTCACTGATGTTATGAGCAACATCTAGTGTTCGCGGATGAATAGAGTGCCATCTAGTTTTCACTGCAGCCAAGAGCGACGTATAGTTTTCACTGATGCCGGGAGCAAAGTCTAGTGTTAACAAACTTGTTTATGGCTTTCGGTAAACTTTTCTCGTGTGATGCCTTGTGGTCAATTGTGATAAAAAAATCTCAAATAAATCGAACATGACAGAGCGCCCGAAGATAGATCTGTAACTTGAATGAACTGTTTCTAAACGGTTTTGATTGACTCTCTAAATTGATAATGTGAAATACTCAAAATGCTAATGTTTGTTTTGTAAAATTGTTGATTTTTGTTGTAGAATGATTTATATCTTAGTTCGTGAATCTATTATCGATGTCACCGAGGCGCCCGTTGATTTGACGGTTTGTACTTTGTAAATTTTGTTGATATGTACCTACTGTTATGGTAATAGAGTGTATGATATTCATGTACAGCCGCGATTCGAGTGCCATGTGATGGCGCGACTCATCATTTAGGAGTATGCGATGATCTCTACAATTATAAGGTGCTCTGACTTAGAATTATTTGTGGTTTGTCTTGTGATAATGGTGTAGGAATTTGAATTCGAGCGACCAATCTTTGTTGATATCGATGTTTAGAGCGAGGGCTGGCCCCTGCACTGTACAATCTTATGTCACGCAGTAACTATTTTCGACTGAGACGATGGATTTAGTGAATGATGAATTAAATGTGTAAGTATATTGCATTTCAATTTTATCTTTAGGATAGTAATCGTTACCATAGGCTGAAAGATGATGCTTAGTAGTATTGTTTCCATCTACCTTTTCATGATTAATAAACGCCATATTATTGTATTATTATGTTCCTTCGATACATTAGTAGTATTCAGTTAGATCGTGTTCTTGGATCGCATCATTCCTTTCTTCGATTCTAGTCACTTCAACATCAAGACCTGTGGTGATTTCATTGTCCCTTAGTTGTTTTAATTTCTTGCAGCAACAGTAACCTATCTGTTATTCTTATCTTATTTAACTTTTATCAATCAAGAGCTTAGATATTCTAGTATTAAGAATCAGCCGTCAGCCTCGAAAGTACAATCAACACTAAACACCAATATTTATGTAGTGAATATTTGTTGTAGAATATTCTGGGTATTATGTCTATTATTTTTATTATTATACGACTAGTTTAATAAGGTTTCTGTCAATTTCATACAAAATGTCTCGTGCAAATGCCATTTTGAAGTGTACTATATCCTGTAGGGCAATTCTCGTCTAGCCGTCTGTAACAACTTATTCATTTAACTAAAACAAAACGCTATGTTAAACAAAGTACTTAATTTAACAAATAACTGATTTATTGCTATTAACTGGTTGATAACTTAATTAGAATAATATTTTGACATGTTATACCACTATTCATTTGCAGCTATATATTCGTAATAATAATTTTGATATTTCAAAAAACGCAAAAAAAATTGTAATCTGGGATTGCATATTACTTCTAATTGTAAGTTTAGTGAGTGAGTATTCTCTGGAATGACATAATATTATGTGTATAGAAATACCTTATGTATGAAAATAATAGATGTGAATAAAATCTCGTCATCCACTTAATAAATTTAAGGTAATGGTTAACCGAGCATAATCTCTTTGGGAATTAAAAACGATCAATTACACCTACAATATATTTGAAAATGTATCTATGTAAATTGGTTTATAGGTTATTTAATTATCTTTTTAAACGTTAAACTTAAATGTTTTAACTATTAACATTACATCATGACTACGAAGAATTAAAAATAAAATCTGACTTTGTACATACAGATTTCTAATTTTGTCTTTTTATGAACAGAATTTTCAACGCGTGTATATGTACAAGATTATATATTATATATAAGATTATATATATTACACTAAATTATATGTATTAAACAGCCGGTAAATATGTAAATAGTCCTCATGAACGAGCTCAAGTTCGATTATGGAGTTTGTACTTATAATTTGAAAGGCATGCTGTTTACATTCTCAATATTAAACTTAAAAAGAACCAATTAAAAATGGAGTAATTAATTGGACATTTCTACTGGTACACTGGTACATACATAGATATCTACAGATGAGAAAAATTATGTTAGCACTACGAATAAATATGTAAAAAAAATTAAGTCGAGCTCAAAAACAGCAGAACGCAAACCTTACCGTGGCGGGCGTGGCTTAAAAAGTGTACCATGCGGCGCAGTAACATTACCTTTGATACAGATAATTAGTTAAATCAATCGGATGCGATTATTTCTGAGCACCAAATAAATAAAACCTATTTGGAATATTTTGCGTGTGAACTTGATGAGGCCGAAATCTAAGCGAACTGTATGAAAGTAACACTTATTATTCGTACGGTAGTATATTGGCCCCGATTGGAGTATGAGTAATGAAAAGTTACGAAAACAAGGAAAAATTATAGAACACAATGGACAATATTGTTGGATATTAGGTGAGGTGAACCACTACTATGATGGCTTGGTTTTATTCACTCTATGTGGTCAGTGAGACGTAGGAGTTTGTTAAACTTTGTAAATATTGTTAGTCACCTGTGAAGTGCTATTCCACTTAAAAACCTAAGTGTACCTACCTAAGTATACCAAGCTGTGAAGAGATATGTTATTTTTTGAAGGGATCCTCTTGTTTGCTATTATTCTCAGTATTTCAAATTAAATGTTTTTCTTGTTGACGTTTACACATAGTGCCAAACTACTTTTATGCAAGGGCTTGTATTTACTTAACTTTATTTGTCGCTTATTCTTATTAATTAAAAACACGATACGTTTGAGACAGTTGATATTCTTATTGATTATATAGTTGTTTGCGATATAAATAAAGAAAATTACAAAATAGATCTGATATTTAGTAATTTTTGTAGGAATAGTAAAAATTTGACGATATTCTCTTGAAGAATTTTGAAACTATTATGATATTTATTGTCCTTGAAAGCTCTTATTATACCAAATGACAATTCAAAATGTAGAACACACTTAAATACAGTTTTCAGTATTATGATGAGCTGATATATATTATCATGTATGCTATTTATAAAAAAAATATCTTGATAGATGAGACATTTCTGTTAGCATATTATGTTGTCAACACAATCTGCGAATTGTGCCATCATAGAAAGAAAAACATTATAATTATTGTAATCCATATTGACTATATTATAATTTTGCGTCTGTATTGCATTGCGCCTTATTGTAGAAAATTGTATTGTGTATTTTTATTTATTTCAATTCAATTTAAGCAATAATAATAAATTAAACTTTAATGTGGTTTACATCACAAGATCTCCGCTGTTTTATTTAAAAGTACGTTTTTAGGGTTTCGTACCCAAAAGGACAAACGCAGTTGTCGTTGCTAACTGTCAGTCCGTCCTATTATTACCTACCTTCTTATTTAACGACTGAGAACGAAGTTCAAGCGAAGCGTCTCTGCATTAGCTGACACAATATAGCTTTCATATGTCTGGTAGTTCTCCTGTACAGGTCGCATTTCACAACCGATCCTCGTGACATTTTGTGAGGTTTGATAATTCCACAGAAATTTTGTCGAACCAATTTATTGAAATGTCACAACTTTTTTGTTACCCTTATCAAGAAGCATCTTTTTGGTAGGGGTGGGCCGAATATTCGTTTTATATTCGGTATTCGGCATATCGGGCAGGTTTGACGAATATTTGTACTCGGCCTAATATTCGCTTAA
This sequence comes from Plagodis pulveraria, assembly GCA_963890685.1. Taxonomy (NCBI): domain Eukaryota; kingdom Metazoa; phylum Arthropoda; class Insecta; order Lepidoptera; family Geometridae; genus Plagodis; species Plagodis pulveraria. The sequence continues at coordinate 19,110,192 of OY982957.1, forward strand.
ATCACCGAATATTCGGCGAAGGGGTACTCAAAGTTATTACGGTATTACGCCGTGTATGATTGATCATGACTTGAGTGTTAAATGTGTCCTATATTTTATTTTTATGTGGTAAGTAATTTGCAGCCATTTGTTTTTGGATTTTGTAACCCATTCCCCCATCAGCGTGCGCAGTGAACTGTTAGTTAATTGTAAGCTCTGCAAGGGCATATTCGCGAGGTTTACAGCTCTGAGAGCCCCTAGTTCTAAGTGTACATCTCCTACTGGAGATCGGCTATCATAAGGGCTATTCGAACTTTTGACACGGTGCACGGAATAGGGATCTTGGACTCAGGTCCGAAAATTTTCATGAGGTACGTCTTCTATACTGGCATCAAAGAGAAAATCCGACCACCTTGATGGTTGGATTTTCTCTTTGATGACTGAGCTACATGAGTTTGTATTTCTCTTACCAAATTGTGTATTTTTATGATGTCCCAATGAAGCTGAACGCCTGATCGTCATAACCCAGGTAGTAAATTATACGTCGAATCGAAGTCAGTCGTCCGACTTACGTCGTAGCTGACATCGATAAGACGTTTATATATCACGCTATGCGATGCAAGTAAAATACATCGATTTGACGCCTTTTCAAGACGAGTAAAAGACGAAATTTTAAATTTTAGCTTTAACGCCTGCCAAGAAGCAAGCTCAATTAAATTATATTCATATATTACATATTTTTATTTCCATTATTTATTTGCGCCCTAGCTTAAGTATATAAAGACATTACAAAATCACAAATATAAATACAATTTAGAACTACGAAATTGTTGAAGTACATAGGTACGAAAAATATTCCGGCTACTGGGTGGCAGATATAATTATGGTGCCAGTATTTTCCTGGATCAACTCGCAGAAAGAGTCACTCGACGTCTAAAAGTATATCGAAATTTTAATATCGAAATATTTTGCATTCTACTGTCACGTTCGGCAAAAAAGTGTAATAGAACCCCTGCGAGAAGAACAGGCCTAAAACTTAGGTCCATTCCTTTAAACGTCGCTCGGACGCATTTGTACGATAAAAATTATCTCTATCTCAGCAGTGGCTCCCCGCAGCATTAAACGATACGACACTGTGGAAGTACACGAAATAAACCAGCTTAGCAGTAGATACGTCTATGAACTGTCTCATCTTACGAACTGCATTTTTTAAATGTTATTGTGACGGGACAAGCTCGAGGCCCACCTAATGCCACACATATAAATCTTTATTCATGTGCTGATGCTAAGAATCACACGAACGAGATCACGTCACGGGTGATCGTTACTAATAAAAAAAATATGTGTAATAAGAAATCTTCAGAAAATTGTAGAAAACGCAACAACACAAGTATACGTAGCAACAAGTACTTATAAATTAATTTAAAAAAGTAAAAAAACCCGACTGCAAATAATTTATTTTCGTTAAGCGTTTTATCGTTCCATTGATATTAAACTGCGAGTTCTATATATCTTCATTTTGATTACCAGATTTGATGAGTTTCAAAGAAGAAAAAATATTTTTACAATACGGTGTATAAAATCCGCCATATTGTTTTTCATGTACCTAGTGTCACTTGCGCTATCAAGACGAAACTAATGATATCTCATTAATTAAAATCGGTTAAGCCGTTTAGAAGCTATGGTGGTATATAGAAGCTCACAAACAAATATACATACAAATATGAGCCCTGAAAATATAAGACTCCTTTTTATGGGCAGTCGGGTAAAATATTACATCTTTAATAACAAATCTTCAGCAAATTACCACACCTAGTTGGGTACTCCTGATACAACCATTCTCCTAATAAGACGGGTGGTCAAGAGCGCCCTCACTCTACAAATATAAAATGACACACAACATATTCAAAACTTTAAATTAATAAGATTTATATACATAATCTAAACGAAGACATAAATATACATAATACCACGGAACTACTAACCTAGTACCACGGAAGAGCGAGACCCTCTAACACAGGTATCTGCATACTTAAAAGAGAGTCTCAAACCCATGAAATGTATTCTAGATTAAGTTTACTGAAATAAAATATTTGTATTTGTAACTTGTAGAAACCGCAACAACACGAGTATAAGTAGAAAAAAGTCAGTCTATTAGCCGTTGGCAGGTACTTACATATTATCTCATAGAAGTGCAGGTCAGGTAGTTCGCGTCGGTTACGGATGCCTTCCGCATACTAATGTCCTTCACCTTGAAATCTCGAGCCTTTGCTACAGCCGAGGACAACCGACACGTGGTTTTAAATTCCTGAGCTATTATAAGCTAAGGAATTTAGTAGTGCCAAGTACTCTAGTCAGTTTTCATGAGATCTAACAGAAGTTACAACCAGAATACCATAGATTTTTTAATTATTTTTGTGTTATTATGACGGAACCAGCTCCACCACCTGATATTAAGCGGACTAGGTAGGTACTAACCTCTGCATTTTCGTCACAAGTCCCTAATTGCACTGCGCCCGTCACCTTGAGACATCTCTTGTGCCTGTAATTTCACTGGCTCTCAAGGACTGTTGCCGGAACACACAGTTACTGCGCTTGGCGACAGATTTTCTACTTGAGGGTGGTCGCTAGCCATAGATAAAGGGTTCCTTCGGTTAACATGCAAAAGGTATTTTTATTTTTGAACACGATCTACGAAGAAAATTTTCAGGTAGTGCGCTATAACTGTGATATTTCACGTGCAAGAAGTCGTCGTTAGTATCCGTAATATATCTACAAGGTAGTATTAATAAGACTAATTAATAAGATTTTTGACTTAACTTTATTGATGTTTACCATAAATTTCGATACAACCTTCAAGAGGGTACAGGAATGTTCGTAAGTTAAGGATAAGGACTAAAACTAGATATATAAACCAGTCAAGTGCGAGTCGGACTTGCGCACCGAGGGTTCCGTACAAACATGTAATTATATAAGTAAAAGTTATGGTAATCTACAGTCCATAACATTTCAATTATTAAAAATATTTTTATTATATGATGTAATTAAAAATGTATGCTTTTCGCAATTTTCCCTTTATCTGTGCTATAAGACGTTGGTTCGTACCAAATTTCAAGATTCTGAGTTACCCTGTAGGTTTTGATTCCCTTGCTAGAGTCGAAAATGTGTGGCATAAACGGCTGTATCTTTTGATTGATATCTTATAAGTTTTATTTTTTCCCAGCTTCTCGGGACAATAAACCTGAGTATTTGAAATGAATAACAGCTTGATACCTTTGCGCGTTCCTGAGAAAAAGGGTCTTGACAGACAGACGGACGAACAACAAAGTGATCCTTATAAGGGTTCCGAATTTTCCTTTTATGGTACGGAACCCTAAAAATATATGGCCTTAAGTCATAAGTGGAACACTTAATTAGGGAGGTATTTAATATATTTTTAGAAATTAGGATTGGTAGGTTTATACTTTGGTGTGATATAATTTGATTGAGATGAAGAACCTAATTGGTGGTAAAGCATTTACAATAATCACCTAAAACCATAAGTACCAGCACCCTCAAAAAAACGTCACCTAGCGTCTGAGGATGTATTGCAACAGCTGTCTATTAAAATCGGTAGCCGTTCTAGTCAACCTAGGTATATTACTTACCATGAAAAACGATTTAGATCTAGAATGTTCTGTAGGTAACAATAGACTGAAATGTATACAACACTTGCTTCGGACTTACTTCGGAAGACATAATAATTTTAAATGTCTAGTGGTTGGCATGGCAATATTGATTAACAACAACGAGTCTTACTCTTACCCGTAGCTCAATTACGAGTAGTTCTACAGTACGAGTGGTGTTTGGAACAATGAATTTACGCAAGTAGCTCGTATAGTCATCTTTAGTCACTGGATGACATCAACGCCTAATAATTAGTGTACTGTAGCTGTGAGTGATCTGGCTCAGGTGTAGTGCGACATCTACAAACTATTATTCAATCTGTGTCTTTGTTCTGTGTGCTCCAACAAATTCCAACGGCAAAATACCAATGAAAACGTAGAACTAGTAAGTAGTAAGCGTAGTGCTCAGGTGGCAGTACAAACCTGAGTGAAAACCACCAATCTCAGCCTTATCATGAGTTCTCGGAAGTTAATGACTCAGTTTACCGGTAATCAGGGGTAGTCTCATTCAAAATAATATGCAATAGTCAGTATGCAAGTGAAATACAAACCGGAGCGAGGCATGTATGACGCGGGTCGACGGAGCGGCCGCCACACGCGCACAGCTGCCGGCGCGACGCCGCCGTCCATTGGCTGCCACCAGGAACCGGTCGCTCCCCGCTCCTCTACCGCAGCCCCGTCGCACTCACCACAAACAACCAACTTCAAATTCTTATTCATGATCCTCGTCATGACCGTTGCTGCCGTTGAACAGCGCGCGACGCACACGCCCGTATTTCGCGTAATCTTATCGAAATGTGCTCAATATTCAAACTGAATCGCGTCTGCGGAACATAATTTAGTGAATTAAAAAGTGAACCGATAATGGTCTAAGAGTTTTGGAGACCCAAAGACCTGCGCTATGAAAACGGACGGACAGACCAGTGTTTTTGCTCTTTTTGTATTACCGGTGCTTCGTGAACGGCTACGAGGCAGGGTTACCTTTACCATGTGCATCAGATAGTGCTGTGCTCTTATTAGTTTGTGGACAAACTAATATGATAGCTTTTGGATTGGTTGTGTTTGTGTTATAGTGAATATACCAGTGATTTTGTGGATATGAAGGTGACAGTGTGTTTCGGGTCTGTGCGAGTGTTGGTCCCGTGTGGAGCTGGTGACCTCCTGGTCAGAGACCTTGTGAGGGAAGCGACCCATCGCTACAAAAAAGCCACTGGACAGGTCAGTTTACACTTTATTTCGTTTGATATGACGTTGAATATTTTCGCGCGTTTTCCTCGGCTTTTCATTGGTCAGTGCTGTAAGCTTACTCATGCCGAGTGACTAAGCTGTTGAGTAAATATTTATCATTAGTTTTAGAGCATTTGTAACAAGAAGCGACCACGTTTGACACTCAAGTATTACTTAACTACCCACATTCACACATTAAAGCTGTAACTGGTTATAATGTCAATGGCAGAACGAGAATTGTTTGTTTACGAATGCTTTTACAAGCTCTTGTGACTTTGGAATGAATTAATAAATATTACTTATTGGTAAAGGTCAAAGCATATAGTGCTTCTCCTACTTCTACATGTTCATGAAACCCATAATAGATCAATTAGGTTGTATGGCCTGATGAGTGAAGTAAGTAGGTTATACTGAAGAGTGGTGTTTAAAATCCAGTTTAAAACCAGTAGGTTCATAAATCTACCATCCATCTCAAGCTAAGTTATTATTAGGTATAGTAAACGTAGCTATAATTATAATTCTACGACATAGCTGCTACTGTCCGTTCGTCACATCATCAATAACAATCAAGCTGATTTCGATTTTATGGTCAGCAATTATACCTATGTACCTTGCCAGTAACCTATTTCCTTACATGACGTAACTATGTAATATTACTATTTCCGTATATATTTATTAAGAATGTGTATACTTTTATTAGTTATATGTACAGTAGAAGATAAATAGATTCAGCAATTTATAAAATCGGTATTATTTCTAATTTATTTTTATTTAGAAGTATATTTTAACAATGAACATTACGCTGAATTACACTTTTTCTTTTGAGACTGTAATACAGAACTAAAAATAAATGTATACAAAACTAAGGCCGTACTCTACACTATGGAGACGAAAAACTGGTCTAACTGGCCATTTGCGAGTCGGGTCTAGCTTTTTTAGGGTTCTGCATAGCAACAACCCATAATAGAAACAAGCCGGTTGGTTTTAATCACACATTCATACCTTTCAGAACAATGTTATAAAGCTATGTTGTCAGTACCTATAAATTGGTTTGCTATATATATATAAATATATATACTGAAGTTAGAAATTCCTAACTACCCAGTTTAGTTTTTGAGATACCTAGACCACATACAAAAAAGTATATTTTTAAAATAAAAAAAAAAAAACCTTTTTGTAGTCCACTCTAGAGTTCATTCAGTTGCTTACAAATATGTTTTATATTTTTGAATCTAACAAAATAATTCAATGCGGGGTTATAATAATAATAATCTTTATTAATCTAAAAACATGAGCTAATGTTAACAATTATCACTTCGTAGGTATATATAATTTAATATAATTTATATTTATATTTATATATATATATATATATATATAAATTATATATATAATAATATTTAGATATTAACAAATTTAAAAAGTCCGTATCGATGAAAACCTCTGTTAGGGGGCTAGCTAACAAGTCATTTAGCCATTTTTAACATTGATGTTTAGGGCTTTATGCACGAGAATACAATCAGTTTTTCACTCAATTGAGAGAATACTAAACCATGGTATTGTATAAATCTTTAGTTCAAATGGACAAAGTTCTATATTGAGTGTCATAACTAAGACAAAATTTATATCTGCGTCTTTAACCCCTGATCCATCGGTATGAAAAGCATTACACTTACTGAACCTCTTTGAACAATTTTAAATAAAATAATCATTTTTATGCACTGGAGCTTAAAAATTCGTTTTAGTCCTTCTACATCGGGCATAATCGAGAAAGAACGATAAAATATTAGAAAACCGAGCGTGTAAAATAAATAATAAATTAACACCTTACTAAATCCCATATTAATTACATAATTGTTTTTTTTATTTGGTGAAAGAGTCAAGGATCTTTAAAAAATAATTAAATTTTAGGTTTGTAACTCATTCCTTTTACCAGCCGTGAAATATGGACAGACAGACAGACAATGGAGTCTCAAATAGTGATTTTATTCTTTATTTTTTTCTTTTGTGTACAGAATCCTAAAATGGGACGCATATTTTATTTTGTAGATCCTCTTTTAAGCTAGCCACCACGTAGTAGGTATATGCTAAGTCAAAGAATTTAAATTCAAGTAACTTCTGTGTATCTAATTTGGTATGTACCTACTAAATTTATAGGTAGAGAATAAGTTCTAATCTATCAACTGAAGATATTATATATTTTCATCTTTATCAGTGGTTCTTCAATTGGAGATAATATTTAAAATTAATTAACAATTTATTACAGTCACGTTCTTAAATAATAACTAATATCTCCTTAAATAATTAAATTAATTACATAGACACTACAGATAATGTAGTCAATCAAATAACCCGCCCCTTAGCATTCCAGGTGCAAAAGTACCCATAACACTCGCTGCATTGCCGCGCTGGATAGCAATGGCCATCCTTTGCACCAGGAATGATCCGGAGCGGGAGTCACCCGACCTTTCGGCCAGCCTACGCCCTAATTCAGCTACCAGACTTATGGCTTCAGCCCCCCAACTGCCCATAGATATTTTCATAGATATTTAAAATAATACAAGATTTAATTTGTTAGTAGGTATCACTTAAAGCTGTTTCTAAGTTTGATTTCAAGCACTACTGCAAGTTAACAAACATTTTATAAATTATTTAGCACAATATTTCACTAGTAGCCCGGTTGATGGTCGAAGCGTCCCCTATGACGGTTAAAACAATAAAGTTAGAGCACAAAATTCGTGTGCGTCAAGCCTGTCTCGATGGCGCGGGATCGATTCCCACAATACGAACATTTTGTTCTCTAAAAACTTATAGATGTCGCTGTCATAAGTTTATTGTCTACTGGATAAGCTGAAAAGTTTAAACTAAATAGATACCGACATTGGTCTATTCAGCAGCATGCCAACATTAAAGTGAACTTCGTACTTCATGGACAACACTATCAGCATTACCACTGATTTTCTTACAAAACGCACTCCAACTGCACGATTACGATATTACGATCAAACGAGTATATTGAGATAGGTTGTGTTGCAGACTTGTGTAGGCTTGTTTTTGCGCTAATGATCATTTAGGTATGGAATGCGAGGGCGCAAGAACTCGAGAACAGCACGATCTACTTTCCCGATGGCCATTTGGAAGCGCTTGCGGTGCCCCGATGCTGTCAAACTAGATCCAAGTCCAAGATGGCTAGCCGTGTTTCATAATGTACCTGCCTACGTGAGCTCTAGACCGACCATTATTTTTATGGGCTGGCCTTCGTTAGAGTCAGTGTGAATAATTGTTGGAGGTTTACGACTAACCTTAGCAACTGACACATCTCGCAATGATTGCTAAGGTAGAATTTTGACAATGGAACCACCATTGAATCCTTGATCATATTTTAATGTAAAATTGTGTTGATTCAAATTACCTTTTTCCATACCTATTATTATATGTACTAAGTAGATAAGGTAAAAAAAAGCTGACAGCAGCTATCACCAAGTAGGTAGATGTCATTGATGCCATAGGCTACATTGTTTCTGTGGGTTTAAGTATACTTACCTACCGGAATCATTACTCAGGATTCCCGGGAATAACCATTGAGGATAAAAAAATATTATGACAAGTTTAAAAAAAAGGCCGTCTAAGTGCGAGTTGGTAATGCCGCTCCATGGCGACACAGATTGTGCCATAAAACTGTTATTTTTTAAACGTATTTCGAGATCCTTATGGGTTTTTTTTTTAATTTTTTTATGTTATTGTGACGGAACAAGCCCGAGGCCCACCTGATGTTAAGTGGACAAACCTCTGCCTATAACAGACGCATTTCGTCAACGACGAATTGCACTGTGCCCATCACACTGAGATGTCCAGTTGTTAGGTCTCATTAGCCTGTAATTTTTCTGGCTCTCAAGGACTGCTGCCGGAACACACTGTTAGGTACTTGGCGTCAGATTTTCTACTTGAGGGTGGGATTTCGATCCGTACATGGTTATTATTTGTAGTTTTAGTTTATATACATATTTTAGACTGTAATCGTACCAAGTTTGACGCTTGTGTGTATTACAGTAGGTAATTGTATATTACGATAATGAAATAAAAAACGTTAAAAGAACAAGTTTCTTCTATGGGGAACCCCTTTTATTTTTGACTATTTGTTATTTTTTTCTTTAATATACGTTAGTATGGCAGTCCAGAATACTAACACATATTCTGTGAAAGTTACAAACAGCACCCTAATGTTATTCAAGATATACAGCCCTTTAGCCATTATTTTTTAAAGGTCCCGTTTTCTAGTACGGAACCCTGATAACCATAATTTTATTGTTATTTGTAAGTAAGGATAAATTTTCAGCGGAAGCTTCTCAGAAAAATTTCAAATTTCAAGTTTTTGATGCGAGTTACTTAAACGCTGCTCGTTGAAGTCTTTTTCTCCGAGAAAAGGAAAAAAGTTCTCGAGTGGTTACTAGGCCTCCACTACATGGACTGACAACATTGTATCGCAGGTAGCCAGTGGTTGTAATGTAAGTGGCTAATAACCGTTATTTGTAGCGTTATATGGGGGAGGCCTTTGTTCAACAGTGGACGTCGTCCGGCTGAAGATTAAGAGGTATCTTTTGCGTTTTAAAAACCAGCGAAAGTTTTTAAAACGCATAAGGTTCATACATATAAATATTTTACACTATCGGTACAGTTTTTACGTAACTGCGGGTAACATAATTGTTATCCGTTACGTATAGGAATGGCACGTAAGTTGTCTTAATTAGCATCAAACACTCACCTGCTGCACACCTGCATGCTGCCTACAAAACTCCTCTAATAGGGTAGGTAGTAGGAAGCGGCCGACCTTGCTAGCGAATGCCTCGCTAAGCTACTAACATTTTAATACTTGTATTTCTAACCTGAATAATCATAATAAACTTAGATTCTAGGAAAAAAAGTATTAACTTTGGAAATCACTCGTCGTGAACATGAAGAGCTTGCACAATCGTAAACAGTTCACCGATCGAAATTAATATTGGAAATTGCATGCTAACGAACATTTCACAAGAATTGTTAATGATGCATTATGTATGGAAATAGATTGCTTGAATCATATTTGTATGAATTGTTGTGGAAGTTTAGGCAAACGTTTCTGCATGAATGCCGTTTGCGCAACGAAAAGGTCGCGCTGCAGTTAACAAGCCGCGAACTACAATTTTGCCGGTCCACTGACGAAACGATATGATATCCATTCGATAGACAAGTTTCTAATCACTCAGAACAAAATCTGAACTCACGTGCATCTAGGGTATTTATAACGAACCGTGTCGAGGGAAAGCGAAACGTTGACAAACCCGTCCGCTACTCATTGCAATAAAGTATCTTGATAAATCAGGAACTTACTGAGATATTCATCCATCACCCTGAAGTAGCAGAAAATATTCTTCTTAAAAATAACGCTGAGTCACTTCAACCAACTCAAAGAGCAGGAAATAAATTAAGTAGAGGTACGTACATTTCCCACGGATTTTAAAATGTTCAAAATATCGTTATTGGAAGCCGACGTCACGTATTATTTTTAAAACAAGGGTTTTGGTTTGTTAAATCTGGAAACTGTTGAAATAACTTCATGGTGGAACAATGGATTTCTTGTCGCGGCGGCCATCGCCAGGTATATGTAGTTTTGGCTGTGTTGAAAACTCGAAACACCCATTGTGCTATGCTATATGAGTTGTGAACCTTTTACGATCAAATTTTCTCAAAATGCTTTCTAAAATCCATCCTATTACATCGCATTAAAGTTCAAAGGTGCTTGATTTACGGTGTGGCCCGTTCACCTCCCAGGCCACGGATCTCGTCCAACGACCGGTTCTCAGAAAAGTGACAAGACATTCTTCCTAGTAGATACTACAAATCTATTTGTAATTCATGTATTGATTGATATACCTGCGAGATATTGTACGAACAACGCTTCTCTTAATGTTTTCGTAATTACTACAAAATAATAGAAAACGAAGTTCTAACCAAACCAAAGTGATTTTGTTTGACGATTGTTGATCGTGACCACGCTCATCATCCTGTCGTTTGGAATAACAATGAATCCTATTGTCTGATTCCCAAAACACTACTAAAACATGAGAGGGTTTTACAAAAAAGGCATCACAGTCAGTGTTAGATGTGTTTTGTTTCAAATATAAGAAAACGTGTTAGAGTAGCAGGCTGTAGAGCTCAAAACTAAAACATATTATTGTACGTCCTTTCCATATGTTATGAAATTAAATTTCATTTGTTTTCCATACAAAATTAACCATTAGTTTAGACTCAATGTTTTCTCTATGATGGGAAAAATAAGATGGCAGCCAAGTGTTGCTTCGAGATTGGAGATAATTTAACACCATGTAAAAGCGTTTATAATGGAGGTACCTGCGTAGATACGATCGTGGAAAAAACAACAAAGAATGCTTCCCATAACACCATATGTTGGGTTCTTCGACAAGTGATTCGTAGGCAGATTTTTGCTCCTAGTTTTTTTGCTTCGTATTGGATATTGCACATGTTCCTGCAAACGAGATTATCGGTTCAAAGACATTTCAAGTGATACCATATGCAGTATGTTTTAATGTAAAATTAAAGCAAACAATACTAATTGCAACGGCTCAAAATATTGCTTTCTTTACAAATGATCTAACTAATTTAATGAAGTCCTGATAAGAAACCCAACGATAACAAAAATAGAGGCCAACCATACAATAAAACAAGGTATCAATCTTATCGCCTAAGGAGGTTTCGTAGTTTTGGTAATTGGAACAGTACTACTTAAAACAAAATAATTAAGATAAATTCAAAATTGTTCAAAGTACATAGAAAACTGTTGCAAGATTTAAGTCATAGGTGTTGTTAGATATCCTTCTCTTTTATAATATGATAACAAGCAAGATCGCATGCTAAGCGAAAATCACATGTACACATTTTTAGAGCGGAAATCGATCCAGCTTTCCCCATATTTACGTACCAGGTGCCTTTTATCCACTGGAATATCGATAGATTCCGATCCTGCTCGATATAAAAAAAAATGATTTTATTTTGAACTATCATTACTAATTAAGAGAATCAGATGATGCCGGGCGGATGTAAAAGAGATTCTCATATTCTGTGTTATCTTAAACACCCATTCAATGCGAAAACCGTTGAAGACGAACTCGATGCCTGGCTTGGCCATCTCATACCGGACGCGAGCACCATTTACAGCGGCACTGTACTGACGTATAGACCATAGGATACTCATGTTAATATTACTGACATTACCATTACAGGAGACTGACCCTAATGGAATTCATACGACGATTATACCTATACAAAAGCAGATTTGCAGAATACATACACGTATATACGTAAGGAGGAAAATAATTTTGTTCCAATGAATCATTAAGTCGACTCTCAATAAATCATAATATCTGTCTGTTATCATTAATTGGCCTTTTTAGGACGTCTGTTCAGAATATGTTTGCCGATGTCTTCCACTTCCAAATGTTCCATAATGTATACTCTCTTGTCAATCTCCTTTGGCATATCGTTTCTACACATCCAAAAAACTCGCTATGTCTTTCTCGACTAAGCGTCATTATATCTCTATTTACTCCTCATTGCTTATAACCTAAACTGCATGTATGCCACTTCAACTAATCTTCTACCAGAACCTATTTTAAAGACTAAAAATTTATGTCAGCGCTAGCAATCCTGTATGAACCGCCAGTCTTATAGTTTTGGATACATTTTGCGTGGTTATAAAATTATGGTGTAATTTACCTGATTTCCTGCATTCACTCCTCATCAATAACTCACTCATGCTTTCCATTCATCGGAAATGAAATTGTTAAATGAAATTATCAAAGTTTTTTAGCAGTTATATTTATCCATTATTATTTTTTTACCATCATAATATTTCGTGCTATCGTGTTTATCCTTTTCACAAGTCAACATTCATCGTACTTGTGCTTGATTATATTACATACGCCGTCCAATCTTACCATCTCTTGTCACTCATGCTCTGAAGAAGCAAGATCATTGGAGTTCAGAAGACACTAAAAACTCATTTATATTTTATGCTGATTTAATACTTTAAATTTCGAAAATATCAATCCGTGAGTATATTAAATAGCATCGGTATAGCTACACATCCTTGTCTTATGCTTTATTTATGTTTATCTATTCAGTGCAGGAGCCTGGTATCTTTACGAAGGCACCAGATTTCTGATTGAGTTTCAAGCCTCGATTGAGGTTATTGCACTAGACATAAGTACACTATAATCATACCGGCCGTAGTTAAATCTACTAACAAATTTGTCATAATATAACAAATTAAAGAAGCCATAGGTCATTTGCCTTTTGGCCAAGATTTTTTCGGCTATGCATAGCAAGGAAAATATCTGATCTTATTTTATCATGAGTTTATTTTAAAACACTCTGCTTATAACTTGCCGATGCTGAGTAAAGGCTAATACTTTATAGTTTTTTGGTTCTCACTTTGAGCCTTTACCTGTGCCTGTCACTATAGTTTGCGGTAATCACTTTGTAGGTTTGCTTGGCCGATATTCAAGACAAGGTTAAAGATGATACAGCTGATTCGCTACAACGGTACCTTGAGCATATCATCCAATATTCATAATAATAATTAGCATTTATATTTTGTCTTACCCAGCAGGAAAGTCTTCTCGATTTCATACTTATCACCACCAATTTTCTTATCCAATTAGCAGGATACTAACGTAGGGGAGTAATTTTGTACATATTTACTAGATGCTCCATGTGGTTTTAATCGCGTAGACAATGATGAAAAGTGATGGTGATTGATGAAAATATCCTAGTTGTTATCCAGGACCTAAACTATATATACCTATTCCAAATTTTAACCAGATCGGTTCACTTCAGACAAACTAACCATCATACACACGCACTCACATCATCAAATATAAGTATGATTAACTAACCTATTCAAAATTTCACATCTATGTCAGAAAGTAAAAATTTTGGATTCAGTTTTTTTTTATGCATTAATATTTAATACAAGGAACAGTAATATCTATATGTTTCGCGCACATACTAAGAGTGTAAAAGTGCAATATCAATCTGCAAATAAACCAATAGCCTGCGTCACGGTAGAGACTACTTGGCATACATTTAGTTTAACTTGGCATACGTTTTATATTTCCTTGGGTACCATCGTGGGTGTTGGCTGTCAGAGACTCCCTGAGTCACGCGTACGAGTATGGGATATCATCTTCATGTGGCAAAGTACCTCCAATTATGTGACTACTTTGCATTGCGGTGCGCGCACTATGCCTGCGAAACTCGATACAGTCACCAACTTATCGTGTACAGTTGACGATGACGCTACGGGTACAGAAATACCAATCAATAACTGTCACAATTTCAGGGGAATGTGTAGTTCCTATTTCTGCCACCAGCACGGTTATGTTGGCGAATCTGGACATGAATCAGTTTAAGAACGTGATATGTGTATGGGAAAGAATTTCTTGTGTTCTTGAAACGTTTGCTATTTCAATTGTTGGTTTTAAATTTGTTGTAAGCGTTTTGTCCATACAGATTGGATAAGTGTATCTTGTTTGTGTACCCACATAACGTATCCTGCTAATTGCTAAATGTTGCAACTATGATATAATTTTATTGTATGATATTCTTTGTGTTACAAGACGTTTAAAAGAATGGCCCCGAGTTTCTTGCCCGTTCTTCTCGCAGTGGCTCTAATATATTCAATACTAAGATATGAGCATGGTAGACGCCTAAATTGAATAAATTATTTTGACTTTGATGTTTGGAGGATGTTCTGAAAAAATTACTATTGCACAATAATAATATCCTGTAGTAAGTGGTATAAACTGTCGCTTTGGAATCCTGGGATTGGCGGGTCCGATCCCTGACAGTTCGATTTCTGGAACTAGTACTTGGTAGATGGTGATAGACTTGCACCCTAATACATAAACATACCTAAAGACGTGCGGCCTCTATTTATTTTTTGGGTGTTATAAAAGCGTGATAATATGAGCATATTATTTTTACTGTAACTATTTAAACCAGAAATCCGTATTTAATTATCATTGTACTTATGATATTGGAGTTTATGACTGCACTAACGAAATATATAATATTACTATAGAAGTATAGACTTCTATAGAAATATTATAAAGAGGAAAGATTTGTATTTTTGTATGCAACGAATAAACTTAAAAACTACCGACTGGACCGATTTGAAAAATTCTTTCACCATTAGAATCCTATAAATTTTGATAACGTAAGCCAAACTGTGAAAAAAATACAAAAGTTATATTGCGTACTGTACTGTATCAGCCGGATCGTCCACTGCTGAACACAGCCTCCCCTATTAAGGGGGAATTTGCCATAATCCCCACGCTTGGCAGGCGGCTTGGGGATCACAGTGTAAGATGGCAGTTCTTTAGAAGGCGCTGCTGCCCACCATCCAGTTTTTTTTCCCTTAGTCGCCTCTTACGACACCCACGGGATGATATGGGGAGGTGCAATTCTAACCCGGCACCACACGGGGTCTTATATCGCGTACGCTGCGGAAATTGTTGACAATAGAATAAAGTGATGTACTACAATTTTATAGAAGAAATTAATATCTACAAAAAATCCGCAATACCATAGTTATGTCTAACTTTTACAGTAATGTCACAATAACTACTTTTTATGCGTTTAAATTTTTATTTTTTGTTCAATACCCGTGCAAAGCCAGGGCGGGCCGCTAGTTACATATAATTAAGTGGTAGATTTCTTGTGATTGTTTCGCTTTTGCGTCCATTTACGCCCACACAGCTCTGCAGAATGTTTTGTAGGCGGCAATAAACAAACTTGGTATGTATACGAGTATATAATATTACATCAAACCAAATCTGTATACTATGTAAAGATAAGTACTTAGCTACACTTAGCCACGTATATTCTAGTCTTTATTGCCTTCGCTAGATAGGTTTTGGCGGCAAGGTAATGTACAACATTACAGGGGATCACAGTTGATGATGTTCGATGACAGTTCTTTAGAAGACGCTACTGCCCACCTGTTTTTTTTATCATCGTCGTCTCTTACAATTGTAGGAGCCGACGATGGAGTTCTACAGGCAGATATGGGAGAGTGGAATCCTAAGCCAACACCCCACGGGAATACCTATAGAGAGCTTGCCAATTGCTATATATCATTATATAGCAATCCGCCACTTTTTTTTTAATTTAATTGTGACGTATCAAGCCTCCTGGTGTTAAGTGGACTAACCTCTGCCTATAACAGATGCATTTCGTCAACGACGAATTGCACTGTGCCCGTCACACTGAGACGTACAGTTGTTAGGTCTCACGAGCCTGTAATTTTACTGGCTCTCAAGGACTGCTGCCGGAACACACTGTTAGGTGCTTGGCGACAGATTTTCTACTTGAAGGTGGTCGCTAGCCAGGCGGGCATTCGCAAAATGCCCTTCGAAAATGCGGTGAAGCTCAAGCCCGCGGCGAGGTACGAACCATGAACCTGCTGCGTGGCAGTCCATAGCCAATGCCACTGAGTTATCACTGCTTCAAATTTCCTGCTAATAGTTTAGTCAGGTAAACCCAATAACTGTCTTACACGGATATCGAACCGAGGACTTCGAGATTACAAAGAGTCACGGTTTGCCAACGACAAACGAGGCAGTCAACGCCAGGTTGAACATGTGTATATTATGTTCAAAATAAAACCTTAAAACAGCCGTATAAGATACGAAGCACTTTTAACGGCCTTTGCATAATTATAACCACCCCAAACGTCTCAGCCCCCTGACAGTTGGTTATATGCCCAGCTATTTGTATGCATTTCCTTGCTGAATAAATTAAGTTCCCTATACATGAAGTCACCTCGTAGAGACTCAATCAGACCACCAGCTCGACGGTCAGACGACAAGCATGTCAGAGGGCAATGAATGAGTTCCGCGCAGAACCCTAACAAATGACGTGAGTAAGAGTAAGCCTATAAGCGCAGTGGGTGCAAAGGGCTAATTATATAGATTACAAGACCCACCTGCTGGCAAACTACTAAGGCCGCTGAACATTATTGAGTATTGAGTTCTTCAAGCTATGTACTTTCATATATTATTATATAATTTATATTATTTATTTTCAATAAATATGTGAGTGATATATTCGCCCTAGATGTTGAAGCCATATCGTTTCAGTCTAAGAGCTTTAAAAAGGCTTCCAACGCGTTCTTCAACTGTTTCGGAGAACTAAAGCTTTCTATTATTATTTAATTAAATCGGCTATTCTGGGAGAACTAGAGAGATTCAACAGAACATAAACAGTTACGCACCTTGGACAAAAACACGTTGCCAGTACGGCTCACGTCAAAAGGATCCAACTGACCCGACTAAATATTGAGGTCATCCCGGACATCTACATATTTATATGACTCATTTTATTATTCTTAAATACGAGATTGCTAGAACTTTCAAACACTGAAAGAACAACAAGGAGTTCGAAATCACAAGATCACTTTTCAGAGAGTTAGAAAAATGTCAGTACTCAAGTAGCCAATTCACAATTGAAGGTACTATGAAGGATTGCAACGAAGCGTAAGTGAGAAAATGAAGAGGTAAACTGATTGGCTGAGTGGCATGAGGGCTTTTTGCAAAGGTTTGCCTGTATATGATCCTCAAGTAGGAAATCTGTCACCAAACCCCTACCGGTGTGCTTCGGCAGCTGTCCTTACGAGCCAGTCATTTAAGCCAGTTTACGAACCTCGACATCAAACCAGTTAAATTATAATATTTAACTTCACTTGTCCCAATGTTTGTCATCAAATCTTGCAAATAAAATTTGATCCACTTCCCGGTAACCAATTGATACTGAAATTTGGTATACATGTGTAAATCGCGTGACAATCCAATATTATGATGACATGATGCTGATCTGATGATGGAGCTGGGAGGTGGCCAAAGGATTTTCGCAATGAAACAACACAACCTCATCGAGCTTGGGCTCATTTGAATCGTCTTGACGAGTATTATTTTAGTTATTTTTATTAACATGAACATAATAAAGCATGTTTTAAAAAAGTTTTATTTATAGAGTAAAGCTTGTTTATCTATAAGTTAATATATAAAGGTATTATATAAAGTAATCAATAATTATGTTATGAGGTAATTATTGTACCATAATAACATGTACATTTTATAGTACATACAATACAACTGATACCCGTACGAAGCTAGAATAATATGTATATGTATGTTTTTCCTTAAACTCTGATCTCGAATCTCGTAATGGGTAACAATGGGAATGCATGGTCAATAATGGTGTGAATAATAAACATAAATATGTAGTTACATACCTACAAAATATTGCTTCAATGTTACTTAAGACCGTAACTGATCATTACGGAACATTTAACAATGATGCTAATTGACATTCAAATTTTTGTGCTTACCATATATACATACCTTTTATACAGAGTCCCATGTCTAACTCACTACCAATGTTTAACTAATTTGTGGTCAATAGTATTGGTCTCACAATCGTTATTTATTAGGTATATAGAATAATTTAAATCATAGTCATCTGTGCGGGTGTTTTTGGTGAGTCTTCTTACGTTTAGCTTTTGTGAACAACCTAAATATTTCCTAAAATACTATGGCACTATTTGTGGGCTTTGGACATAATTAAGGCTCTTTTTACTGTCATAGTAGAAATTGTTGGTGAACCATTGAAATGCTTGGTGCTACCAACCATACACAACAACAAATTCAGTGAAATCTGGTTGCGTCGTGAATAAATTCTTGTGACGCTGGTGATAGCGCTGTTATCTTCAAGAATAACCTTACTAATACCAAAATTTAGTGACTCGAGTGGTGAGTGTAAATGGTGAGTGAGTGGTTGTTTGGTTAGTACCAAAGCATCAAACTTAAGCTAGGACTTTTTTATATTACATAGGTGGCAAACAAGCATGTACAAAGCCTGGTGGTAAGTGGTTACCGCAGCCTCTGATGTCAGCGAACACTGCGGTGGAAAAGTAATGTCGAACAGTTCCTCGAAGTAGACCGCATTGTAAAAATGGCAGAAGACACATACGCAGGCAAGGTTTTCAGATGGAAAGGTTCTATACCGTTTGTGAGTATTGGGTATTAGTCGGCGATTCTCACAGCTCGTTTTTGAACCGAGTCAGAAGGCCCAAGTGTTGATATATTTATTCGTAAATATTTTTTTAAATATATCTCCTATGTACAGAATTGGATCTGTTACAGTTTTATTATAAGTATAGATTATGTATCTAGGAAACCCCAATACCAACTGGTAACCACCAGAATAACGAAACTCATTAGACATAACAATACCGTGGTAAAATGATTTTAATCTTAATCAAAAATATCCAAACTAAGACAATGAGATTTTCAAACAAAAAGAACATGTTAGGAAGTTAGGCTACCCAAACCACTGCTGTATTACATGGAAACAAGAATTATACATAATAACGATTTTCTCAAGGCCAAACGTTACTGGAATTAGCTTTACCTATATTTTTTTGCATGGAATACATTTTATATTGGTTGGAGGTATACCTACCTATATATTTAGTACTTGGTGCTTAAACGTTGCTCAATCGTAAAGCAGTTTGAAATACTTGAAAATTTTAATAGGTACGAGTAAATCACTTTAATATATTACCAATTTACTCGGTACCTATTTAATTCTGAGGTGTTACACGCTTACACGTTGGCACATTAACTTTATTGTATGGCGTTACAGAGTGTAGGTTACCTACCTATATTTTAATGAAAATTCAGCTAATTGCTTACTTTTACACATTCATATTTGATCTGTCAATAAAACAACTGTGAAATTTTAATGGACGCACAAAAATGTTTGTACGAGTAACAGCGTCAACTGGTATTAAAGTAACGAATTAGATTAAACTTTATGTTCTCCTCTTACGAATATATCTGAGTTCTGACTATACGAATACTCAATACGAAATAACGACATCCACGAGTTCCATGCACGACCATTGGGCTGGATAGATGTCAAAGCGAGCGACCGGAAGGACGACGCGCGTTTTGTAAAATTAAATATATTTTATACTTGCCAGTATTGTAAATCAATACTTTTGAATGTGGGTAAAATAATTGGCTTTTGTTCTTTTCTGTAATCTAATCTGTTGCATAAATGTTTTACCTATATAATGAGCGAGTGCCGTAAAGGGTCAATGCTTTAAATTTCTGAGGTCCTAGTTTCGTAGGTAATAATAATAATATAATAATAATACCTTGGGACCACAAACACATTAGCCGAAATGTAGGCTTACCCACTCTTGATCTTCCACATTTACCAATTTAAAGAGTCCTACTAAAAGTTTGTATTGAGCATTCTTTTCTTGGCTTAGTTTTTACACGTTATTTAATAGTAATTTGTCTACGCACAGATAACAAGGCCTAATAAAAGTTTATGTCTCTTGTTTCGATTCAAGTAAGAATTTAATGTCATAGACTACACGTCCAATTCTACAGCCTACGCATTAATTCCTAGAAATGAATTACAGCCGGATATTAAGCTCTCGGAACTTCCAAAGCTCTAACAATGGACACTCGAGCTTTATTATGGAGATTGAGAGTGTATTTCGTTTGAAATAACCGTTTTTATCTAGGTAGTTCCATCCGGGGTTGCCGCGGGGTGAGGAGAGGGGCGATGGAATGCTACCTGCCATAAGCAGCAGCGGCCATGCCTGCTGCCTCGATTTATAATAAGGGCTTTCTCTGGGATGTTCGTTATATAGAGCACCAATTTTAAGCATTTCCTTGTAATCTATATAATTTGATCGTAATTCAATTGGAGAATGTGATTTTGTTTTATATGAAGACCAATGCAGGATTGCCCTGTTATATTTGCTCAATAGATAGTGAAGCATTTGCAATATATTATGCGAACAATCCACGGCTTCCTGAGCGTTGAAGGCGTGGCATAACTTCATACCTAACTATAAGTGGTGATTGTTGTTCTCTCGGTAATCGTATCAGATTTGCGTGGGCAGGGCAACCGACGCTTTTTAGCATTATCGTAGTAGCTGGTTATTCACTATAGGTATATGATGAAACACCTAAAGGACTAGTAAAACTATTTTAACACTCCCCATAACATAGACCGCGGATCTCAAGCGGAGGACGCTATTGGCTCGAAATAAGCCAGGCTCAAAAAGCTCATAGAAAGTAGGCACACAAGGAAATTGTAATAGAAAACTAGATCTGGCCTATGCCATAATAAAAAATGGATTTGACAAATAAGTAGGTAGATATATACATTTTGAAGGTGGACATCCCGCGGATAATATCAATGTCTGCAAATGTAATGTAACTGTTCCATTGCAGTTAGTTCTATTAACAATAACGTAGTGGAACAAAGGGTGCAGGTACCCGTGCTAACAATGTGAAACTGTTTGTAGGTGGTATAGCCATTGTTCGTCCTGGCGTATAGTCATGAACTCACGAGCTACGCACTCTACGCAGCAGTGTCGCCATAGCCCAGTTACCGTGCCCTCACTAACCAACCTGTTGAAATCGTCCTTACATTATTTATTACAGAGATAGCTCCAAATTACGTAATTTAAAATCGGCAATGCCAAATTTTGGTATCGTTTAGCATTGTATATTTTCAATCAAGGCAGGTTACAATGTTGAAATTTTGAATGCTTTTTTTATTTTGAATATGATCTTAAGTTTTTTAAAACTACTGCCCAAAAAAGGAGTGTTATGTTTTCAGGGACCATGTATGTATGTTTGTGAGTTTCTTTATTACACCATAACTTCTAAATAGCTAAACCGATTTTAATGTATGAGACATCATTAGATTTGCCTTGATAAACCAAGTGATACTAGATAAATAAAAATCTAATGAGGAATTTTAAACGCCATATAGTAAGAAAAAAAATCTTCCAAATCTATCAATAGGGTTTCAAAATGAAGGGCTTTCAAAACGATTACATAAATATATATAACTTGCATTTTTAATTTCAATGGAACGATAAAAATCTTAACAAAAATAAATAGTTTGCAGTCTGTCAAATATTTACTTCTTAAATTAATTTATACTTGTTTCACGTCATTTCTATACCATAACTACTATTTTTGATTAATATAGAGCCATCATAATGGAGGAATTTGTCAATTTAATCCCAAATAAAATGTTGTTTGATTCATAACTAAAATTTTAGACTCATACTTAATAATAAATTGATTCAGGCGTTACTTTGCGGAAATCCATATTTAATAATAACAAATATTTTTTAAATATTTGTTATTATTCTCATACTTAATATTTAGGTACATCATAAATCATAATGTTTAAACCGCCAGCGGCGCCGCCACCGTGGCGTTCTTATTAGCCATAGTCCTTACCAAAGAAAAAGGGCTTTTTATCTTATCTCAAGTCATTGTTTGTATTTCTCTGGGCATAAAGTTAACCAGCAGGTGTTAAGTTGTCAAGTTTAGTAATTTACCCGTTTATTTGCTGTTATTTATTGATTTCTCGAAGTTATCAGCAGTGGTATGTGGCCCAGTTCTGGTGCCCGATAAGGGAATCGCGACACTCCAGTTTTAGTACAGTAAGTAGGTACTACATATGCCTACCTACATATAAAACTACAGATAAATATAATATTAAAAAATGTGAGTAAAAATTAATAACAAATATACGAATTAAACATAATTAATATTACTATATGATTTGGGTACATATTAGGTCCTTACATATGAAATTGGCGTTTTGTATGGGAGGAACAAATAGTCGAATATTTTTTAATATAATATATTTAATTAATCAAAGTATGAACCATTATTTTCTATGCACTTTTGCCATCTCATAGGTAGTTCATTGATCCCTTTACTAAAAAAACCAGTCGGACGGGAATCAATAAAATCTTTGAAGGCGATTTGGACTGCCCCATCGGAGTTGAATTTTTTCCCTTGCAAGAAGTTATCCAAATTTCGAAAAAAATGGTAATCTGTTGGAGCAAGGTCCGGGGAGTACGGAGGATGTCTTAGACTTTCCAATTGAAGCTCTTCTAATTTAGTAGCCGTCTGTAGCGCAGTGTGTGGTCTAGCGTTGTCGTGAAGCAGCAGTGGCGTGGAGCGATTGACCAGCCTAGGTTGTTTAGCCGCTAGCTTTTCCATCATGGTTTGCAATTCCTGACAATAGACATCAGCCGTAATAGTCTGGCCAGATTTGAAAAAACTGTAATGAACAATACCGGCACTAGTCCACCAAACGCTTACAAGTAACTTTTTTGGGGTTAATTTTCGCTTGGGGCAGGATTTGGCTGGCTGGCCACGATCTAACCATTGCGCTGAGCGCTTCCGATTATCGTAAAGAACCCATTTTTCATCACAGGTAATGATTCGGTTTAAAATACCTTCATTATTGTGCCGGTTTAGTAATGTAACGCAGCAGTCGACGCGCGTTTGCCGGTTTGTTTCAGTCAATTCGTGAGGTACCTACCCAACTTTCAAGCTTTTTAATCTTCCCAATTTGCTTCAAGTGAATTAAAACAGTTTTATCACTAACATCGCAGCCTGCAGCTAACTCGGACGTGGTTTGCAATGGATCCGCTTCCACAATAGCCTTCAACTCTTCATTATCAACTTGAGTCTCAGGCCGTCCACGGGGCTTGTTCTGCAGGTCGAAATTTCCAGAACGAAAACGTTGGAACCAAAAACGAACTGTGTTTTCTTTTGCAACACGACCGCCATACACATCATTCACCCTTCGAGTTGTTTCCGCAGCACTAGTGCCACGGCGGAACTCGTACTCGTAAATAATGCGATATTTAAGGTTTTCCATTTTGTAAAATGAGTGACGCAAACAGAAAAAAACAGAAGAAAAAAAACAAATGAATGACGATCATCGAAGCACAAATACATGAGTCTATAGCTGTACAAATTTGAATTTGGAATTCCTTACCAAAGAGGAGAAATTCGTGATTAAAGTGGCCAGTACGAAAAACGCCAATTTCATATGTAAGGACCTAATATATCCGTAAGTATTTATTATAATATTACTTTCCTAGGGATAACGCTATTCCCATTTACATTCTTGATTTTTGATCGCTAGCAAATTAATCTTTTCAACTCTTTTAGTGGTTTATATGTGTCTGGGCATGGACCCTTGATATAAGTACATATTTATGTGACAGCCATTTTTTCGTGCTATAGGACATGCAAAAAAATAGTATCTTATGATGTTTTGGACCCACTGCAACCAAAACCAATAATATTTCTAATTGACTAACAACAGCCACAAAAACAAGACATTTAGTGAATTAAGTAACTATACAAAAAACTATAAACTATTAAAAATTAATCTTCACACATCGGGGTGAATTCAATCAAAAGAGGATGACGGTCAATAGACAACGATGTGACGACGCGGACGCCACGATTTGTTGCTCATCTTAAATAACTCTTTTCCTCCACTTCAATTCTGCAGAATTCTCATGCCATGATAATGAACATGTCAGATTGCAGAGAGAGCCTCAAGGTTGCCTATAAGTTGGAGATGGTCACTTTGAGGAACAGTTTTATTTAATTTTTTCATCATCAGGTAGCAAACGTCCACTATTGAACACAAGTCTCTATAATTGCGACCGTATTGTATTCGCCCAAATAAGTGTAATTAACACGAAATACTTATAATGAAAACTAAAGACATCAGGGGGACAAAGTAAATTTGTAAAAAATTCTGTGAGATGGAAAAATTAATGACTACTAACGGGCTTTGACTCCAGGGCCCCAATTCTCTTAGCTATTGCCTAAACGCTACACTGCTGCGATGCTTCTGAGATCGAACTTCTGTTAATGTCAAATTTGGTAGTAATTTGGTAGTAGTCTGCTAATGCTGGCTAGCATTAGCAGACTACCAAAACAAAAAAAGAAGCCTAATCGCAGTTGTATAGCAATCGCGTCCCTATCGTATGGCTGTGCTATGGCTTGAAAATGAAGCCACTGAAATAACAATGGAAACTTCATCAATCAAGCATCAGTCAAAACATCAATACAGTGGTTTTCTAGGAAACAATACATTAAATAAATGTATATAAATCAATTAGCTATTTATATTTTAAATCCTCCAAAATAGTTTATGCCACTGTAGCAACGCAATCGCAACAGAATAGCTTACAGCATACTAAATATGTCAAAAACTATTGATTGCAAGCCACTGACTTGCGATTGAACCTAAATAGCGGGCAGACTACGGATACTGTCAAAAACTACAATTTTCATGCAATTAGGTTGCGTTAACGCCGTCCAATAGCTAAGAGAATCGGGCCCCAGGTGGTGTAGGTACGTACTGCACACAATCGCACGGTCACATTATTAGCTATTAGCAATTTGCATCCATCGGCTGCCCGTGATATCATCCACTTACGGTGAATTTCACGGAGCGAACTTATAAAAAATATTATCAAAAAGAAATAGGAAAGTCATCCAGTAAATTTTATCATTCCCTTACCGCTATTGTATCAAATATTAACTTTTTAACAATGCATTTACTTATAAATTACAAATTAGTATTTAACTTACATAGATTTTCTTTGTACATTTGCTTTTTATTTTCTCGCAGGTGTAAAACATAGCTACATTGAAATGAAGCTGTCCCAGGATTGTGACGTCTGAGTGAAGCGAGGGATTTAAATCCCTGAGGAATTTAAATCTCACTTTATTCTCGGACTCTACATTCCTTCCTTCATGACGCTCTGAATACAAAGTGATGTGTGCCTTTCATACCGTTAACTTTATATAAACTTGGTGCATATCAATTTTGTCAATGCATTTTGACGGTATCACTGAGTCCGCCGCTCGCCGCCACCTCCGCCTTTCGTCGCTATTTAAATCTGTGTTTCCAATATCGGCAAATTTAAGTGCCATTTTAATAATCGTCCTAGCAATAAGGCCATGTATTATAATATTAAACAAAACATTTCCATTTCGGTGCGAAGATGCTATTGCCCAACTCACCTATTGACTACCAGTTCACTCTCAGTTTCTGTCCCACGCTGTTTCTGTGCCGCGTCATACTCCGATGCGCACCCTGGTAGATAAATATTCAAGACCACAACAAACTGTGTGAATTCCACTATTACATGCCAACCACCTCCGGTTAGTTTCCAGTTCACTTGCCCCAATGAAAGTGGAATTTGCTGCTCGTCTATTGAAATTATTAGCTACCCCACAAATGTTAGATAGATAGAAACACTATTTGCATACCTTAAAAACATTACAATGAAAATTAACATACAAATTCTGTATACAAAAGGCGGTCTTATTGCTTACAGCAATTTATTCCAGACAACTGAACAAAAAGGATTTCCAAAAAATAGCCAGGTTATCAGTTTACTACGTAAAAATTAATTTAAAAAATGTGAATTGCGGATGGTGAAATTCAGCTACAGTTATTAAATTGAATCTTTATTCCACTTTATCTACGTTGATCAAATGGTCAATATTTTGGCTGAGTGTGGAAAAAAATATTAAATTTATTCCATTTGGAGCACTCACAATGATATTTTAATGATGACACCAGGGTATGTTTCAACACTATATATAGTATTGAAACATACACTAGTATTACAAGAGCTTTCAAAAAGAGAGCACGTTCCCTTCTCAAAGGCCGGTAACGCATCCTCGAGATTTCTGGTGTTGCGGCTGTTAGTGGGCCACGGTGATCACTTACCACCAGGTGAGGCGCGCTCGTTTGGCAAACGAGCAGGCATATGACGTGGTGATCTAAGTGGTTAATGCAACCTACCTCCAAATGTGATTAAAGGATGCAATAGGCATACCTATGCTAAGAGAAGTGAAAACTGGTCTCTGTTCACTCCAAAGGGAAGCAGATATGTCATTATGTATAATAATATGTGAATGTACTTAAAATTTCTAAGCACGTAGAATGTTTTCGGAGATTTGGAAACATTGATAAACTGTGAATTTATCTCACATTGACATTTTAATAGCAATATAACTCTTAGAACACTCAGCTTTATGTGAATAGAGCATTTACGATGTTACGTTTCGACACAGCATCGTAACGCGCATGATTTCACTCGCTTCACGATTTTGTAGTTAAATCTATAACAATTGAATCATATTGTTACGCTTCTAGTTATTTATTAGACTTAGAATCGATTTCGCGGAATGGAATGCAATTTGAGAGTGAAAATAGTATGGTAGAATTTGCTACTCTCTAATCTCTAATATCATTCTTTCGTCGTCTTCAAATTCTAAATTATTATTTAAATTTAGAAATAATACAATTCTCTGTTTTTATATTTAAATGTTATAATTCCATCACAACCTTCGTTAAGATTCATTTCATTCAATAAACTCTCAATAAAATCTATGTAGATCTTGGCATACAATATTACAAGAAAACAACGAGTAGAAATACATATTTGAACATAATTCAGTACTAGTTTAGGGATCAGGTTTAGCTTTTTTGGCTACAAATCAAAGGTTTTATTTTAATGTTATACAAAAAGTTTCCTTCATCACGTGCGAAGGTCTTAATTTGGTGGCGGGGGCGGGTCGATGACCTTGTGGCGTAATAAGTGATTGATATGTCTGAATGAAGTAACGTTATGTGGGAGACATTCGGTCCCCGGTGTAGAGAATGAAGCCTCTCAAAATACCTACAATGGTTTTTTATACTGGAGCAGGAAGTTCTTGCAAGGTTTCGTCTTGTCGATCGTACATTCAACTTCGTTAAAGATTTATAGGTTTTATTACAAAGTCTATGTGATATATAACCTTTTGAGTTTAAGTATATTCTGTGACAGTGTTTAAACTGTTAAGTGAATATATATATTTACATCTTGACTAAGTGTAATCATCGTTCTTACCTACTTACAAACTTTGGTTTGATTCAGCTAACTACTAACATATAATTTAATAAAAGTCAATAAATTTAAAGATGATATTTCTAAAGATAAATATCATGTTATATTTATATACATTTTAGTTATTTTTTGTTTTGTACTCATTGCTGGTACTTACTCTACTAGCCGCGGACTTAAATAAAGCAAAGAACGTCACATGTATCCTCCGATGATTTACCTGTGAACTTAAATGATACAATGATAGTTGATGCATCCATTACCAGAGGTACGATTTTCAACTTTCATTAGGTATGTAGATAGGCTATTGTTCCGGTGCAGAGAAAATTAAATTTCTCTACTCCATAAATAGGATCGTGGTAAAATGATTTGCTTTTCTTCTTGATAATTACCTTCTAGTATGGAGTTAAATGCACCGTGGAGCTAAGTGTACCGATGATTCGGCATCCGTGATGTACTCATTGTCCTACGTCTGCGACAAGCATAGTAACGCGAAATAACGCAACTTTTTCGAAACTTTACTTGTCCCGGCCACTCGGGTAGAGATTGATCGTATCGATAATGTATCGACACTTTCTTTGCATAGCTTAAACGAGAATACACAGATGTGTTATCTGTGCGAGAATAAAACCAACATCTGCAATTTTGAATGTTTCTCCTTGTCTAGAGGTATCAGTGTAAAACTTAAAAATGGATTGTGGTACGAAGCCATCAAGATATTATTACTAACGTATAGAGTCGCTATTCTAAACAATCGTCATGTTCCATTTTGTTAGGAATAAACTTAAAGCCGCTGCAGCGCTGAAACCATAATTAGTGGTGTCTAATTAATTAGACGGTATAGGAACACTGTGCTAGTACGCTTTTAAGGTACAGTTTTCTCGCGCCCAAAAGGTCATAAAAGCTGGGAATTTTCGGGCGCTTACGCGTTTCGTTCAATTGTCTACTACGATTTGTCGCTCTCACAGAGTGAACCGACTACAGAAGTGACATACATAGCTAAATACCTAATACGATTCAATTGTTTTTTAATTAATAATTTACGTTACCGTAAATTATTAATTAAAAAACGTTACCGTTGCCAGGTTAGAATTGCACCTCCCCATATCATCCCGTGGGTGTCGTAAAAGGCGACTAAGGGAAAAATACTAGAAGGTGGGCAAGCAGCGCCTTCTAAAGAACTGTCATCTGACACTACGATCCCCAAGATGCCTGCCAAGCGTGGGGATTATGGCAAATACCCCCCTTTATATGGGAGGCTGTGTTCAGCAGTGGCCGATCAGGCTGATACAGATACAGATATATCAGTAGGAAATATGATAATATTGAACACGTGAGCGGGCGGTGTTAGCTCTCATAGACAACAATCAATACGCGCAGATGTGACATTTTTTAATATTCTGCCTACTTGATACTGTGTGTGCTTACGTATGGAATAAATAACAAAGTATTTAAACTGATTATTTTTAGTATTTTCTATTTAATATTTTACTGTCCGTAATTAATAACTTAACATTATACGTCGATAGTGTCAACTCTGTGCATTCAAATGTTCTTACTCTTTGACATTCACCTAAACATGGCCGCCATCCCGCCGCCGCTGTGATGCGTCGTCACGAGTTACAATAAATTGATAAAACAGAATTCAATTAATCGTGTTTTAGAGATAATATGTTGATCTTACTGGTGACAAGTCACTCCTTGACTTTTACTTATGTTTCTCGAGTTGTTAGAACAATATCTCAATACACAGGAAGGCATATTATGAAACAAAACTTAGCCCTCAAACGTGTCACGATGCAGCAAGCTTGTCACAGACTGAGTGAGTTGGTGCGCGCGCGCTCTAACTCGTGTTACAAACAATCGAGTTGAGGTGTCTCCTCTAGTACGTAGTACCATATCTCAATGTACGAAGCATGTTTATTTAAAAAGCTTTTCCATTTAATTGTCAATATTAATTGATATTTGACTATTCCGATATATATTAAATACTATATAAAATAATGACTAAATACTAGAGGGTGAATTGATTTTAGGAACAATTACACTACTATGTTTATAAGTTTTTTTTTTTTTTAATTTTAAGTTTTGTCTTAGAATGAATGAATCTGCGATTGCCAGACATGTCCAAACGAGTGGCTTAGACTTTGATGTTCATTATTATTAAATTGTAATGTTATTGATACAACTCAAGAAAAAATAACTCTTTTTTGTTTACTTGGACAATTATCTAGGCCTGGGACGGAGAAGCGAGGGATGTTTTGTCTTCCCAAACCATATACGTTCCTTACGTTGGCAAGTTGATCTGTTTGTGGTTTTGTCTGTATGGTAATAAATCGCATCGCGTCACAAATTAGTTTTATCTCTTTACATGAGCATATAGTCTAGCTAGATATAACCTAGAGAATTGTCCAAATAACTATAGATTATTTATGTGTAATCAAGTGATACCTGTCACTGTAATTTCCTGTGTAAAACTCTTAAAATTATTTGAGTTTCAGTATGACAGATTTACCGAATATCACATTATATTTATAGTATTTAAATAAAGGATACAGCCAGTTTGTTTTGTATAGCACGTCTATTATTTGGTTCAAAAAACATCAACGCGCGCATAAAACAGACTATAATATAGCCTTAATTTATTAAAAATTTACTTGATGATTTTACATTCAAATACATATAATTTTCATTAACAAAGTAAACATTGATTACAAACAGGTATGGAAGACTCTAGATATATAATACCTACGAATAGGTTACCTACACCGAAACTGAGCTAAGGCGCCAACAATAATTTGCTCTAACGCGTCATAAATAAATTAACAATAATTACTATTTTAATAGTCAACAAAATACGTTTCTAGGTCAATCAACTTCGTTACATTTCCAGATCCAGTTTGAGAAACCTTGCACGTAGCAATTTATGTAAATGAGCGAGCGTGGCGATACGAAATCAATAAGTTAAGTAATTACCACCATGTAGGTACTCATAAATAGTGACTAAGCAAGCCTAGAACCTTCATACTTGTTACCTCATCGTCTCCCTACAAAAAGCTACACGGGACCCTTGTAGCTTTTTGTCTTAAAAAAGCTACATCTTTAAGTACCTATTCTACAATTGTCTTATCTAACAAACAAACGACTACGTGCGTGTCGTGCCACGTGGAGTGTAGGGTTCCGTGTTTCACCGTTATTACAATATGGAACATTTTGTTGGTCTTAATTCTCATTCACTTCCTTGTTGCTAAAGCTAAAAAATAAGAGTACAATTGCTGCCAAGTTATTATTTCAATTCACAAAATTGTAATTCTAAAATTACACAAAGTGCGTTTGTGACTTCCACAGGTTCTCGATTAAAACCGCAACGATAGCGTGATTCAGAATCTGTTCCGTTGGTACAGCGCCATCTAGCGGCAGCTTTGTGAAACTTATAATAATTTACTGTTTTAACATTTTCTATTTTAGATTTTGTTTTTCGATGCAAGTCTTTATCCGTTATAAACAAGCAAATACTTCATCTTAGTCACTTTAAAGGATTTTGTATTTGGTCCAAAATTATTCAACATTCAAGTTCAGCGACTATTACTGCAAACTAATAAGTCTGACTAGCTAATAACTTCACCGCTATAATTTTCCTGAAATGCACCATCAACGTGACTGTTTCCAGGTTTTTCAAGCCAGTAGTTATGTTCATGATTTCGTAAATGGGGTATTAAATCGAAAATAGTATTAGCGTCTTAGGTTTCGCGATTATTACACATAGTAATTATACAAAGTTGTATAATTACTATGTGTAATAATCGCCGAAAACGACCGACGCGACGTTTCAAGCACTTTGCAGTGATCGTGGTCATGGGGTGACTGAACACTGAAAAATGCTAAAACTTACAGTTTTGCTGAAATTCGCGAAATCCCCGTTTTTGTGTCCTTTGACCCCGTGTATTTTCGATGAGGTCTTTTTAGATTTCATTTATAATGGTGTTTTGAACAATCCTAAGAACTAGGGTCTGAGGCTATAAGTACTCCGTAACGTTATTTTTTATAATAAACACTGTCTAATGCCGCTATTTTTTTCCCCGTGGGGTGCCGGGTTAGAATTGCACTTCCCCATATCATCCCGTGGGTGTCGTAAGAAGCGACTAAGGGAATTATACTGGAAGGTGGGCAGCAGCGCCTTCTAAAGAACTACTATCTTACACTGCGATCCCCAAGCCGCCTGACAAGCGTGGGGATTATGGCAAATACCCCCTTAATAGGGGAGGCTGTGTTCAGCAGTGGACGATCCGGCTGATACAGAATGCCCCTATATCACCGACCAAATATGTCACATAAGTAATTTAATTTACGTATGTAATACTTCTTCTCAAAATTTTATATCAGTGTTGACTAGTTTTTGCAATGTGTTGGCGACTCTTAGGCGACCTTTATGGAATTTTCGTCGTGCTCCCTCGGACAAACGTATGCAGAAAATTGCATCAATATGCGTTCAGCCGTTAGGCAACTACGTGCCTATGGAGGCGTAGATTCTGTAGTAAATAAAAGTAGTACATAATCTTTTGAGACGGAGGCAAGTGTAAATTATGGCATTAGTAATATTTGTAGTTTATGTATATAGCGGCCCTATGGGATGCTGGGCTTAGAACGACGAAGACGCAGAGAAGAATACTAGAGGGGGCTGAGCCGCAAAGCCTTCTGTGGTACTGCCATTTTACAGTGATCCCTAAGACGCCTGCCAAGCGAGGGGATTAGGATTTTATGCTTGAATTCTGTTGTTTATTGTAAAAAAAAATGTGATTAATATATTCAAATATTTGGTATCTGTACAGATCAGAAATATGTAAATCGTGAAACCTAATAACTGTTTTAAAATATATCAGGAGTGTAATTTTATTATAATGACGGAGTAGAGGACGACTTAATCCTGTAAATGATATTATTATCCATTTATAGGATTAACTCATAACTTGATATTCATATACTTATACATCCTTATGTAAGTCTCAATCCAATAAAACCTGTGACTGTGTGCTTGGAGGGTTTCAGTGTTCGAGACCGTTAGATAGTTAACTGCCCTTGTAGGTACTTAGATTGAATCGGAAACCATGTCTTTTTCTTAGTAATTAAACAACTTTAAACGGTTTCAATCGCGTATATTTATCATTATTTTTGTCCCGACGTTTCAAACACTTTGCGCGATTTAAACCGTTTAAAGTTGTTTAATTACTATATGTAATAATCGCGAAAACCTAAGACAACATTATGTCTTTTTCTCCTATCATTTTCGTACGATACAATTCACGTGCTGTAAAAGATGTTCTTTGGTATTTTTTAAGGGTTCCGTACGCGATAACGGAGCTCTATTGGTCGGTTTGGCTTGCGACGTCTACTGTTAAATCTGTTTGTGTTAATGTTTACCCAAAAACAGGAGGTCCTCACTTCGACTGTTTATTTTGTGTGTTAATTCATAAGCTCATAACTCTTTACAGGTGAACGATTTGGTTGTTTTTTTTTACATTCGAAAGCTAGGGCTTGTCATGTGGTCCCATTTCAATTTCAGTGAGATCTGACGAGTAGTATTTGATTGCTTTTTTTTATTAATGCGTATTTAAATGGTTACATTGATGATGTTCTCTTTTTCACTTGTCGATGTAAAATTAACAAAGAACCTATATTCGATGGTTTGGTTTATTTAATTTTTAATGTATTTTTTGTTTTAGAATATTTTCTGTTTGAAGTCGGTTTTTTAGTTGAAATGTTATGGCTTCTTTATGAAAAAAATTGGACTTATTTTATTACGCCTAACGACCTACGAAGCCTAGTTCGTCCGTCCCATTTTGAACTATAGATATCAGAGAGTAAAAAAAGTTATTGACATATGTTGTTTTGGCGGATAACCATAAAAAAAAAAAACAAAAAGTAATACCGTTTCGAGGTTTACGTATACAAGAATATATTGCGGTTTACGAAACCATCGGAATGTGAGTTCGACTCGCAATTGGCCAGTTTTTGTAACACGATGTCTTATGTATCAATATTACTTACTTTCAATTGTCAACTATAAGGTGCAGTTTGATCTCTATCTGTTAAATGTTCTACTGATGCAGGTGGCATGAGGAAGATACTTTATTCGTATAATGCTCCCTAATGTTGTTCTACAAACTTGTCATTCCCCTCTGCAACACTAAACCGCGCTACTGGCAAACTGTCTTAACTTTATTGAATACTGTGGCATCTACAGCAAAGCTAGAGCAACATGAACCATACCTGGCCTTTATCTGCAGTGCTAGATGTGAGACTGTTCAATTCACTGAACTTTTCCTAGATGGCGCTTTTTCAAACAATTATGCAATTTTACATGAAGTTATTTATTTGTAGGTATATGTACCTACTATTATTATTATTTATGTCGTATAATAAAATAATTATTTCTAATCACAATTATTCTTTGAGAATCATTTGCTATGGTATTATCTATCTATATATAGTTCTGTCGGCACCATGATCACAACACAATTTTATCTTCTAATTATTTCTTTGGTATATAAATTACCTAGAATTGGTTACACATTCCAAATATAGTCGAAATTTGATCGAAGACTTGACCTTGACGTCGTAGTCGAGGTGGTTGTGCTGGCACCCCACCCCGAAATCGTTCCGGTGGGTGCACCGCGCCGCCCGCCACCGGCGCCGCCGTTGCGGTCCGCCAGGCTCTCCGCGCCACTGACCCTTGCCGCGTCATCCACGTTCCTCCCCTTGGTTCCCGTGGAACTATTCAAATGATCCCCGAAGCGAATCCAGGAATTCCGCCCTGCAGGTTGACACAAGGAGTTTCGGCTCGTTAAACGTCAGTAGCGTGTCCTGATTTCTAAAAACATAGGAACTTCAATATTTATGCAGAACAAATAAATTAACAAAATTTTGGTAAAAATTTAACATTGCTTAGAAAGCAGCACACAATCATTAATATCAGCAACATTTGTTAGTGGTTTGATGTAGGTGGAACGATTGTTTACAAGGCTTGCAATCGTAAGGTGCTCAATGGCTCCTTCGGAGGCTTGCGGGGGACGGACGTAACCTGGCCCACGCCCCCCGCGCCTCAAGTAGCAAGCCTCGACCGGCGCACGCGCACAGAACAAAATCCAACCAGTTGCCCGTCGCGCAGCCTCCAGTTTGTTTACATCGATTTCAGTGAAATTCCATAAAGTGTAATCAACAAATTCTTAATTACTATGAATCAGTGATAATGTGAGGATACTGTAAGAACTTTTCGGTTTCTATACAGGTGTAGATATTGCAAGAAAAATTTCGCAATGTGTTGCTAAGGTTTCAGTAAGTGTAAATGCCTTTGTGAGTCCGCTCAAGCCACCTATTGTAGGTGTTTTGCATTGGCACAAAAGTTGCACAGCTGCATGGTTCTCCAGACATCGTGAAGGTAGATGATATGTATTGTCAATGTTCTTTTCTTTGAATACTCGTTCCGAAACCTTTCTTGATTGGTGGCTTAATATTGGCAATATGTGCTCAATTACCCCTTTTTCTTTGATAAGTAGTAATTGCAGATAGTAAATTTTTCTGTTCTTGAAAGAAATTGGTTCAACATTTCAGTTCAATTGTTTAGATTATTTGTAAACACATTAATTTTGAAATCAAAACAATAATACATTTTACTATGGTTTCGATATAAGATATAATTCCTAGTTTATACAGACAGGCACTTAAAAAGAAACCACATATAAAGACAAACCACAATAATATTCTCTAAGACAATAATCAATATTTCATTACCACATTGGTCTTTCTTTCAAAGACCACAACCATTCAAGCGTGACATCACGCAAAACCGAAGTCGCACCAATATTACGAGGAATAGATAGTACAGTTTTCCGTAATAGCAACGTAATTCACGTACAAAACATTAGAAATACCATCCGTCACGTAATACGGTCTCGGACACAAAAATTGGAAACGGTAAACATGACATAGTTTACACAATTACACGGAGAATGTTAGTGGGTAATCCGAGCTCTTAACCCATTACTTCCCAAGCATCGAAAACATTGGAGTTTTTTGATCAATTCTTTAAATTAGGTTCATAATACATTAAGAAAAAAGAGTATGACAAAAAAAGCATAAAAAATATACATTCATCCCTGTTGCAGGCTGTCCTATAAATATGACAATGGGAACATGTGATCAGAAATAATACAAGTTAACAATTATAAAAAAATCAGCTTTATTTGAAAATTATGTCTACAAACAGTCTTAAAAATAAAATATTTGAGCTTATTTTGTATGATAAGGTATGAAACAATCACTGCAAAGTGTTTTTTCACATTTAGCACAAAAGGTTAGAGGTTTTTTCTTACCGCCTTGTCCTTGACAACGCCTCTGTTTGTCCCTCTTTGTCATGAAGAGACCAACATTATCCATGCATTCATAAGGGTTATGTCTAAAACACGGATGACTAAAGGCCAATTGCATTTTTTACTTCTAAAGCGGATTGGATATTTAGAAGGCAGCCAATCATGTTTATCCACTCCTCCCATATTTTAATTATATTTATGAATAAGCATAAGTTTACTTTGCGGCAAATGATGATACGAAGAGAAAAACGAAATTCCTATAAAGACTCATTTATAATTTGATTGAAGTTCAAATCATTTTTATAACGTTTGGTGTAGGTTACAGTTTCATGCACAATATTTTCTAGAACCTCGTCACACAACAATTTTTCGAATATTTCTAGCGCTGATTTTCCTTCCAACTCCATAATCATATTTTCCAAACATTGTTTAGCAGTATTAGATTTCGGCTGTATTTCAGAATATACTGGTTTACACCTACGCCAAGTGACTGTCTTGCTTGTCCGAGATGTGGTTTCAGTAGGATGATTTTCCGCGACGTTATTGATCGTGCACGAAAATTCCACTTGACCAGCTACATCAGACACTGGCAAAACTCCCATATTGTCGTCAGGACCTTATTCTATGTCAGTTATTTCATCTACCTCATCCAGCGGCAATATGGCAACATCAATATCATTCAACTCCTCATCACTAGAATCTTCAATATCTTGAAGATAGTCTAAGATTTTGGACACCTTCAAAGCTATTTTATACTTTTTTGCACCGGATCCATGATCTATAAATAATATAAAAAATATATATATAAATCATAGTATTATACTTATAATCATACATACAGGTATATTGTAAACAATATACAATTAGATAAGAAGCAAAAATAAAATATTTTTACTTACCTATAATTTCTCAAACTTGGAAACAATTCACTTTTTTTACTCTAAGTCGATAAATAATCACAATCGTTTCGTGTGACGAGATGAAATATGTTCGGCGTAGACTAATCGACTAATGTAAACACAAGCAAGACCCACAAAAAACAAACAATTTACCAGTTTGAACCTGTACTTAGCGTGACAGGATCGAACATTCTTTCGCGGCAAATTGTACAGACAGGTTCCCGGTGTCATATTTATAGGACGGCTTATTTTGAATGTATATCACAAG
The DNA here is from genome assembly GCA_963890685.1 of Plagodis pulveraria. NCBI lineage: Eukaryota > Metazoa > Arthropoda > Insecta > Lepidoptera > Geometridae > Plagodis > Plagodis pulveraria. The sequence continues at coordinate 19,147,487 of OY982957.1, forward strand.
TTCATATATTATATTTTGTTTTTGTTTTTATTTGTTTTATATTTGGTAGAGATCTAAGAATAAGTCTTATGTACTTTGAAGTAGGTAACGTTCATCTTTTTCGGAATATACTATCGGAACTCAGTGGTCTCCTTCAGCCAACAAACATGATCAATTTTAAAAAATTACATTAAAATTATGTAAACATTTTTTACAGCGAAAAAAAATTATTCCATATGAAAAAGAGTGTGAAAATATGAATTACATCAGAAATAATAAAAATAAAAGTCCTAATCCATAAAACGAAATTTTGAAAATAGTGTCTTAAAAATATGACAGTGGGGAGGAAAGGGTTAAACACATGGCTGACAAACCCTGATAAGATCAATTACAGTAACGAATAAAACGGAAAAACACAGTTGATGATACTTAAATAATATAATTTTAAACCCGAAATAGTTTTGTTATAATAAGAAGGCTCTAAATACATAATGATAGCGACGGACAATTTCGACTTCCTCGATCAACCACTGAATGTTTTGCTGATTTGCGGAAGCTTGATTTGCTTCGTCAGTGTGTTATTTAAAACAGTAGATATTGTATCCAATTGTAATGGTATTACCTTGTACAATTTAAAGACAAGAGTGTAACTAATCACTACCATTGCCACGAGATCCATGGCATTGTTTGCAAAGACAGTCGGTAAGATAATAACACTACCGATCTAGATACCCAGATCTTGTAGAAAGCAGTATCGTGAGAAATCCGACGTTCTCTATAATCAGACCTCAGTCTGTTTATAATTACTAATTCATGTTTATTGTCAATGGAAATTGAATTAAAATTGGTAAACATTGCTTAAAATTTACATAACTTTATTTGTTTTGATACATTGTTTTATAAAACTATGTTAGAATTGTGTTCATATCTTCCTCAACAATGGATATTAATTTAGAAACAAATTTTCAACAATTGAATTAAAGACATGGCGTTACTATAACTATTAAACTATTTCATTAGTATCTATAATTAAAAAAAATAATAAGTCCAACAAAATTGAGCGCCGAGTTCGTTTTGGAAAAAATATATACTCTCATAAAAAGCTATAACATACCTAATATATTTTGTACTCGTAAACATTTTAGTATATTTATTATTCAGGGCAATCAATATCAAAAAATAAACTAAAATTTACAGATGATTCAATTACGTATATCTTAAAGCGTATTACATCACGTGAAGTAGTTATCTCTCTGGCTTCTAATTAACCAATGCAAACGAAAATTGTTTAGCAACAAGCCTACTTCAATAGCACGAAAGAGATCCCACATGGTTTCACATTGCGCGTGCACTTTGCCTGACAATGGTTCTTTTGAAAGGCAGTAACTCTTCTATGGTGTTAATCGCCAATTGTTCTCTTTATTGTAATCGATTAATCAAATAAACCCAGTTAAATGAGCTATCAGAATCCGTGTGTATTTTACCTTTTGTAACAACCATCGTTATCATCTAAAAAGATGATATCGTTAGAACTGCAAATAAATGCTCTGTGCTCTGTTAGATAAAGTTTAATGAAATGATTAACATTTTATGGTTCTCATGTTTTTTTTATTATTTACGTATGACATAATTAAACCCTGAAAATAACACATAATATAGATTCTAAAATAGATTCTGCTGATTAGAACCTATACTTATTTATTTACCCGCGAATTTTTTAGCTACGTTATTTAATAGTGGATACCACCTTGGTAGGTATTGCAGACGTGGGTGGATATAGGAGTAATTGTCAATATGTAGAAAAGAACTTCAGTGCTATCACGCCTTCAAATATCTATTATTTCCAGTTATGCAGCATATAACGCAGCAGTGTAACTATACCTAATTATTTTTGCGTGTTGCGAGGTCTTCATCGCCGGAGGTTTGAACAATCTATGTTTATATAGGTATAAGTACCTATATTCAACGAGTACTTAGCACTGTCGGATTTTATGATCGAAATATCATAAGTTATTAAATAGTACTTATATCTTCAAATTTGTACTATCATTAATAATATTGTTGTCGCGCAGGTACGAGGCTCGTATAAACATAATATTACTAGTTTACTATTGCGCGGTGATGACAGTGTTGAGTAAATGTAGATGGGTAGCGCAAATCTATAAACTTTTATAAAATTATGTAAATTATTACACAACACAACCAAATAAGTGAATAGTTATGTACTTTGATTAACGAATAATAAACTGAGATACCTTATAAAAATAGGCATTTCAGAATAGCCTTGGTTGTGTACACAATAGAAAATATAATATTATACTTTGATAAGTCGTATCACAGCAACGATCTTTCAGAATTTTAGAAACAAATTCTGTAAAGTTCCATTTCGATGATAGCATTACCCATAGGCCATTGTCACTATCATTCCAAGTTAGATCGGAATGGAAAGAGTTAAGCTGCAACTGTCTTTTTTATTAAAATGTCGGAATGTCCCAAATATTAGAAAGGCAAATAATGCATACAATGTACTAACATGTTATGTTCCTGACTGTAGATAGGTACTCGTGTTTCAGTTAAAATGTAAGCGGTTGCCTTTTCCCTGCTTTCTTTGTTCCACTTGTCCAGTGACCAGAATATGTCACCTTTAATTAGTCATAATGGATTTTTGAGCTTCTTTGAAACTGCTCATTCCAACACTCTTTTATTTATTCTAACTGGCATGTCAGTGCCACTCAAATAAATAATGAATTCGTCTTTCTCAAACTGGTTTGACCTGTAATTTACTTCGCTCTTTCTCCTTAACTTTATTTGTGCTTATAATATTTAGATTTTTTTTCCGGATCGTCATTGTTGTCAAAAGATTTTGGTAAACCCATTACAAATAAATTAGCAATTTGGAAGCTTCCCAGATTGCAATTTGATGGTAGATACCTGAAACTTGTAGAAGTGAAGGTGCAGTAATGGAGGGGAGGTGATAGTCAGATAACGATGGCTGCGATAACGACCCGAGGCCTCGACTGCGTCGCGACGTGACTGTTGCTCCGACATTCTATTATTTTACTTTTTCTGTTGTTTTTACGCGTCTGGCTTTGGCGTCTTGTATGTTTGATATGATCGTCTCTAATAATTTATACGTGATATTATATTAATTTATTAGTGAAGTGATTTTATGAATTATTTTGTTAGTGTCATCGGGTTTGATCGGCACTATTTATGTGAAAACAATTAAAATATTAAATCAGTGAACAGTGACTGAAAAAAACAGTGTTAATTTAAGTGATAATGAAAGACTCGGCTGCTCGTTGCGAGGACGTAGCGGACAAGCTGGTGAGGCTTTTCGGATGGAGGCAAACTTACCCCGTGCAGAAGCTTCAGAGAAGCATATTGCCGCAGACCAACGACAGTCATAAGGTAAGGGTCACCCCAACGGTGTGAGGAATATCTTGATCCATCTGACAGACACTGTTAAAATATCAATTCTTTACTCAACATCTTCATGTAATTTTGCTGTATTAGTCTGATCTGCTATTATAAATTATTGTTTAACAATATTCATGTAATTTATCACGTTCAAATTTAGAAAAGAAATGAGGAAACCGTTAACCTTCGCCTGTGAGCTAATGTTTACCCTTGAAGCCGTTATCTTTCATAATGTAAAATTAGCTTGAGGCACGTCAGCGTTGCCGTCTATAGGCTTTCATTACTTAACTTTTGCCATAGCGAGTTCCATTGTTGCAATGTTTGATAACTGTAACTTAAACTGTGGTAATACTTTCTCGGGGTCTTTTGTGATCTGAAAGTGTGGAAAGCACTTCATTAAATCAAACTCACTATAAGGTGCAATTACTATAAAGTACATAATAGTCAACATTGTTCATATCTTCACGCGATCCGGCCGTTGAACTTTAGTACCGGTATTTCCGAGCGATTAATTAATAAAATTAGTAATTAGAAGCATGGAGTAAAAAGCGGGAAAGTCAATTAATCGGTTCGGTATGTAAATGCAGCAGATATCTACGTGTCTTGCCTGTCATTGCAAAGGTAATTTATTAATACAGACATTATGCTCACATTTCCATTGTATTCATTACTGTTATATTGTAATAAGTCATTTAATTGTCAGTAAATATGTTCTTAAATTAATTTTCTACTTACGGCGCGGTGTATACACGTAGATAGATATATACTTACTACATTTTTATCGAATGAACCGAATCGTACTGGTGGCTACCAGTATGATTCGGTTTGTATTTTTTTCCTACCACATGCCCACAAACTTGACGATATATAAGCTAATTGACAGACGTCTCGGGGATTGCAGTTTAAGATAACAGTTCCTCAGAAGGCGCTGCTGTCCGACTTCCGGTATTTTTCCCTCAGTCGCCTCTTACGACACCCACGGTAAGACATGGGAATGAAATTATATTCCGGCATCCCACGGGGGTAACAGAGTACCTAGGTGATAATAAGATATTTAATGACAAAGGTAAGGTTCGCAAAAAAGTGGCAAACGTCGACTTTCTGACCATCTGAATTAACTGAAAGTAATAAAAATCTATAAACTAATGTTTTCCATAAAATTATACGCAGCTTCTCCATAGATCATCTAAATTGAAATCATACTATTATTGGTATGTTATACACCAAAACTTCGTAATTTCGATCGTCCTTGGCATGGATTAGATAATACGTAGGTAGAAACTACGCCTATTTCCTAATCAGTCACATTCTTTAGTGGACACCTATTAATTACTTATAACGGTGACACATGTGGTATCACTGATTGATAACGTTAATAAATTACCATATTAGGCCATAACAAGTTAAACTAATAAGATCAAAGAACTATGCTAAGAATAGTACGGAGTTTGCATATTTCGAACATATTTGCTCGTAAAGGTACCCACCTGTGATAGAGAAAACGATACCAATGCAAGGTTTATTCCCAGACTTCCAAAGGGTTACTACTCCCTGAGGGCCCCGATCCCGGAGGTACCCGTTCCGGAAGGCCCCGATTTCTAATTATCACGATTAATTCGATTAAAGGTTTGGTAATATGTATCAAATTTTCAAAACTTAATATAATATATAGTTATACATTAAGGATTAGGAACAAATTATAAGTTTTACATCATGATTTGACGTCCTACACGGCCGGCTGGAGTAAAGACAGCATTTATATACAACAATAATCAGTTTGAAAATTTGCTTAACTAATATTGTGATATGAACTAATATTGTGATATAAATGTGTATAAGATTACTCTAGACAGTAAAAAATAAATTAAAAATAAAATATTTTTTTCATCCCTACGACTTTTATGCATTTCTTTTAAGGTATGGTGAGCAAGAAAAGCTTTAAGTGATATTTTGTTAATGTATCTATTTTTAGTGAATATTGAACCAGTCACGTTTGTTTTATTAAAGATACCTTAATTACATGCAATCATTTAATTAAATAATAGTACAACATAATCAAACTGACATCAATAACAATCCAGCAAATAACAGATAATCTTAGTAACTGGGCTTGTTCAATTACTCCAGCTATTGAGGATTCTTTTTTAACCCTCCTGTTACTTACTGGACCTGCAGCACCGCAGTCCATAGCTATATAAACGCTCGGCTATCATTGTTGCTACTCTGAATCAGCCTCCCCTCAATATGGGGGTGTTTGCCATAATCCCCACGCTTGGGAGGCGGCTTGGGGATCGCATATCAGTTCCTCAGAACTTGCTGCTGTCTACCTTCTGGTGTGTTGCCCTTAGTCGCCTCGTACGACACCCACGGTTAGAGATGGGGAGGTGACATTCTAGCCACATTCATCATCAGGGCATCATTACTACAATTTGTGAAAATACGGAAGTACAGTTTATACCAAGTTCTCAATGATCTTTTTGTCATTGAAATTCTTGCCATAACCTAACAGAAAGATGATCTCTCTTTTCAAAATCCTAAATGTTAATAATGATGATACATCACATTTACACTATTTCCAGGGATGCATACTACTTACTGAATCGATTTGTGACTCGTTCACAATACTGTCCACCATTCGGCAATATTTATTATATTACCCATCAGGTACTTATAGGTTAATTGGCAAATATTGAGTGTAACTTAATAATGACTTAATTAAAACTTATAAAATCCAAATGGGACCAACTTAGGGAATATATTCTACTCAACAAAAATATCATCAAGATTGGATGATCCGCAGTAAAAGTTATTAGTGTCGTAGATATTTTATGCATTCACCTGCATAAAAGGCGGTTAAAGATTAAAGTACTTTAGTAGTGAACTCTTTGAATAGTTCAATATCAATAATATTGAATTCCACTGGTACGAGTACACTTAGCCTCAATGACAGGCCATTTCGTTCACTAGTTGATTTTAATCATTAAATTTGCAAAATTCATTACGGTAAAATTAGATTAAGGTGACTGCAAAAAAAAACTTACCTGAGTTTCTTGCCTGTTCTTCTCGCAGTGGCTCTATACATGTTTTTGCTGAACGTGGCAATACATTTTGGAATATTTCAATATTACAATTTGTAATTGACCTCCATAAGAGCGTCGTAGACGCCTAAATTGAGTAAATGATCTTGACTTTGAGTGCAATCCCTGTTGTTAGTTTTATGGTAGAACAGATTGTAGAATAATTATTAAATTTGTAACAAAAACAACGACTTAAAACATGAAATACGCATTATTAGAGACAACTCATATACCTACTAGTCAGATCACGCTCAAGACAAGCACCAGCTTTTAAATGTAAAAAAAAACATCAAAATCGGTACACCCTGTAATGTAACAAAAAAAAACTTTATTGTAAGATAAAATATGTTTTAATAATTATCATTTAAGGGTGAACTGGCCGGCCCGTTCTCCATACAAACGCGGTAAGGTGATCACTCCCTTATTTGAGGATTTAGGTCCAAAACAAAGCATAATACCGATTGATCTCGTCATTATCTAGGCTTGTATGATGCCGAAATTTTAATGAGATAACTAAATTGAGAGTTATGAGCTTTGAAACATTTTCATATAAAATTTTCGTGGCTAATAACTTTCAACTTAACTATCTTTTGAAAATTTCGGCATCATACAAGCCTAGATAATGACGAGATCACTCGATTTTATGCTTAATTCTGGACCTTAAATCTCAAATAAGGGAGTCATCATCCTACGGCGTTTGTATGGAAAAGCGACCGGCCAGTTCAACCGCTATTCTATCACAACTGGTATATCTAATAAAACATGTGGAAGTCTTGGTAATAATAATTTAGAAGTCTGGTAAAATAAGCCCGATGCAATGCGGCATCTACTAACTTGGTACTATACTTTACGTCAGTTAGGTGAAGTCGCTCATTGCACAGCGACGATGTGAAGCATGTCTTCATGCAAACAATGTAACTGGCATGCTAATGAACGCTACACGAATAGTCACCTATGTTTGCCACCAAATGCATGCAAGCCATTGAAATTATTGCCCGCACAACACAATTTCCTTCAAGTAGGTACTACGTACGCAAAACGTCCTTACACAGGCTTTACTGCACGACTATCCATTCCTTTTTGATAAGTATTGAGGTTTGTTCCACCAACGGCTATGACATACGGAGGGGTAGTAGATTAAATAATTATTGATGACTTCATTACAAAATTACAAATATAATTGTTATATTGTTTTAATAATATATAGTTATTGCAAACATAACAATATTAAAATTGATGACTTTATTTTATTTTTAGGTAAAACTACAACACCACATTTTTTAAATTGCCTGCTTGAAACAGGTATTGAACCCGCCCAAAACATTAAAAAATAAAAATCATGTATTTTATGATAACGGTCGAAAGGTTAAAAGTTATACGAATTATTTTTTCGAAATAACATAGCATGTTATGTTATAGGAACGCTATGATTTTTTTTGACAACCTGTATGCCTTCAATGGCTTTTGGCTTGGGTCTAAATGCTTTCTACTGAAAGCAATTAGTCAATAAAGCATTTAGTAGCTGTAGTGTTGTATATAATTCGTAGTGTTTTATCAATAGAGGTAAAAAATATGAAAAAAAAAACGAAATTTAACATTTTATTTTTTATAATTTCGTTGAACTAAAATTTAAAAATATAATTAAATCTAAATGTCCTCAAAATATGATCCATTATGTAGTACATAAAGTCTCACTACTTGCTCCTTGTTTTATTACTAACCATTACGTGCTCCATTTGCGAATCATTATTTTATTCATATAAGGAAAGTATTTCGCAAGTAGATACTGGTTATTAATAATTTGAAATAGTAATGTCTGATGTTGGAAGCACGGCAAGTCATGGAACAGACTATTAAAACATTTTCCTCCACTAAATTTTAAATAAAATGTTTGTTATATTGACAGGACAGTTACATTGGATTATGTTATAGCGATATATCGGTCCCTATGAGCAATGATACCAAAATGGAATTATAACGACCAGGCCTACAAGTACCTAGTACTAATTATTAAGCTGAAGTAATGTTCTTAGCCTTAGATAACCTACACGCATGTATACTATTTTTTGTTGGTGCCATACGGAGCGATATTTTGCAAAATACTGTTGGAACTACCACACAGAAGATGAAGCATTGAGGCAACCTTTTTTCTTCTGATTGCATAGAATCCGTCTACTCCACCACTCGCAAACATCCCGGATGCACTGCAATAGCGTGGCAGTCCCAACCGTATTGTAAATGCATTATTATCTATTATACTGCACTCGCAGGGCGTTGTACATTCGTTGTGTATACTTCACCTACAGGCTGCTCTAGTAGAATAAGTGACAGTACGCTCTGAAAAGTGTTCATTTCCTCATAATACCCTGCTAAAATAAAAATAACTAAGACGCTAATTGACATAGCCTAAAACTAGAAAATATGACAGTAGTCCTTAGGTTTAGGTACTCACTATCACAAGGAAGATAATATGTCTATCCAGAAGAAACCTAGCTACTCTTTCTGACTACTCTCTTTCTAGAGTAGCCAGGGTTCTTCTGGATAGTGTTCATGGACTATTTATGAAATCACCTAAAATCTGACTGAGGGATATATCAAAAAATCTCTGAACTCCAATACTCATACAAGTAAAACTGTTTCCTCGCGCTATTATTGTTAATTTTTAACAAATTTTATTATTGTTGTTGATGTTATTTACTGCACTATAACAAGTGGCTTTGCTTTTCTTATTGGTCTTACTTAGGTGTAATTTCTGCAATATATTCCTAAAGTTAGAGGCTGCTGTACTAAAGATGTTCCTGTATTTCTATAAGTTCATTTTCACCTACACTCCTTTACGCATACTGTTTATGAATGGTTTATTTTTAACTGACTTCTATAAAAGGAGGAGGTTCTCAATTCGCCTGTAGGTTATTTTGTATATTTGTTACGCGAGTATTCCTCCAATTAAGAAGATTCTTTTTTTTGATGAGTAAAGTGATCCCAAGTGAGTTTTTAATTTAAAGTCATTTAACTGAAAAAATACTTGTATACTTGGATGATGTAATGTTAATAACTGTATTTTAGGTGAGTGAATGACCCTTTAAGTATTATACAACAATAAAGAAAGCAAAAAAAAACTGTAGAATATCCTTTTAATTAAAAAAAACTTGTATTTTTTCTAACAAATGGGTTCACCACCTCATGAGTTATATGATTCTATGTCAACAGTATTGCGGTCAAATATTTATTCATAACTTGGGGCTTGGCAGCTTAACGAGTCTGACTGGGGCTTGACATTCGACAGTGATCATGCATTTGCGATAGGTGCCGATAAATGCTCAAATATTGAGCAATGTAATACACACCTACAAGTCTGCAAATATAGGCTTGGAGCGTACAGTGTAGACGTATATTAAAAACCACGCGAAAAGCGATAAAACCTGTTTCTTGCTCGGGCTCTATGAACTAGTGAACTATGTTTTCATGGGTTCTATATACTAATTATGGGAAACCCTTTTACCATCAATATCATCATCGTCAATTATCACCCAGATAACTATGAACATATATTCTGCCGTCGTAAGAAAATAGGGCACAACTAACATTTTAAAAAAAATTGAGTTATATACATATTTAGAATCAGAAAAAAAAAGCACATCTGCTCAATTTTTTTTAGAATTTTATCTTTAAGGAATTCGGAGATACTGTAGGCTTAAAAGGCACAAATAACACTAATATTCATGTTTTATAGAATGAAAAGGCTCATTTATTTACCATTATATTGAAAAGGCACAAATACGTAGATGTGACTATTACTTCATACAGATTTTTACTAAAAACTACTAAGAAAAGGCATACTTACAACATAATATAAAGAAAAGGCCTAAATTCCAGATGTGCCATGTCTACTTAATTAATGATCCATGCATCTCTCAATTAAATTACGTATAAAAGACACAAATAACCAGTTGTGCCTTTTCTTTAAATTATTTACGATTAGGGGTGAGGAAAAGAGGACAGGGTTCGATTAAAACGCGCCAGTTGTTCCTGCGACGTCAAAGTGACTCCACACTTGTCAGCTGCAGCCCGCGTAAGGTAAGTTTATTTACGTTTTATCCATATTTACATGTTGTTTCTAATTTAAGTATGAAGTACATTACTTTGTAGGTTAGGTCGTACATTATATTATGCCTTAGCTTAACACCTAACGTGACATGTCTTAATAATTTATTAATTAAGTAGGGATATGATAAACATGAAAGCAGCGGTGGCGCAGTGGTATCAGCCTCGCCTTTGAAATATAAGGTCGCGGGTTTGATTCCCGGTCCTGCCCACGCATCTTTGTGTGAATTGTTTCATCACCGCTACTCATTATCGGTGAAGGAAAACATCATGAGGAAACCGGCATGTCTAAGATCTAATCATTAGTGGACTTGTGACATCCACCCACCCTCACCTGGCCAGTGTGTGTGGATTAAGGCCTAAACTCTCTCAACTATCTTAAGAGTGGAGAGAGTTTAGGCCTTAATCCACACACACTGGCCAAGTGAAGACCCGTGCCCAGCAGTGGGACACTAAAAAGGGTTCAAGTGTGATAATAAACATATAGTATCATTCATTTTACTTGTTTTTCCCTTATTTCAGATAATTAAAAAAATGCAGTCACGTGGTAAAGGATCAGCAAGCGCCGCTTTACAAAATCTAAAGCCTAGATCTGATATTGACGAACAGATTCCGTGGTCTTAAAAACGCCACAAATTATGATGATTCAGTAGTCGATAAAGATTATGTGCCACCAAACATCATCGGTTCAAAACTTAAATATTTGGGGTCATAATGAAAATTATGAAAAAGCGCTTTTGAAGCGCTCGTAGCGAAGTTTACTTAGCTGTTCTCAACCGATCAGCAAAGTTAAGCAACGTCGCCCACGGTCATGAGTTGGATGGGTGATCGCTAGTGACATTACTACTGAGCGTTTCCGTGCTTCGGAGGGCACGTTAAGCCGGTTCCCGGTTGTTGTCTTAGGATGGCAGTCGTTATAGCGTGGTGGTAGGGCATTTTGCGAATGCCCGCCTGGCTAGCTACCACCCTCAAGTAGAAAATCTGTCGCCAAGCATCCAACGGTGTGTTCCGGCAGCTGTCCTTGAGAGACAGTACTTCTAGGTTAGTCTGAACAACATCTTCGACCACATCATCACTTACCATCAGGTGAGATAGTGGTCAAAGGCTAACCTACAAGTAATAAAAAAACAAAAAACATGATTCCAATATTTTATTGGATGATTCTGGCTCCGAGAGAGTCAAGAGAACATTTGTTAGATTAGGAAACCCTACCTGTTAACGACTGTTCAGCTGATCTCACACAAATTTATGAATACTGAAATTAAAGACTATTTATTAAAATAATATTTTAAGTAAAACTGATTAATTAATTTTCTTCAATCTTTTTTATAGCTTTTACCAATATATTGCATTGTGATAATTCAACCAAGTGCCATGTTATGTTTGTTATAGTTACATTTAATTTTTATAATATTAATAATAGTATTTTTTTAATATTAAACTACGAGTGCCTTAAATAATTACGGGTGTAAGCTATTTCCTGTAAAAGAACAATAAATAATTAGAATTAGGTCTAATAGAGTAAATTAATAAAGGTTCAAAACCAAAATGTATGCTCTTCTAATAAGAATTAAAAATATTTTGATTTATTTTTCATATTGTGATTAGTAGAGTAAATATTTTTTATAGATTTTTAAGTTAGGGGTCCCACCTATTAGTAAAAATATTTAATTCTTACTTTCCTTAGGTGTCTAACTAACCAAAAAGTGTAACTGAGTTTAAGTATTAGCACTTTTAGTTTTTAATTCATAAGTTCTATTTGTTAACCAAAATCGTAGGTATATGCTTATCCCTAATACTTTATAAATAACTATTGAATATAAAGAACGTTTTTTTTTGTTTAAATGTTGGTGTCCTAGAAGTAGATTTGTTTTGTTTCAGTTATTTGGATAAGCTAACCAAAAATGGCATGATAATAAATATGTTTTATAGTTTATTAAACTTTCCTCACATGTCTTTTTTTTTATAGAAAACATTAAGTCAATTTACATTATAAAGAAAACATGAAAACATTAAGTCAATACACAATGTGCCCTTTCTTCTAGACTCAATGACCAATTTGCTTGAAATATTAAAAAGAAAGGTCACATTTGGTTAACTATGCCTTTTCTTTGTAGTAAGTGGTATTTTTTAAATATTTTATTTTTAAGTTGAAAGGAAAAAATTGAATTTATTTAATAATTAGTTATATATAAAAACTAAAAAGTATTAAATATAATAGTACTAACTTTCACGCATATATCATCAGTATTGTATTTTCTTTAAAGTAATAGGTTTACACACTATGAAGCAGAATATGGTTAAAACTTTAACCCTAATTATCTCAGTTTGACCAAAATGATAGATGTGCCCTTCTCTCGTACGACGGCAGTATAGATAGGTCTACTTCTTGCAAATTCTATGAGCTATATTGAATAAATGAATACCTATGTTAATGTTCTTGAATTCTTGTTTGACAGTTAATATGTATAAGTTTGATACATTATAATGTTACTAATGTCGACCACGTCGAGAAAATGGGTTCGTTTGTTATCAATTCGATATTTTATCAAGGTCGAAAATAATGATTTATTTTCATGAGTATGTCAGTTTCACTTAGGTATATTGATGACTCCTGTTTCATGGATCACACATGGGTATAGCATTGTAGAAAAATGTTAAATTGTATTAGTTTTAGCAGATATCAGAAGAGCATGACTGATATAATTCAGTATGTACTTAGTATAGATATTTGAAATTACCTAGTCAGGTCAGACTTTGTTTTGTACATCTCACTGTGTGATCACAAATTTTTTCATCACTTTCATAGGTAAGGGAAGATTCCAATATCAGATGAAAGAGGCGACGGAGGATATGTAGCAGTAATAAGGAGTTTCTAATGAACTGTAAGATACAACAAGAACTGCATTTCGTTAATAAAATCTTGTAATTAGTGGCAAACGCAACATAGAGGGCAATAATGAGCTTAAAATCAATAGTTCTCTGCTCATTTCGTTTTTCAGTTTCATACGTTTAAGTACATAATAATTCTATATGGAGTAGAATTAAAATTAAATTCTTATACCTCTGTAATCCATGGCAACGTTAGGTAATTATCGGAGCGTCTCTACCTTCCGCCGCCTACGAAGGTATTCTTAATAGACTTTTTAAGCCTTTTCTACATTCATTTATTCATTAAAACTCTCATTATAGCAAAATTGTAGGTGTGTGATGGCTCGCCTTAACGATAACAACGCTGCTTATTTGGATCAAGTTACTGTGTTACATGCTCATCATGCTTAACAAGAATTTACAAATATTAAATGGGTCAAAATCTCACAAAAGAAATCTAAGACATCTTCACGTTTTTTTAATATTATTGTGACGGAACAAGCTTGAGGCCCATTTGATGTTCAGCGGACTAAACTCTGCCTATAACAGATGCACTTCGTCACAAGTCACGAATTGCACTGCGCCCGTCACTTTCAGACATAGTTGTTAAGTCTCATGTGCCTGTAATTTTACTGGCTCTCAAGGACTGCTGTCGGAACACACCGTTAGGTGCTTGGCGGCAGATTTTCTTCTTGAGGGTGGTAGCTAGCCAGGCGACAAAAGCAAAATGCTCTTCCACCGTGCGGTGAAGAGCAAGCCGGCGCGGTGGGGATCGAACCAGTGAGCTGCGGCACGGCAGTCCATAGCTATTACCGCTCGGCCATCATTAATCCTATTTATACAAGTATAAGTTGTGAACACACTTACATTTATTACAGGCTTTTGGTCCCATGTTAAGCTACATCCCATGTAGGATTAGCCTAAAGCCTGCATAGCTCAGTGCCGTGAATGTAGAAAATCCAATTAACGATTGCCGACCAGAGGATCGATCCCGGGACCTTGTGATATAGATGTAGCGCTCATCTCATCTCATAAGTGTAACAGGGCTTTAATGTGTAATTCGTATGGTATTGAAAATTATTTAAAACTCGAACTCCTTAACGGGTATAGTTTTTAAAGGAAAATGTCAATCCATCTCCGTTACCATTTATATTACACTATAACGCTCCTGTTCAGTTGCTTGTGTCGGAGGGTCCTTACTAAGTCAAGAGTATGCAACTCTAATACCGAACAAAACTCACAAAGATGACTTTAACTGTTCCTTTTAAAAAAGTTAGACAGAGGAGAGAGTTAATGTGTATTTCATCATCATCATCACATCAACCAGAACGTCGACCGTTGAACTAGATCCCCCACCATTGGGGGATTTTTCATGGCAGGCGTCTTGGGGATTGCAGTAGAACCTGAGAGTTCTTGAGGAAGCGTTCCTTCTCACCTTCTGGTATTTTTCCCTAAGTCGCCTCTTACGACATCAACGGGAAGAAACGGTGGGGCGACAGTCTAACCCGGCACCCCACAAAAAAATACAAATACTGCCCATGTGTAAGTTTTTTTTGAAACACATAAATAATTAATTTCATATTAAGTAATAAAATTATAATCTAGCCTACTGATAATGTCTAATGACACATGAGCTAAAATAACTATATAAAAATATGCCATTTAAATATTTCATACATAAAATATTTTTATTAGTTAGTGACTGATTACAAAAATATTGTTTTGATCGCGGCCGAAATCGTAATAATCGCTGCATAAAAGATTTCTATCAGCTTGCGAGAGGGCCTCGGATTTCAACAGGATAATATGTCACGACAGGAAAGTTATTAATAGGAGGGATTCAGAAGGCCATTGTTAAGTAATATCACGCCAATTGGGAAACTGGTTGAGTTTATTGACTTCAGCAATATACGTGTCATTCATTATTGACCATTTTTTGCACTAAGTAAATATATAGGTAAGTACCTACATTATACATTGTACAAAAAATGGTTACAATTAATATGAAGCTATCAATAGATAAAATAAAACAAAAAACATGTAGTAGCTATATAAAACGAGTTGTAAGTAATGTTCTATTCTAAACAAGTTTTTAGCTTTCGCCCCCTTATCATATAATTTATACGTAATAAGTGGCCAAATTACTTAGTAGAATAATTAACCTTGTGTTAAATTGAGATTTCGCCACTCAGTGAGATGTACTACTAAGTACATGCTGAATTTTATCAGTCGTACAATTCCAAGTTCTTTAAACTCTAGAAACATCCTTTTGGCAGTTCCTAGATAGGTAGGTAGGTAGGTATATACTACCAATTTCTAATTGTCAACGTAACCATTTGATAAATGAGAAGTAATGTTTTTACTTTTCATTACAACACCCCGCGAGCCTTGAAAAATTGTAAGGCATGGTTGAGTTGAATTATAATTCAGATCTTTTTATTTGCGGTCATTGTGAGATCTTTCTATTACTCGCAGCTCGAGTTAGTTTGCCGTATAACCGCGCGCGGTGGGGACGCCTGCTTGATTCATTCGCGTTCCAAAGAATATCTAACGATAAAGAAGTATAAATATTATAGAAGTGATACGAATCTTTAAATTTCGAACGCATTTTAGGTAAAAATTCAGTGAAGTGTAGAATTGTTTGCAACTGGAAGCAGTGACGTTTTTGTATTTTAAAATGCGCTAGGTAGGTACCTATAGTAACAGCTGTCAATTGCGGATGGCTCATAAAGTTATTTTTGAACGAATTTCAGTCATCAGTCTTAACATAATCATTGATTTAATATAAGCAATAGATACATCCGGTCTAAATAAATTGGTTACATTATACACAACAGTCAGTTGTTAATCAGAGTAATAACTAAAACTATCTCAGTAGTATAGGCACATAAATGAAAAATCACTCAACCCACAAGCGCATTGACCACACGTTCTACAATCTTTGTGTATACAATGGAAAATAAATACGTTGCCATATTTCAATCAGGCGCATTGCAAAAAATGCTTAACACATACGCACCTACTTTACGTGCAATGTACATAATAATTTTGCCACTTGATTTGAGGTGTTTGATCTATCCTTCGGTGTAAACACTATTGCAAATGCAAATGAAAATGATTGCAAACTAGGAGTTCATACGAGCGATAGTAATGTTGCTTGCAATGCCATTGAATAGGAGATTGAACATTACATCGTATTAGGGTCACTAAGGGATTACGAAGGCAGGAATTGTGTATTCGACTTGAAGTTTATTAAGTCGGTATCTCGCCTTTACACCTTTTGACATTACGAAGTTCATGTACGTACAATTTAGAAGGTAGTTAAGTTTTCACCATTTTGATTTTCTTTAGTTTGAACACTTTGAACTATCTATCATCATACCTATCAAAGGTAAGGTTTGTAACACAATAGGTTCCATTGACGCAGTTGATATGATTGTATTCCATGAACGTTTTTCAGACCATAAAGGCCTGCATTTCCGTTGGCATTAACGTATTAGGATATACAGTGGACGTGTTAGTTAGATAATACTTCATGAATAATTATCACCGCTGTTTTAAATGTCACAGTTGGTTGAACCAAGTAAATGTTTCAGACCAAAACATCAGCTCAAAAGCCTTGAGAACTCAAATTACGCTTGTGCTTTGCCTTGTAAAATTTAGAAACATTCGTGTAGTGATGGTTTTTCTTTCACGTCCGAGCCTATTCTAGGAAGCACGACTATCGCGTGTGCAGGCAATGCTGTCGTCGAATGCATTCCTGGAATCTGTCCATACGTACCATAAGCGCCTTTCTCTTACAATAACAACTCTTCAACATATCAAATATACTTACAGCTATAAAAGCCATTGTTGACACATAGATAGGAGAAAATAATGTTTTGAAACTGCATTTATCTACCCAATACCGTCACTGCACCAAATCTAGCGCTTTTGTCCCAGATAAAATTGACTTTAACGGTATTGTGAATCACGACAGCTCTTATGGGGCGCAGCAGCATCTGGTGCAAGGCACGTGAGGTCTACTGTATTTGTTCAATAGCCCGCGAAGGTCAAGGCTCAGCCCGCACTGTTGGCCAGAGTCGTTTCAGCCCAAATGATTTGATCCGCTCACTGCATCCAGTTGTAACATAAATATAATTCCTAAGTAGTGGTATCGTTTTACGACTTTGACAAGCAAAGTTAGTGAAATCGACTAATTGAGATGGTTCTAAGAACAGCGTCGTTAATTGTGCGTCATGTGGGTGGTGTTGTGTGGTAGTTTAATGGACCCAGGATGGAAAGTCCTGAGATGACAGCGTCCGAACCAGTGCCACCGCCGAGGCTGAAGAAGCTAGCCCGTTTGTCTGCCAGAAGAGACCAGGAGCGAAAATCAGTTTCTTGGGTACCTATAAATTTTAAACAATTTTTCTTGCTTGACATTTACAAAAAAACGAGATGACGAACTTTATTTGAAAGGCATGCTTGAAATGAGGACAGGCGGCAAACCTTTTCAATATGTTTTGCGATGATTAATGTTCGCGTATAAACGCTTTTGACATCATTCTACGAGATGCTGGTGACATGCGCACAAAGGCCTATGAACAGACAGACAAAACAGACGAGAAACACACAGACCAGTCAAGCATTCATGGCAAATGAATACCCCGCAAATACTGCGTGGGAACATTTAACGTTCCTGATGTTTTTAATCGAGTGTTGTTTAAAAGAAAAACTCTGAAATTCACAAAGCAAACAATGAGAATGTGTTCGCATGTGTTGATTACAGTTATTCTTGACTCTAAGTCATATTAATTAAACCTACAAAGTGTTAAAAAATATCACCAAGACAAGGTCCTGACCAACAACTACAGCGTCTTTCATTAAGCGCTTCCTATTTTAAATTTAAATGAATCAAATTGTGTGTGAGATATCATCAACAAATTTAATTATTTTGAAAGGCCTAACGATGCCCTTATGTGTTGAATATAACATCGTTCACACGTCCGCCGCGGCTTTTCTGGGTGGCTCATAGCCGAGATGTTCAATTTTCTCCATGACTGGCGCATAAATCAGGCTGAACTTACCTAATGCCGTCTGTTATGGTGGCTTTGAGGGCCGCTGTGGTTTGTGGCTTATTCGCATAGACCTGTGACTTTAGAGAACTCCTCAAGAAAAAGTCTAACGAGGTCAAATAGCACGATCTCGGTAGCCAGTTCACATAACCTCCACGTGAGATGACCATGTCCTCAAATCGATTATGGCGGCCATAAATTGGGCGAAGCACGCGGAGCGTTGCCCTAGCAGAATACTCATTTTGATAACACAATTTTATCATTTGCACGTGTCGTTGAACGCTATATCCGTCCATGTTGATTTCGCAAAAAAGACTGCATAAGTGACAGCCAATTCGACAGATGTAGTTTCAACAATATAGTCGCTATCATGATCTATGAAAATTATTATTGTGTCATGGCCGCTATCAACTGTCAAATTTCGGAAGTCCCTATTGGAAGACACTATAGAATCCATCAATGAATAAAGTTTATTCTGCTCTTACTTTTTTCTAAATTTATAGTATTAGTTGTTTTAAGAACCCTCCCAATTGAGATATCGATACATAACTATAGAATTATGTAAGTACATTTTGTTGTTCGGAAATAAACCTACCATACCCATTTAATTATTGCATCGGCAATGTTATATGGCATGCTTCATAATTAGAAATGTGAAAGTGCGTGTTTGTAGGCTCTCCTTTCCAAAATGACTGAACGAATTTGATGAAACTTGTATGACATAAGTAATGTATGAGACATATGTATAAGTATTATCATATATTATATTTCTTAGGACCTAGAGCAGGACCTAGAAAACTTTTTGGAAGTGCCATGTTAACTCAATAAAAATCGTGTTCATGTCCCGGACTTTTGAATGTGGCAGATCAAATTTTCGCCAAACATTGCAAAAAAAAAAATCAAGTAAGTTGTATTTAAATTGCTTTTTTTATTTCGTAGATACAAAAGTGACAAGTGCTTCATGTATAACAACCAACATAATGACATTATTTTATATATTATATTACATTACAGATTATAAGTTTAAGCCGAATCTATACTTATAATAATAATTTAATAAATAGCAATATTGTAAAAAAGTACAAACATGCGATATTTTGACTTAAAACTTCATGACCTCACACAAACAAAGTATTAGTAGTCATCAATAGTCAATACATTTTCCTCATTATTCTCATAAATTTAGAATCCTGAGGAAAATAGTCTGGTGCAATACTGGCGACAATACAACGACGTGTAGCTTAGAGATCTAAAAATTGCCTGACTAGGACTCTGACACCAAGGGTCATAACACATTGGGTTGTAGTTATATATCTTGTGTACCTATTTGCCAAAAATAAATCGTAATATTTTTATACAGTTCGCGATCCCAAGGCGCCGCGCGCGAGGCCGATCGGCTCTTGACAGTTTTTTATTATTTGACATGTTTTACCAAATAAGAAAAAAATTGGAATGATATTCCATCTAGCGTTTTCCTGCAGACCTACAGTATGGATTCCTTCAAAAAGAGTGCTAAAAGAATCCTACAGGGTCGGCAAAGATTGATAACGCTCTTGGTGTTGCAAATGTTCATAGGCGACGACGGTAACCGCTTACTATCAGGTGGACTGACTGCTTGTTTGCCAATCTATTTCATAATAAAAAGACGCTTATGTGAATGTACGTATAAGCGTTTTTACTAATGTGCAAAATACACTATTTCTAAAAAAAAAACTATGTTTATTATTTTGTAATTGTCACAACTTACTGAAAAATTTAATTTAATGTTAAGATAATAAATGAGATAAACAAGAATTCACACCCTAATACAATTAATTGTATTGATGCATGTTAATTTATAGAACTTTATAAATAATCTACCTGTACAATCGCAAGAGTAAAAATGCTTTCGGAAACTAGGTACATACTACAATTATATCAATGTACGGTTTAAATTACTAGAAAGCCTGCAACGGGATCCTCAGGTCCCCATAGTCTCTCTATCGAAGAGGCCTTCCATGTTCTTCAGCACTGTAATCATCACTTATTTCTTGATTCCAGGGTCCAGAAACATGGGTCGGAGTACGAGCGCTGCGGGCCAGCTCGGGTGGTATCCTTGACCCAGACGATCGGGTGCGGGATGTGGCAGACGACAGAGAAACCCTCACTGCCGAGTGCACCGGGCACGCCCCACAACCGCGGGCTGCGCAGGCTGATGGCGCGAGCGGCTCCTCCGCGGGGACGGCATCGCCTGATATGTTTAGAGTAAGTAATACTTTAGGTTATAATCCCGCCACGCCTTAAGTTCAGAGTATGGTGGAAAGGCATATTGCGAATGCTCGCCTGGCCAGGTACTGCAGTGCAAAATCTGTCGCTAACACGCAACTGTGTGTACCGGCAGCTGTGCTTGAGAGGCAGTAATATTAGGTTGAGCCTGTTCGCCATCCTATACCAACACCATCACGCAACACCAAATGAGGAAGTGGTGAAAGACTACTGTAATTATGGTTTTGTTTTTTTCTGACAAAGCTATTTTCAGAAGCAGCAGCTAGTCAGACGGGCATTCGCAAAATGCCCTACCAGAAATGCCTGGTGAAACGTAGTTGCTCAGCCAATTTTGCTTGGGGGATTATGGCGTCACAGTATGGAATTTTTGTTCTTTTTCTGTACTACATTGAGAGAACTTTCATGCTTTTATATAGCCAGCAACACAAACTCTTATCTTTGTTTCTTTTCTATCGAGAAGTTGAAAGATATAGATTTCAATCTAAGGGAAAAGGCTGCCTATACTGACTTTGACAATAAGTTGTCTCTCAAGAACTCATTATTACCAAACCAATATAAAAACAGTATAGCGTAAATGTAGAAACGAAAGTTAGTTTCCCTTTCAAGTTATAATTCAATACTCTGTCAATGCTCTGTTTGCATAAAAGAGACTATTTAGATCGTAGCAGCCTCTTATTACTTAATACCTTCTTATTCTCTATGTTGGGGCGATAAGTCACGCTGACATCCTTCCGCCGCCAGCGTGTATTGTGCACTTAGCCCAACAGCTGGCCTAGCCGTCCCGAGTACTAGCCTCATTCTTCTAGACAGTAAAGAATAGATAAATTACACATGAGATTTTGATTTTATTCGAAATGAGTAAATGAGACTAACGCGACGTTTCCGCGCCAAATTCAGGCATAAAACTAATTTTAAAAACTTTGTTTTCTACTTCTTCCAAGTCTCTCTCACGCAAACAAAAACAACAATACAAATACAAAATATTTATTTCGGTAAACTTAATCTAATTTACATTTTATATATTTGAGACTCTCTTTTAAGTATTGACGTACCTGTAAACCTGCAAACATGAGTCTTCTATATATATACGCATTACTTGGAACCAAAAACATAGACGCAATGACATTTTGAATGTGAAAGTAATTAATGGCCACAGATAAACCTGTCACATGTACGATGATAACGAAGTATTATGTAGTATCTACTACGTTGTTATATTGTATTTTTTTATCGTTTTATGATTATAGGTAAACCAGTACTTAGTTTGATTATAAGTAGATATGTACTTGTTTATTTCACCTACAAACTTTAACTCGGAGAAAAAAGTAGAATTAGCGTGGTCTTCATTGCTCTTCAAGTACCTAGCTCCTTCATTCAAGATCAAATTAGTACGAGAGAAACGCAGATTCAAATTCAACACGCGTAATATTACTCGTATATATTTTTAAGCAGACATCCATAATTATGTAATGAAACATTTGCAGGCCGCGTCGTATTATTTTAATTGCTTGGGCACGACCGCATTGTTCTGCTCGCTTTATGTCACATAATGAGAGGCTGTAACCACGAGGCATTATTTCTTAAGGGCGGCACATTTGGAATTTAGAGCAGGCTTACCCTCATAACAATTATCTCTTGCTACGTTACATATTATTCACTGGTAAAAACAATAAGTAGTGGCTCCAGATAAGTACGACAGAGATAGGCAGTGACCATAGAGAAACTAAAGTGACAGAGTGATTTTGTGTCTGAAATAATTACCTATTGATTGGTTTATGTTACTACCTCCTTCTGCCTGGAATTTTGTTACATTAGGCTTCCTTGTTCACTGCAATGTAACAGAATAAAAAGTCATATTTGAAAATATTACGTGCACAGAATTTTCATCTCAAACCTGCGTCCCCAGTTTTTACGTGCCAAGTGCCGTAATCACTCGACCATCGAGATTCCTGGAATAAAATGTGAATTTCGTATTTTAATTTTATTATGGTGCAGGCGTTTTAATTTCTAGGTCTAAATATTTGTAAATGTAATATTCGTTTAGCATGTGACAGTGCTTGAATTCGTATTTAGAAATCAAGAATAACAAATATTCCAGAACGTAGTCCACCATGACCAGAAATAATTCATTTATTTTTAATTAAATAAGTAAATTAAAAAAAAATACTGTCTAAGTGTGAGTCCAGCTGTTAGGATTCCACATCGCAAGGACCCATAATAGACAAAAAATAATATTAATCACAACTTAAAAAAGAATGAATCGCGATTTTCAATAATATATAACATATGCCACCAAAGATCCACATTCCAAACTAGCTTTATTTGTAAAAATAAATCCTGAAATTAACACAAATGGTCTTAAGCTAACATCAGAAATGGTGAGCTATCCATGTTTTTATATGTAAAGTATACTTATTTGGTTTACTCCACCAAGCTCTAGATGATAACTACAACCCACACCTTGCCCTGGTAACAAAGATAAAAATATTTTCGCATGCATAAATATGGAATTATATAGCTACTTAAAAGTTATTCAATTAATATACTTAGTCCTTTTTATTCTGTGATATAGTTAGTTCAAAATTCTACACAACATGACATAATATAATAATACTCATTCCGTTTACGAGCTAGACACCCGTGACATACCTACGGAGAGACAAACTGACAGCTAAGGCTCCGTTTTGCCCTTTAGGTAAGGAACCCTCTCCAAAACAAAGTTAATATTTGTTTATTATATTAAGTGTACCCTACATGGGTACACTAATAATAATTAAGAACCTACCTAAAAATACCCGTAACATAAAATGCTAGAAGATTATATAAATATACCCCCTTACTTATAAAAACATCGCTATGTAGTTGCTAAGTAATGCATAACTAAACAGTGTTTAAGTAATGCTTAAATATTTCTTACTTATAAACGCTACATAGCACCTGTTTAGCTAAGCAATGGATAATGAGGTCGAACGTATTTTAAACTGACAACATTGTACTAAAAAGTATTATGAATGACCTAAATGGCCAAATAGCATGTATCTAGTGCTAAATATCTTGAAATTAAAAAGTAAATATAATACTTTTCTTTGTATAGTACCACCAACTTAACTGTGCAGTTTTCGAGTGCGCTACTGGTCAAGGAAATCAACTACGAACTGTCACAATTTGAAGGAATGTTGTAGTTCTTTTTTCTGCAACCTGAACAGATAAGTTGGTGGGTCTGTAACTAAATCAGCTGATCAGAAATATGGGCGCCATCTTGTTACTTAAAATTTAAACAAGGGTGGGACGGTGTTTAAATTGACAGCTGATTTAAGCAGTACTTAGGTACTGGATAAAGTTATGTAGCGTTTATGAGTAAGAAATTTTGCTAATCAGCGGCTAAGTAATGTTTAAAATTTAAGTAGCGTTTATAAGTAAGGCTGATACAATTTATTAATTTGGTGAACATTAAATCAAGTTTTGTGGCAAAGTAGCCTACATAAAATTTGAAAACCATTTCGAGATTTTAGGGCGGTTTCGGAACATTTATATTGCAAGATTTAGGATCAGGAGTAATAGTTATATATAGTTTATCTGTGTATAAATTGTTGTCCATGGTAATACTTACCATGGTAAATGTATATTTAAAAAATATCTAAATCATAAAACAAAATCAAATAAGTACGGAGATTATTAAACATAGATATTTAGTCAAAATAATTAACAGGTAGGTACCGAGTTATAAATATTTCGCTAAATTGCTAGAGGCATTTGCCTCAGCCATAAAAAAGTTAGTTTGCGCGGGACGCTGCCTCTGGGAAAGTTTACGTTCAAGTTGAAACTTGTTTTCAGTATTTACAGAATTCAGTCAAGAAATAACATTAACTGACATGTCTAATATTCGAAGGTTTAGTTGGTGTTATGAATTAAAACTCGACATGGGTTTGTGTTGTTCACAGTGTTCTTGTGATAAAAAACAAAAAAAGGTAAAGTGATATTCATTTATTTTAGCACCATCACGTAAGATTTTTACAATTTCTCGTAAATAACTTTACACTATTTAATAAACTGCATAAAGAAGGTTTTTCCTCATTATATTTTGAGGTCAGTAATTTCCTGCTTACAATAGCAAATAGAAATACCTAGACGTGCCTACCTATGCTTGGATTTCTCATATTATTCATGAAGTTGTTTTGTGGCTGAAATAATTTATTATCACTATTCTAGCTTTACAGTCTGCGATTTCTTTTATTTATATGCTTAGGCGTGAAATAGAAATAATATATTGAATAATGTATTATAAAGGTCGTCTCCCACAGCAGGTCATCTTCTTTATCTTGTAATATTTATATTATATATTATACCAGGACCTTAAAATATTGTTTACAATATTTCTGGAACTTATCAAAGAAACACACACCACTCTGCCTAAATAACATAGGTACCTACCTACTTTAGGCTCCGCCTGCGTCTTTCCCCCCGGAAATTAGTATCGTTTTCCTTCTGGAACTACTCAGTCACGACACGAAATAAGGACAAAGTATTATTAAGAATAAGCAGGAATTTGTCAAACTTCATCGAAATCCGAACAGCCGCGGATTCGTGATTTCGTTAACAAACACACAAACTTTAAAATTTACCATATAAATAAAAACCCATACAAACCGGGGACTTGATTCCCACTTGAGGTAAGGTAGGGTAATTTTTGTACACTAAAAACTTGTACCTAAATGTGATTTTCGCTTAGCACGCGATAGTGCTTGTAACATATTTAGAAATATAGAAGGGTAGCGACTTCATTACGAAAGTTGTGTTTAAAAAGCACTTCTTTCGATCAGATGAAATTTATTAGTTTGGTTGATGAGCGCGAACCGTCTCCTATGACAGTAAAGTAATACAATTATGGCACAAAATTTCGGCTCAGACAATCGATCC
Source organism: Plagodis pulveraria (assembly GCA_963890685.1). NCBI lineage: Eukaryota > Metazoa > Arthropoda > Insecta > Lepidoptera > Geometridae > Plagodis > Plagodis pulveraria. The sequence goes on from OY982957.1 coordinate 19,173,174, forward strand.
GCAATAGCCCAGTGGTTAAGGCACGTAAAACCGTGGGCAGTGGATTCGATCCCCACAATACGTGAGCAATTTTGATCAGTAAAAATTTTTTAAAATCAACCATTGAGAAATTTATCATCCCTGTGTTTCTAAAAAAAAAAGGGTCAGGTAGATAGTTTTTGGTTCGAAAACCAGCGTTACATCACGCACATTCTTGCTCCCATGTAATAGAGAACGAGTCTATTGCCAATCTCGTCTTCCTACCATAATACTTATCGCACACCTGTAAGATTGGTACCTACTATGTCTTCTCTAACGACACAAAAGACAATCCATTAAATATAGTACAAAATATGTTGTCGTTAACAACATGCTGGAAAGCACAAGGACATAATAGTAAAAAGATTGGCTTTGGTTTTATGGGCGGCTGCCTCCCTACCGCCACCATCCTCGGGAATGCTCTCTTTCGTAGGTATACTCGCTATTTGAGGATCCTTGTTCTACAACCAATGTGTAGCAGCCAAAGACTTCTATTTTATAAAGATTTTTTTGGCGGTAACAACTCGATCAATTCAAAGTGAACAATATTTATTCGTAGGAGCAATGGCATGCTGCCTTTCCGGCGCTTGACGCTTGCTCCCTTACTCGCATTAATTCCTACTTTTGCCTATTATGACATCCATCTGTAATACGTATGATGTAGTTTTTATATGCTTTACCCGGGAACCGGGGCGCAATCGGGCAAAATTGCAGACTGCTACCTCGAATTTTTTTGTCTGTAAACGTAGTCAATGTCCGATTCGGTGATCGAACCCATAGGACCTCGAGATTTCAAAGCGGCATTTTAGGCTACTTCACCAACGAAGCATTCTATCATTATTATACTAGCTGCTCCCCGTGACTCCACCCGCGTATATAATGATGAAAAGTGATGATGATGAGAAGTATCCAATCTGTTAATCCAAGACCTAAAGTATCTATGTTTTAAGTTCACCCTAAACGGTTCAGAGCCATTTCAGCGTGAAGCTGAGGCGAGAAGTAGTAATCAAACATACAAGTCACATCCTCAATCACTCATAAACTTTTGTATAATTAGATAAGCATCTTTACTAATATTATATAGAGAAAAGATTTGTATTTTTGTATGCAACGAATAAAAACGACGATTTGGATGAAATTCGGTCTGAAAATAGTTTGAGACCTGGGGAAGGACATAGGATAGGTTTTATCCAACTGCGCAAAAAGAGGTTAATGGTTTTGCGAAAAACGCGCGGGCGCAGCCGCGGCCGGAAAGCTGTAGTGTATAATATTAGTGTGTAAATTAGAATATTTCTTCACTCATTCATCAATTCCTATTATATAAATTTACAAGTAAGTAGGTTGCACTGGTTCATTTTACGACGGATAGTGTATCGGCTCGGCATGCTAGGCATTCAGCAGATAACAAGCTGAAACTAGGCTAACTGGATTATAGACCACGCAGGCACGCAGTCAACCGCTATGAGTACAATAAGCTTGTTATGTAGCCACCTATAAATATAACCCTCGGTACCAACATTATGTACCTATTTGTGTGTTGTGTTTGTGTGTGTTTACTTCCAAAAAGTTATGAAATATTGCCTAAGGATCAGGAAAAAGCTCAGACGAATCACTTGTTCAAAGGAAAAAGGCATCAAATACATTTCTTTCGCAATAATATAAAGCGCCATGAGACAGAAATATAGTATATAGATAGCCTTAAAAATCCGAAAAACTTGCATCGCTTGTCGTTTTACATTATTTTAGCCTTTAAGACATTGCCCACGGCTTCACTCGCGTGTATTTTGGCAGTTCAGCCTGTTCTCTTTGCTGTAATCTGAAGCCTGTGGTGGAAAATACAAAATTTAAGCAATTTTATCTCGCTTTTAGACAGGTTAGCTTTTCAACTTGATCATAGAGCTTATAACTCGTAAATCTCTTGAATAGTCAATAAGCATAAATTCCGGATGACAGGGTTAAGTATCATATGAAATAATTGGTGCACAAAAATATTAAAATTACGTTTGACCGTAATAAACGTATTTAATACAAAGATTAAAATAAACATGTTTTCATATATAATGCATTCAATATCTCGTGTATGTGCAATAGTTAGATGAACAAAATTAATTTAATTTTAAATATCCCGCAGTAAATTTTCACCCATTATCATTATTTATTATTAACACGCGATAAGAGGAACGGGAAGAGAAGCTCCTACAGAAAAATAGGTATTTTAACAACGTGATGCTGTCTCGCCGCTAAACGTCCGAACAGAATAGTGCGATAAGGACAATTGCAGCTTCTTCAAGTCAAAACTTTTCGTTGCAGTTCTGGGTCAAAACTTTTCGCCTATAGTAAACATTAATCAAACCTAAAAATGTGGTCTTATTTTATAACTGACAGAATAAACTAGGTTTATAGGTATTTATCATTATTTTTCCTATAAATAATTCACAAACTAGAGATACAAGTTTCGAGAAAATATCGGTATTTAAATGCCCATTAATTCAAATTCTTTTAATATAATGGTATAAATCAAAACCTATAAACCTGGATATTAATAACATTTCTAAAAATCATCAAAATCGATGATTGTATAGGGGGGTTGAAACGTTTTCTCTTTTTGTATGAAAATTCGAGACTTCCCTCCAGTCTTAATTTTAAATGTGTTATGCGCCAATGTGAAATTGTTGTTTAATAAAAAATTTGTCATGTCATAATTTCAAGTTACAATTTCACTACAATTGACCATTTCGCCTCCACGTTCTTGTTGCACAATTAAATTCCAGTGGTTTGTTCCGCAATCACATAAAACAACACATAAACCTGTATTTGCCAACAAATTACGGACTGTTGGACGTTACTGTCTCTGTGCCGACAGTGACTATGTCGACTACTGAGGCTACTCTAACGGTAGTTGATATATAAAGAATTTGATTTATAATGAACAGCCCCTGACTGATCTTCGCTAGGTACTGATTAAAACTGAGCGAAGATTGTCACCGAAGATTTAATCGAAGTTGTTGGAGATTGTTTTATTCCAAAACATGATAATTATTGCAAAGTAATATCACTCGTGAAATAAAATAAAATATCTCAGCTGACAAATATTTTTGGAATCTGATCTCGATTATCTACGTGTATTCTTATCCTTATTCTAATTGGGGGCGATATGTCTTGCACTGACTGACGTCCCGCTTGGGGTGTTTTTTGTGCATTCCCCGCCAACTTCTACCTAAACCATCCCAACTTCTTAAAGTACCGGAGAAGGACACTGGAGCTACAGTAACCGTAGCTAGATGAGAACGGCTCACATAGTCCCGTTTCAATTCTTATTTGTTCCATGGCTTCGCAGTGCAAAGCACATGCTTCACGGTCTCTTCTTAACGCATTCAGCCTCTATATAGAGGACTATCTGTTGCTCCAGTTTTGTGCAGAAAGTAATTCAGGTTACAGTGAACTGTAGAGACCTGCAACATAAGGCGCTATCTAAGTGTAATAAATGTAATAATGATTTTGAAACACGAGTATGAAATGGTAAGAAATGAAGAAAAAAAAACATACAGCAGACATAACAATGTACCTATTTACTAGAAATCAATCCTAAGAATATTTAAAATCCCAAATTATATACCTATGTGTCTATGTTTGTTACCTCTGCGTAACGCCTGAACGGATTATTATCAAATTTGGTGTGAATATTTTTAATACTTAGCATAAACTTAAGACGCTGACAAGTGCTAAATAGCTTTACTTGAACAGATTTTTAGCAAAATGTATTTAATTTATAGCAGTAAGTAAATTATTTTTTAAACTTGATCACATTATCTAAGGCCAAGAAAAGTCCGAGTCACGTTTCCTTAAAATTTTCTCGATATGATAACATAGAATAACATTTACAAAGTTGACTCTAAATTACACTTGTGGCGTAAATATCTTAATTATTTACGTATGAATATGTATGAAAATATATTAATAATATAGCAAAATGTTATCAAAAGGGACAAGATAAGTTACATTTTCGATTTATGTTACTAGTTTGTGTAATTAATCTTACTTTCTGATATTACCTAAACTGATCGCAATTTCACGATCGCTGCCTTTCTCACTCCTACGCAGTCCGATAGTAAAAAAAATTAAGCATTTGACAGCGTTTTATGTAGATATCGTTTTTTTTCAAAAGATGCACGTTACTCTACTTAACTTGATCATTTAAATGTGTGTGCGTGCAGTGTGTTTACTGTGATCTCGGACATGTGCCCCGCACTTGCACACACACCACGATGACTGAAGAACCAATTATGTTGATGAGGTGGCGTGTGTTGTGTCTATACACTATTTTACATGTAGAGGTAATAACATTGGAGGGGCGTTCATTTTAACACTAAAAGAAATCTACCCGCTTTACGAACTGATTCCCGAAACAGCACGACATAAAGTACCACCAACTTAACTGTGCAGTTTTCGAGGGCGCTACTGGTCAAGGAAATCAACTACAAACTGTCACAATTTGAAGGAATGTTGTAGTTCTTTTTTTGCCGCCTGAACAGATAAGTTGGTGTGACTGTACAACTAAATCATCTACCTATATTGATAATTCTTACTGACAGTCATGTTACGATTACGTTCTCTCTACCTATTTGCCAAAGAGATCTTTATCCTGCTAGTGGAACCAATTAATTCTAATAACATGTAGGTACTTTAGAACTTCGCTTTTACTGAGGAATGACTTTAGAATTCCACTTCAATGAGGAATGATGTGGTAGAAAAAACCTATTTTCGCGTACATTCAAAATGAATAGCATTAGCAGTCTTCTCCTCTTTACTTCTTTGGTAAGTCTGTTATCAACCAAACTCCAATAAATTCTGTTGTTATAGGGCGGAGGTGGCGTCGGAGGTAGTATGCGCGTCCCAAACACAGACTCATGCGTTGAAGTCGGTGCAGCTGACCTTGAAGACGGATCCAACGGCCTTCAAGTCAGGAGAGGGAGTGAACCCACCCTACATCAGGACACCTTACCTCCTCAAAGAACAGTAAGTTAAATACTAAACTCTTATTGACCTTCATCATCAGTATCTACGCATTTCGATCCAAATCGATAGCAATCAACAGAGTACTTATAAAATATTACTTGTCGTTACTAACCATCATGAACATAGTTTTGAACAGATATGTGCATCCCTAATACAGTCTCGCGCTTTAAAGTTGGCACAGTAGACCTTGAAAACGTTGATTATTGACTACGCCAAAACACATTGTTTTCTCAAAGAACTCTTAGATAGCAAGTTAAACTAATACGTGAAATCAGTGCAGCAAACTTCGATGACGGATCCAGCGGCCTCCAAGTCAGAAAAAGGGGGAATCTGAATTACATCACATCATAAAAAATGTCTTTAGAATATGTTTAAAAGTAGTAAATATGTACGTTTCCATTACCACAGAATGTACTATAGGAATATAATATAGTACAGACTAGTGCATTGAAGTAGGGCAATAGTTGAAGTAGGTGAGGTTTTATGGGACAAGATGAATGCTAACGTGACCCCATCTTTCTCCACCTCGGTGAAAACCGCAGAGACGAATACAACGACATTGAATAAAACCTTATCAATGAATATTAGGTACGTACCTATTAGACTAATCACCGGCATATAACTTAGCATGCGTCTGCCCAACACGAGCGTTGAAGGTAGAAAACGATAAGTTTTAATACATGAAAATGTAATAAAAAACACTCACATACATATAGCTTAAAATAACAAGTGGATATCATCATCTATAGATTACATTTTAGTGATGCTACAGTTAGCGTGTGATTTGGCCACATACAGCCGGCAATGATGGACCACATCGAAAATTTGTATCATTTGTACCTGGACACAGTTAGTTATCGTTATGATACGATTCTATCAAATTCAACACGAGTTACAAGAAACACTTACCAAAAATGGGAATAAATAAATTAATGATCGTTATGTCCCCTATTCCAGGCTACAGAACAAACAAAGCGCTGGTCAGCTGCCGTCGTGTGTAGAGATGACAGCTGTAGAACTTCACAGAAAGTACATCCAATGTCAGAAGGGAGGCCGCCGGAGTCTTCCCCGGAGCGACACGGCCATGGCCAGCATTTTCAGAGACAATCCAACAGGCTTTCTATGCAGTTCTCAGGACCAGGGTAAGTAAATGACCACTTAACTATATTCTTAGGAATTAATGGTAATGTAGAGTTTATAAATTTACAAAAGCTGATGATAGTGGTTTAGATAAATAAACAAAACTCCTCATAAATTCTAATAGATAATTACCGCTTGGATTGAAAACACATACCTATAGAGGTATCATTATCCGTGAACCTCAATACAACGGCAAGGAAATGAATGGATTAGACTGCAGTAAAACTTTAAGTATCTTGAATACAATTTGAACGAGAGAAAACTAATGGTTTCTCTAATTTCTGAGTTCATCACAATACTTACTCTCTAGTTTTTTATTCATGTACCAATAATACATAATCTACATTGGCTACAATACTGTACTGTATCAGACGGATAGTCCACTGCTGAATACAGCCTCCCCCAATATGAAGGGGGGGAGGGGCTTTGTCATAATCCCCACGTGTGGCAGGCGGCTTGGGGAACGCAGCGTGAGATATCAGTTCCTCAGATATCTCACACTGCGTTCCAAAACATCAAATTAATATTATAATAAAACACTTAAAAAATATAAAAATATATCTAGTGACGCCTAATTTTCCTCGATGATCGTCGAGAATCTCGATGATCTTCGATCGTGCACTCGTAGAGTCAAGACCTCCTGAGGATGCTTCGTGTAGAAGCGTAACGCGTCGAAAATTCTTACGGTTTGGCTGCGTGGCGTTTTTGACGTCACGTCGGCTTAGCAGGAAAATTAGGCGGAATGGTCACCAGATATATTTTTATATTTTTTAAGTGTTTTATTAAAATATTAATTTAATGTTTTCTTAAAATATTTTTAAAATATTTGTTATTATTAAGTTTCAAGTAGTTCAGAAATGTTTTAACGAATGCTTCTTAAGGAATTCTAATTTCCAACAATTACCGTAGGTTTTCCAATGAAGCCTCCACTTATTAACACGTCGGTTGGCACTTTGCTAATGAGATATAACGGAGAAATGTTTCCGCAATATCTATCTGCTCGCCTATTATCTGTGCCGTTGTCTCTTATTTTTTTTATTTATGTTCAGTTACATAGAGTAATAATACTTAAGACCTCAATTAAAGTGTCATTTGCAATTGGGAATATTAGCTTTAATAGGTACTATTTTGTACTAAAGAAGAAATAAGAATAGTTGTTGAATGTTGCTGAAAAGTTTAAATTAAAGTTCTTATAACAGAGTTACTTTATAGTACATTATATTTTGGGTAATATAATATTTATAATATAAAAATAGCCAAGCGGAACGCCGCGCGCCGACTCTGTGGCAAATTGGGGACTTAAAGCGTTGGTGTGTTTGTGTGCATATTTTGTTCTATGGTGCCGGGCTAGAATGTCGTGCTTTCTGAGGAACTGATATCTTAAACTGCGATCCCCAAGACGCCTGCCAAGCGTGGAGATTATGGCAAATAGGGGAGGCTATAATCAGCAGTGGACAATCTGGCTGATACAGAACAGTACAAATCGTATACTTTCTCGGAAATTCAAAATATAGGATCTTCATGACATAACTATTCTGTCTATATACTGTTGATATTCTGGAGGTGGCCTGTATTCAAACACCCTTTGATATAAGGTTTATTTATTTTTGTTTCAATTACCCCGTAGTGGCATGGGAGTATGTATATCATCCTGATATAAATTACCTGTATAATGTAAAAGTTGGTTAAGAACTCGATACAGTTGCTTGAAAATTTATAAAATTAAATCAAAAAGAAGACACTGTGGACTACTGTTTTTTTTAGAATAGTAATTGTTTTACAATATGTTTATTCTATCTATTAGGTATAGTAATTGTACTGTATTGAAATTAAGCATTTGATTTATGTATGTGTTCGCAAACCTCTCTTACTTCTTAATTGATCTCCATCCAAAGGTTGACTGGAAGAGATTGCTATAAGCGATAAGTCTGCCCTTTGTATTTAAGTTTTTCTGCTGTTTTTGTATTCTTCTATTGGTGTACAATAAAGTGTTTTATATTGGATTGTATAATTTTACAGAAGTGGTATATGGTTAGACGCAGCTGAAAAAGTACAGACCTATGGCAGCAAAAGTCTTCCAAGAGACGCGCGAAGGGAACCTTTAGGCCAAGATACCCCAGTTAGCAACCATAGGTACGTACATAAAAATTGATTATTTTTAATATAGATTCTACATAGTCATTATAACAAATTCTTTATGTATGTGTAATAAATGCTTAGATGCAGTCTTGACGTATATGTATGAAACATCTGTCAAAAACGGCATCTTTAGATCAATCTCAACTTTTAGGTTCATATATTAATATGATCAGAAAACTTTCGCATCGCCCGGGAATCGAAACCGTGTCCCTCGAGTACACGCACCGATGGTGGCCTAAACCCATGTTTACCGCCGAGTAGAAGTGATCGTGGCGGTTTCCATACAAACGCAGTTTCGTCATATTTTAAATACTAAGTGTTCAAACTCGGTGAAACTTTCCATGTATGTCATTGAGCCTAATATCTATGATTCTGGTTTGCCTGATTTCCGTAAAATTATAGTAGATTATGATACAACTGAGCTAAGTTGCTCATTATACACGAGGGTGTGTGTTGCAGCACTAGCCGTAGGCGAGCGCGTAAATCAGCCGAGTGTATAATGAGCAAGTGGCTCACGAGTTTCATACGCACTTTTTCAACACCCTTGCGAGGAAAAAAATTATATGCACAAATGCGATACAAACAACATACGAAAATTATGGAAAATAGCGGTCAAGTTTTTTTTTTGCGCGCGGCAAATGTTTGATGGTTGATTACATATAAACCTCTTTGATGTTACAAATCTGTATTACCCGGTTAAATTGAAAATGCTCTGTTTACTCGCATATACATTGCAGTTAGGTACTAACTTAACTTTGTACGGATAATTCTATTACGCACTAGTGTATAATATTATTATGCACGAGGGTGTTATAGTTCGGTTTATGGCCCTAAGAACGACAAAATAAAGCTCAGTTAGCTCAGCAAGGGTGTTGAAAAGTATTTTCAAAAATAATAAAAATCGATTTGTATGCGAAGCATGCATTTGTATTGAAGCAATGATGGCCGAGCGGTAATAGCTATGGACTGCCGTGCCGCAGTACCCTGGTTCGATCCCCACCGCCGGCTTGAGCTTCACCGCATGGTGGAAGGGCATTTTGCGATTGCCCGCCTGGCTAGCTACCACCCTCAAGTTGAAAATATGTCGCCAAGCACCTAACGGTGTGTTCCGGCAGTTGTCCTTGAGAGCCAGTACTTCTCGGTTAGCCTGAACAACATCTTCGACCACATCATCACTTACCATCAGGTGAGATAGTGGTCAAAGGCTAACCTATCAGGCATAATAAAAAAAAACACCACAGCAATGAATAAAGTGAAATATGTAGTGACATTATGTCTTGATACTTTATTGTTTATGGTTTTCCAGAGTCGAAGATATGCTGCGATGGGTGTCGGGAGTGAACAACGTAGCAAATGTGCATCCTGTGCAAGAACGTCCACTTGATCTCTTACCTGAAGGTTTGTTCTATACCCGTCACTAGATTTTTTATTTATTTTTGCTACTTTGACGGAACACTCACTTGGCTCACCTGATGTTAAGTGGTATCCTCTGCCTATAACATACGGATTCCATCACAAGTTACTAATTGCACTGCGCCCGTCACCCTGAGACATACAGTTATTAAATATTATGTGCCTGTAATTTTTCTGGCTCTCAAGGACTGCTGTCGGAACACACCGTTAGGTGCTTGGTGACAGATTTTCTACTTGAGGGTGGTAGCTAGCCAGGCTGGCATTTGCGAAATGCCTACCACCATGCGGTGAAGCTCAAGTCAGCGATGGGGATCGAACCATGAATGTTACTCTTGAATCACTCTATTAAACAAAGCATCAACATCCGTTTCGTAGTTTTAAAGATCTAAGCATACATAGGAACAGACAGTGGTAAGCGACTTTGTTTTATTATATGTGAATAGATTCAGTTAAAAAAACTTTATAAAAGTTTCGCTTCTAAACGAAGCATCCTCAGGAGGTCTTGACTCTACGAGCACACGATCGAGACTGACTGTCTTGATCGTGCGCTCGCATAATTAATTAAATGTTTTCTTAAAATACTTTTAAAATATTTGTTATTATATGTATTGATTTTTGTTTAATGAGTGCCCTTGTATTGGTTTTCAGTGGGCAACAGTGAGCGCGCTATATCAGGGTTGGAGGTTCCCGTGAGTCCCAGTACAAAACACGCGTCGGGCTCCACGCAGACGGTGCCGGTGACGTTAGTGAAGGGCGAGAAGGGGCTCGGCTTCACCATCACCACCAGGGACAATCCCACTGGTGGACACTGTCCTATTTATATCAAAAATATTTTGCCAAAGGTAAATAAAATATTATATAATAATTCAAGTGCTGGTTCCCACACTAATGTATGGTTGTGAAAGTTGGGTGTGGCAGAAAAAAACGCGCGAAAGTTGAGATGAGATCATTAAGAATTGATTGGAGGATCAGGAATAGATTAGTGTGATAAAGGAATGATGTGGTGTGAATGAGGATGTAGTGACAAAAATCGAGAAAGGTATGTTAAGATGGTTTGGACATGTGGAGAGAATGAATGAAATGAGAATGACTAAACAGGTATACATGGGACAAGTGAAGGGAAGTGTTGGAAGGGGAAGACCTAGGCGAACGTTTCGAAATGAAATTGATGTTCTGAAAAAAGGCTAGCTCAGGAGTACCCTAAACCGACGGTCATGTATGAAAGAAATGATGAGAGTAGATGAAGCGAAAGAGATATGTAAGGATCGTAGTGAGTGGAAATCTGGGGTCTCTGCCTACCCCAACGGGAAAGAGGCGTGGTTTTATGTATGTTTGTAATTTAAGCGCGTTGATATGGGTTGGAGGTCGCCGTGAGTTTCAGTACAAAAGTACCCGTTATTGTGACTTTGATGAATGACGACCAATATCACGGGTTCACCATCAAACGAGCAATCCCAACAATCTGGTTTTGGGCAGTTGAGAGATAACGTTTCGAACTTGTGCGCCATAATCCCTACGCTTGGCAGGCGTCTTGGTGATTGCAGTTTTATGATCTTTAATCACCTCTACCACCCACAGGTAGAAATGGGGGTAACATTCTAACCCGGCACTCCACGGGGCATAATAAAATGTATGATATGATAATAATGCAAGCATCATCAAAATTGTGTTGAGTTGAGAGCTAGTCGTATAACGGAACGGAATAAATAAAAACTTACTAACTAGTGCCCCGTGGGGTGCCGGGCTAGAATGTCATCCCCCCATCTCTTCCCGTGGGTGTCGTAAAAGGCGACTAAGGGAAAAATACCGGAAGGTGGGCAGCAGCGCCTTCTGAGAAATGCACACCAATAACTGCGATCCCCAAGACGCCTGCCAAGCATGGGGATTATGGCAAACCCCCCCTTATGAATAGCACAAAAATAACTCGGCCCCCAGTCCCCGGCAGCTCTATTATTCCTGGCCCTGGTAGCAGGCCAGGTAACGGTGGAGCAGGGGGTGCGAAGAATCCCCGGCAGATGCACGGCTACCAACATCAAAAACGACGACCCTTGGCCCTGGCAACACACAACATACGTACGCTCAGGGAGGACCACAAGATTGTCGAGCTGGAGGAAGAATTGAACAAGTTACGCTGGGATGTCATGGGGTTATCGGAAGTCCGAAGACAGGGACAGGACACCGTTATCCTTGACTCCGGTAACTTGTTCTTCTACCGGGAAGGTCACCAAAAGTCTCAGGGTGGTGTTGTGTTTCTCGTCCGGAAGTCCCTTGTTAACAATGTTGTAAAAGTCGAAAGTGTGTCGAGCAGGGTAGCGTACCTTATACTCAGAATCACCAAACGGTATTCGCTGAAGGTCATACAGGTTTACGCACCGACCTCGACACGCTCAGATGATGAAGTAGAGGCTATGTATGAGGAGATATCTGAAGCCATACATTCCTCCGAAACATACTTCACCGTTGTGATGGGGGACTTCAACGCTAAGTTGGGCACACGGAATGGCGATGAGTTGAGAGTGGGGCCATTTGGATATGGGCAACGGAACCAGAGGGGCCAGCGGCTGGTTGACTTCATGGAGAAGGAGGGACTCTTTGCGATGAATTCCTTCTTCGAGAAGCGACCATCCCGGAAGTGGACGTGGATAAGCCCCGATGGTTCAACAAAAAATGAGATCGAGTTTATCATGACGACCAGGAAGCAAATATTCAATGATGTCTCTGTGATCCATAAGGTGAAAACCGGTAGCGATCACCGTATCGTTAGGGGCACATTGAATATCAATGTAAAGCTTGAGAGGTCGCGTCTGATAAACTCCACGCTCCGGCCTAGTGCTGCCCAAATCCAAAACCCCGAGAGCTTTCAACTCGAACTACATAACCGCTTCCAGTGCCTAGCTGAATGCGAAACAGTGGACGAGATAAACAACGGGTTGGTGGAAGCTGTCCAAGCGGTGGGGTCTCAGTTCTTTAAGACCCCCCGCCGAAATAAACCAAAGAAACTCTCAGAAGTAACCATCAAGCTGATGGAGGATCGGAATGAGATGAGACTGCAATCTTCAGCTGACATGTCGAACTACGGCAAGCTCAATAGACGAATTTCAAAGGCACTGCGACACGACTTGCGCGCCTTCAATACAAATCGTATAAAGGCCGCAATTGAGCGTAATCATGGCTCCAAAGTGTTCGCTAAAAATTCGTCTATAGGGCAAAGCCAAATGACTAAGCTGAAGATCGACGATGGCAGAATCATCTCATCAAAACCGGATATTCTGAGAGAACTTGAGAGGTTTTATGGACAGCTATACACCTCGACACAAGAACCCGTTGTCAGTACAGCTCAGGACACGAGAGCTAAACTGACCCGACACTACACCGAAGACATCCCGGACATCAGCCTATACGAGATTAGAATGGCTCTCAAACAGCTTAAGAACAACAAGGCGCCAGGTGATGACGGAATCACGACAGAACTTCTGAGAGCGGGTAGAAAACCAGTACTCTCAGTCCTCCAGAAGTTATTTAATTCCGTCATCCTTGAAGGTAAAACGCCAGAAGCATGGAGCAGAAGTGTAGTGGTACTGTTCTTCAAAAAAGGCGACAAGACCTTGTTGAAGAACTACAGGCCCATTTCACTTCTGAGCCATGTTTATAAGCTGTTCTCGAGAGTAATTACGAATCGTCTTGCTCGTAGGTTTGATGACTTCCAGCCTCCCGAACAAGCCGGGTTCTGAAAAGGCTTTAGCACCATAGACCACATTCATACGCTCCGCCAGATTATACAGAAGACTGAGGAGTATAATCGGCCATTATGTTTAGCGTTTGTGGACTATGAAAAAGCCTTCGATTCAATCGAAACCTGGGCCGTACTGCAGTCTCTTCAGCGATGCCAAATCGACTATAGGTATATCGAAGCGCTGAAGTGTTTGTATAGAAACGCCACCATGTCGATTCGATTACAGGACAAGAGCACGGAACCAATCCAACTCCAACGAGGCGTGAGACAGGGAGACGTTATTTCTCCAAAACTGTTCACGAATGCGTTGGAGGACGTTTTTAAGCTCTTGGACTGGAAAGAATTCGGCATCAACATCTATGGCGAATACATCACTCACCTTCGTTTCGCCGACGACATAGTCATATTGGCAGAATCGCTTGAAGAACTCAGTACAATGCTCAGCGACCTCAGTAGAGTTTCCCAGCAGGTGGGTCTTAAAATGAACATGGACAAGACGAAAATTATGTCTAATGTCCATGTTGCACCCGTACCAGTAGTTGTTGGGAACGATACACTCGAAGTTGTTGACCATTACATTTACCTGGGACAGACTGTCCAGTTAGGTAGGTCCAACTTCGACAAAGAGGTCGCCCGAAGAATCCAACTCGGATGGGCAGCGTTCGGGAAGTTACGCGACATCTTCTCGTCGAAGATCCCGCAGAGCCTGAAGACCAAAGTCTTCAACCAGTGTGTGTTGCCAGTGATGACTTATGGCACTGAGACGTGGTCCCTAACTGTGGCCCTTATGGACAAGCTCAAAGTCACTCAACGAGCTATGGAGAGAGCTATGCTCGGAGTTTCTTTGCGCGATAAAATCCGGAACGTGGATATTCGGCAAAGAACCAAAGTCACCGACATAGCTCTCAGAATTTGCAAGTTGAAGTGGCAATGGGCGGGCCACATTGCTCGAAGAACTGATAACCGATGGGGAAGAAAGGTTCTCGAGTGGTTACCACACTACACCGGAAGACGTAGAGTTGGTAGGCCCCCCACTAGGTGGACTGACGACATCGTGAAAGTTGCGGGTAGCCAATGGTTACAAGCGGCTAATAGCCGTTCTTTGTGGCGCTCTATGGGGGAGGCCTTTGTTCAACAGTGGACGTCTTCCGGCTGATGATGATGATGAACTAGAGCAAGGTGCAAATGGCGCCCACATCAGCAATAAAATGTAACTGTATCAGCTGGCTCACTGAACACCAGGGGCGGGGAGGGGGGGTACCATAATCCCTACGCTTGGCAGGCGTCTTGGGGATTGCAGTTTTATGATCTTTAATCACCTCTACCACCCACAGGTAGAAATGGTGGTAACATTCTAACCCGGCATTCCACGGGGCATAATAAAATGTAAATAGATGAAAAATTATGAAGTTACTATCAGGTGCTACGATAGTTTATTGGTAAAGCGACATAGCTATTACTACAGCTTTCGAAGCCTGCTTATAGCCAATTATGTCCATTTGACAGATTTTTTTATATTGCTATGTCTGAGAACTGCTTTTGTCCCAGGGTGCAGCAGTATCAGACGGGCGGCTCCGGGCTGGTGACCGGCTGGTGT
Source organism: Plagodis pulveraria (assembly GCA_963890685.1). Lineage (NCBI taxonomy): Eukaryota > Metazoa > Arthropoda > Insecta > Lepidoptera > Geometridae > Plagodis > Plagodis pulveraria. Next base: position 19,188,230 of record OY982957.1, read on the forward strand.
CCGTGAACAAAGTGTCGGTGTCAGGTCTCACGCAGCAGCAAGTGGTCTCCTTACTGAGGAACACCCCCACGGACTCCACAGTAGACATAGTGGTCGAACGTCCTGCGCCTCATTCCACGCACCAGGTATTGTAACTACTTACCTAGTTTTGTTCGTTTTATAGGTACCAATACACTAGTATACTGGTATTTTTCGTTTCCGTTCTTACTACTTCCACAGGAAGATATAAGAGCATGCAATTATAACCCGCCATTGGCTGCTGGGGAGGTAATTTATTTATATTACTATGCACGATTTCGACCTCTTATAATATTTATATTTCTATAAAAGTTAAGATGATCTGCTAAAATATAAATATTGCTTATGAAGAGTCAGATAATTCAAGAGGTACTTTACTAGGTTATTTACTTTTAAAGATATAAATGGTATGCCTTTATTAACAAAATACTACGAACTATATACAACACTACAGCTACTACAATAAAAGCATTTGGATCCCTATAAGTCATTGCAGACTCATAGGCAGTCTAAATGCTCTAGCCCACTACCAGTTGGCAGCGTGCCCATCATGCTGGCACCATGCTGGGTTGAATTGCAAAAAAATACAAGATATAAATTACATTTTGACTCTAAATATGTTATAAAAATTACTACCCCTGAAGAAAATGCCAAAATCAGTCACAACACCAAAAAACTGCGAGTAATCATAATAAATCATAATAAGAAGCAGTAATAGTAATAGCTATAAGCTGCTTCGGTTCGATCCACACCGCTGGCTTGAGCGTCACCAAAATGAGGTGGCGCCCAAACCGGTAGGGCATTTTGCGAATGCTCGTCTGGCTAGCTATTACCCTTTAGTATAGAATCTGTCAAGCGTCTAAAAGTGTGTTCCGGCAGCAGTCTTTGAGAGTCGGTTATATAATAACTGTTCACAAACCCATAAAAAATATGATGGCTCCCATCCCAATACAGAAATAATGAAACATGTACTGAAAGTTTGAAAAGAAGCGCTGTATTAAGGGATACTGCAGAATCCCTTCCTGAAGCTTACGTTGATGACATCAACTTGTTTGAAAATATCTACAGCTTTACCACGATTTCTGATAAGCAAAACATTTTAGAGACGAAGATAACATGTAACTATTTTATCCTTCTTCTATTGATTGATTTTTTAAGTCTTCTCATCTAATTATTTTGTGCCTTTGTTTTCCCAATCATACATGCTTTAATTGTATGTTATCAAATATAATCTAATAATTACTGAAGTACACATTTTCTAATTGCAGAGGATAGAACCGCAACAAAACATGAAATATGTGGAAAAAGCAATTGGATCTCCCAACACGACGTCAATAGAAGTAAATAAATCTTCAGAAAACGGGCGGGTCTCGACCATGGTGAATGCAATCAACAACAATGGCAGTAACAGTTCTATACGAGGGCGGATACCGAAGAGCTCGTCGAAAGATGATCTACTCAATAAAAACCAAAGTGCAGATAGTGCGTTACAAGAGGCTCTCAATACGTCGTCTAGTTCAGTAAGTTTATCTACCTTCTTATTTATTTTATTCTATGTACATATATCAAGTCAGGCTTTGGCGGCAAGGGAAAACCATATGAACGTTAACCAAATCTTCCACAAAGTACGATGAAACCTGCTTTTTCTGGCGTGTCTTTACAATGTTTTTGAATTATAATGTTACGAGCTGAGGGTTCGGGATAAATAATGCAATACGTTTTCGGCAAACTGACACCTTTATTCACAGTTCTACAGTCACTTCACACTTAACTGAACACAACACTAAAACACTGACTGTTCGCACTTTACAGATCACTAATCACACACTTATACTGTATTTAACTATTCGCGCTTGGAGCACTTGGTCCAAAGGTAATCGCACTGTTTCTCGTTTCGTACTCAAAGTAAGACTGTCTTGTCGGCCCGGACCCGACCCTATTTATACCCAAAAGTCAAAGCTACCAGAATATTCTATACTAGTCTAGATAGAAAAACAATAGGGGCCATAAATCACTCATTTAACGTAAACAACTTTTGTATGCAATTCAATGGAAACTAACTACTACTTATTCTGTGGTTGTTTACTAGTTGCCTGAGAACAAAAGGCGACCCTTTTTTTATAACATTTTTTTGTGAAGAGTAGGTACATTGTTTGTTTAGTTTAACTTGTTTATCGACCTTGGATTACTCTAGATTGTTCGAGCTCTTGCGCCGTAACACTGCCCCCTCCTAAGACATGCTCGTCCCGAGCATAGTTGGAACCACGGTATGGCGCCAATCGATCCACATGAACAATCTTAGAAACTCCTCGTTGACCCTTTCGTATCCGGTACGTGATGTCGTTGATTTTGTTCACCACCAGGTATGGTCCGTCCCATTTAGGCTGAAGCTTGAGTGACTTCCCTATACTGCGTACAGGATTACGCAGCATTACTTGTGAATCTTCTTGGAATCCAGGTTTAACCAGTTCTCCACTGTAGTGGGTCTTCTTCATGTCGGAAATTCCATATCTGTATTGATCTTGACGCTCCCAGATATTCTTCTGTTTGCGGAGGTCACTCACAAAACCCTTTACACTGCTTGTTTGAGATGCTCTTCTAGTGGCACAAATACTGCATTTGTTACACCAGTCTACAACATCGCTCCGACAATGGATCCAATAAAACTGCTCTCGAATCTTTGACAATGTCTTTCTCACTCCAGGGTGACTTCTTGAACATTCGTTGTGACATTGTCGTAGAATCTCACGAATTTTCGCTTCCGGAACAACCACTTGCAGGTGATAGTTATTGCCCCGAACATTCTCCCATTTGCGGCACAGCACACCACTATGGATCACCAAGCTGTCCCACTGCGCCCAATAAACCCTTGTTGCCATACCCATTCCAGCAACAACATTCCACTTGGGCCTTCCAGTGCCAGCTTCCATCCATGACAGAATAGGCCTGATATTCGCATCATCCTGCTGTGCACGTCGCATGGATTTCTTCCAGTCGTCGGTTATAACTGTTCTCACCATCCTTACTGGTATGACTTCCTTCACTTTGCCATCGTGAGTTTCTCTAATGTCGCTGCGTTCAATATTAGAGTGAAGTTCGTTGCGCTGCTGATTCCATCCTTGTCGCAGTCTGTCTTCCGATGTCAACTTCCATCTGGGGCAACTGGATCTCAAATGCCCTTTTTCTCCACAGCTGTAGCATCTCGGGCTGAATCTTGGATAATTTGTATCAGACAGTGTATCTCCTTTCCTTGTCCATTGCATATTCACACCAGTAGAAAGTTTTCTTTCCCATGTTCTATTGTGTCTTCGGTCACTCTGCTGCGGGCAGTTATACCGCAAGTGACCCCTTTCTCCACATTCAAAACATCGAGGGCTGAATCCCTGGTTGTCATCACGGTAACGTTGCGTGGTAACCTCTCGAATGTGATGCGATCGATGATCATGTCGTACGGCTTCCACCTCCAAAGCATGGGCTAGGGCGTCCTTAATTGATTCATGATGACCCAGCCTCACTGCAGCTCTCACTTCTAAGTCACGTATCCCATCTACGAATGCTTGAAGTAGGATTCCGTCGATGAGTGCCGGTGATGATTGATACGCCTTCCGTACAAGCATTTCCACTTCCAATGCCCACTGCTGGAGATTTTCACTGCTTCGCTGGGTTCTTTCTTTAAGCTGAGCGCGGAATACATGCTCCAGATGAGCATCACCGAATCTAGACTCCAATGCCTCCAGAAGTTGGTCAAACGCTATGTCTTTTCCAAGGGCCTCCAGAACTGTTAAGGCTTTGTCACGTAGGCCCAGAGTAAGCGCTGTCATAGCCTGCGCTTTAGTCCAACCGTTGGCCTGCACTACAGCCTCAAATTGAATTTTGTAGGCCGACCACGAAGAGGTTCCGTCGAATGGTGGCACTTTAAATCCTCGTGGTGATGGCGCAGGTACTACTGACGCAGGCAATCCAGCTCCAGTTTTTAAAATGCACAGCGTTTTTGCCATGTCATCCATTTGGGCTTCCACTTTCTCAAAGCGGTCCTCATGCTGGTGGACCTGATCTTCCACCACTTGGAGTTTCTTCCCAAACGTTGCGTGCAGGTCTTTCATCAGAAGAGTCTGCTCCTCTTGGCGACGGGTCTGTTCCTCTTGGCGACGTGTCTGCTCTTCTCTGTCCTGTCGCAATTGGTCCTCCAGTCGACGGGCCTGCTCTTCCTGGCGGCGGACTTGCTCCTCCTTGTCTTGCTGCAGCTGCTCTTCAAGACGTCGGGCCTGCTCCTCCTGGCGTCGGGCCTGCTCCTCCTGGCGTCGGGCCTGCTCCTCCTTGTCGTGTTGCAGCTGCTCTTCAAGACGTCGGGCCTGCTCCTCCTGACGTCGGGCCTGCTCTTCCTGGCGTCGGGCCTGCTCCTGAAGCATTGCCATTAGTGCAGCAAAGTCCGTTGCAGACGGAGCAGCCGTAGTCGAAGGGGCTCCTGACATAGTGGCGGTGGTTGCCTCTGCAGTCGGCTGTTCTTCGGAGATCACTGGTGGTGTAGCTCCTCCAAACCTTCGTTGGTCGATGTCCTGTTGCCGCTGACTCCTCGTTCGGATGCCTTCAACGTCGTCCTTTGGTAGCACAGGCATTATTTATCCCCAATTCTGACACCAATTTGTTACGAGCTGAGGGTTCGGGATAAATAATGCAATACGTTTTCGGCAAACTGACACCTTTATTCACAGTTCTACAGTCACTTCACACTTAACTGAACACAACACTAAAACACTGACTGTTCGCACTTTACAGATCACTAATCACACACTTATACTGTATTTAACTATTCGCGCTTGGAGCACTTGGTCCAAAGGTAATCGCACTGTTTCTCGTTTCGTACTCAAAGTAAGACTGTCTTGTCGGCCCGGACCCGACCCTATTTATACCCAAAAGTCAAAGCTACCAGAATATTCTATACTAGTCTAGATAGAAAAACAATAGGGGCCATAAATCACTCATTTAACGTAAACAACTTTTGTATGCAATTCAATGGAAACTAACTACTACTTATTCTGTGGTTGTTTACTAGTTGCCTGAGAACAAAAGGCGACCCTTTTTTTATAACATTTTTTTGTGAAGAGTAGGTACATTGTTTGTTTAGTTTAACTTGTTTATCGACCTTGGATTACTCTAGATTGTTCGAGCTCTTGCGCCGTAACAATAATATATTTATCTATTTCGTCCACACATTTTTTTAATTAATAATTTTGTCTCTGGCTCTCTTTACAGAACATATCATATTTCTTGATCAGGAATAATTACAGTTTTTGTGTCATACATAACTTATTTAATCACGCATTTCCTCTCACATACATGTTAATTACCTACTGTTTCATTATCTTGGTTCTTCGCCAACATTTTTGATATTGAAACTCTCTCTTTCATATTCTTCGCATGGGTCTAACCTCCATATTCTTATATATTATTTTTAATATAGCTGATAGGCTAGCCTTTGGACACTATTCTGAAGCAGTGATGGCTCTGAACTGCCGTGCAGCAGGTCCATGGTTCGAATCCCGCCACGGGCTTGAGCTTCACCGCATGGTGGAAGGGCATTTAGCGAATGCCCGCCTGGCTAGCAACCACCCTCAGGTAGAAAATCTGTCGCCAAACATCTAACAGTGTTTTCCGGCAGCAGTCCTTGAGAGCCAGTAAAATTACAGGCACATGAGACCTAACAACTGTACGGTCAGTGTGACAGCCATAGTGCAATTCGTCGTTGACGAAATGCATCTGTTGTAGGCCGAGGTCAGTCTACTTAACATCAGGTGGGCCTCGGGCTTGTTCCGTCATAATAACACAAACTCACCTGATGGTAAGTGATGTTGTGATCGAAGATGTTGTTCAGGCTAACCTAGAATTACTGACTCTCAAGGACAGCTGCTGGTACACACCGTGAAGTTCTTGACGACAGGTTTTCTACTTGATGGTGGTAGCTAGCCAGACGGGCATTCGCAAAATGCCCTAACACCATGCTGCGACGACTGCCATCCTTAAACAACAACCGGGATGACGGTTTAACGTGCCCTCCGAAACACGAAAGCGCTCAGTAGTAATGTCATTAGCAGTCACCCATCCAAGTCATGACCTCAGCGGACGTTAGCTTAGCTAATCGGTTAAGAACGGCTAAGCATACTTCGATACGAGCGCTTCAAAAAATGTGAAAATATTGTAATGGCTGCTTAATTGAAGAATGTTATATTTTTTTCCGTCAGGTTTTAAGTCTTCGAAACCGCCTCATTCTCCGGCTCGATGTTCCAGTCCACGATACAGAAAAGGCCGGTTTAGGTATTAGCGTAAAAGGCAAGGTCACAGTTGGTCCCGACCCTCAAGACCTGGGCATCTTCATCAAGTCAGTTCTGAATGGGGGTGCTGCGTCCAGAGATGGAAGGTTAGTAAAATTAAAAGTTTTGGCCTCATATATACACAACGAATATAATCGATTGTGTACACGATTCATTTAGTGTTTTAAAACTTGTGATAAAATAGAGATATAAAAAAAGACAGACAAAATATAACATTTTAAAGGTCTTTGTCATGTAATTAGTTTTCTTTAATTAGCTTTCACTACACCGCAACTTGAACATTTTTGTGGCCCCTTTTACTGCAAAACTATCACGCCTATAGATTTGTGCTTCAACATAGTAATTTAACTTAATATCTAGATGTGTTAACTGTCAAATAAAATATAATTTTATAACCATTAAAAATAATAACATTAATAATTTTGTATTCATTGGATAGAATGTTATTGTACTACTAACGCCATCTGTTAGAAAACCAAAGAGCTAACATCGCTGCAACAGAACTAAACTCAATACTTAAATACATCGTAGTTAATCTACTTAATACCAGATGACACCACTAGAATCAGATTGTAAAATAAACGCGAGCCCTCACATAAATCACATAGCTCAGCTTTTTGCACTTCTCATGTAAAGATTATTAGCAACTGTTTTATATTTATTTTCAGGTTACATACGAACGACCAGTTACTTAGCGTAAATGGCGTGGCTCTAGTCGGACAGTCAAATGCGGAAGCGATGGAGACGTTACGAAGAGCGTTGCTACATTCACGGCCGCAGCATCTAGGCAGCATATCGTTAACGATAGCCAGGCGGACAGGTAATCTCATATATTTAGTTAGTATAGAAACAATTGTATATAATCTGTTTGTATAACAGCTATAGTCTAATAAAGTCATTTTCAATACTAAGGTGATTCTTGATTTTATAAGTAAACGATAATTTAATTTGATTAATGACATTTGACTTAAATTTGACTCTAAAAAGTCCAATTGCAGACACAAATTGCTAAGTATTGAACGTGATAGTGGTGACGCTTTGCAAAAGAATTTTATAAGTAAATCCCAAGATGTCTCGAAACAATCTTTGTTCAGTCGATGGTTATGGAGAATTTTAAAGTTCTATGGCATAAATACAGGAAAAATTACTCTGGTTGATCCATTTTCATTTCACTTTTGTAGGTTAATCTGTCAATAAAATTACAGTCACAAACTGCACAAATTGCATGAATGAGGTAGGGGTGACGCTTTGCAACAGAATTTATAAGTAAATTCCAAGATGTCTCGAAACAATCTTTGTTCAGTCTACGATGCTGGAGAATTTTAAAGTTTTGTGGAATAGGTACAGGCAAAATTACTTTGGTTGATACATTTTCATTTCACTTTTGTAGGTTGATCTGTCAATAAAAATGCAGTCACAAATTGCATTGTGATGAATGAGGTAGGGATGACGCTTTTCAACAGAATTTTATAAGTAAATCCCAAGATGTCTCGAAACAATCATTGTTCAGTCGATGGTTATGGAGAATTTTAAAGTTCTATGGCATAAATACAGGAAAAATTACTCTGGTTGATCCATTTTCATTTCACTTTTGTAGGTTAATTTGTCAATAAAATTACAGTCACAAACTGCACAAATTGCATGAATGAGGTAGGGGTGACGCTGTGCAACAGAATTTATAAGTAAATTCCAAGATGTCTCGAAACAATCATTGTTCAGTCGATGGTTCTGGAGAAATTTAAAGTTCTATGGCATAAGTACAAGTAAAATTTCTCTGGTTAATCCGTTTTCATTTCACATTAATAACGTTAAAATTTTAAACATTATGCTGTACTTTCAGATAGCATAGATAATCTGGAGCGATGGAAAGACGATACGCCACCAAACGGAAATGACTCCACGACGAACTCAAACGAAAACTCCCAGAATTTCAACACCGTCATATACACATCTAACGACAAAGAAAACAAAGTATCTGATGACTTTGACAATTACTCGCCGGAAGGCTTCGACAATCACGACGGTAGAGGCTCTAAAAAGCACGCATCAATCGTCACCATCAATAACAATAGCTGGTCTAACCAATCAGACGATAGCAAAGGATATCTAGAAAGGGACAAGGATATCCCTCCTCATGATAGTAAAAGAGATAGCTTCGAGTGGAGTAGACTAGATGGATGGAACCCTGTGATAGATAGACTGACTGGATTACGGAATGAGAGTTATTATATGGCGACGCAAGTGGAAGGGCCGCCGATGAATGGACACCACTTTAGGCAGAATCTCGGACACGTTCATATGTCGAGGTCGCCGCCTGCGCATCATAATGTTATTATTGAAGAGGACTATGGAACGACAAGGTTAGTTTCACTGTTTTCATTTTCTAAGTAAAATGTTATGATTGGAAGTTTTCAGTTCTGGTGAACGAGTTATACTATATATTGTACTGTAATGTATCAGCCGGATTGTCCACTGCTGAACACAGCCTTCCCCATTATGGGGGGGTTTGATAATCCCCGCGCTTGGCAGGCGTCTTGGGGATCGCAGTGTCTCTGAATCACTTCCTCAAAGAGCGCTGCTCCCTTCTGGTGAGTTACCCTTAGTCGCCTTTTACGACTTTTTTGTTCAAGTTAACTTAGAATTACTGTCCCTCAAGGACAGCTGCCGGAACCCACTGTTAGGTGCTTGGCGACAGAATTTCTACTTAAGGGTGGTAGATAGCAAGGCGGGCATTCACAAAATGCCCTACTACCATGCAATAACGACTGCCATCCTAAGACGACAACCGGGACCGACGGCTTAACGTGCCCTCCGAAGCACGGAAGCGCTCAGTTGTAATGCCACTAGCGGTCACCCATCCAAGCCATGAACGCGGCGGATGTGACTGACTTATTCAGTATAAATCAATTATTTGCAGGGGTAGTGGTGGTGGAGAGTCTGGCAGCGAGAGCGGGACGGGTGCGGCTGGGTTCAGTCGAGACGCCGTCGGCCGAAGGTCCATGTCCGAGAAACGACACGCTGCAATGGACGCCAAGCAAACTGGCACCTATAAGAAAATCAAGGAGATCAAAGCTATTAACTGTAAGTGTTATTATATTTGCCACAACTGTACGACTTGATGGTACGTTCAATATGTCTTTATGGTTATCAGATAAAGGGAAATGTTGCGCTTTATGAATTATGTAGGCATGATTTATGACTGCTACTTTTCTCTCGGCCCCTTTTTGACTCTTTAACTGTCAAACACACAAGAACACCAATTTATTTCTTCTCTTGAAAATTGTCTAGATACCCTGCCTTCGATCATTTGAAATTATGTTATCGAACGTTGTTGTCCGCCAGCCAATAATCTTTATGAGAATTATGATCAACTCAAATTTGAGATGCATTTATTAATAAGAGTCTAAGACATTACAGTACGATAATAATATATATGACATTGCAATTATCAAAAAAAAATTTAAAATATTAAGTATATTAACATATAAAATCTTAAATGTGAAAATACTTAACATTTTAACATTTAAGATTCTCAATGATCTTAATTGTTAAGTAATTATAAAAACAGTCGCTTAATATTGAAAACTAAAAATTTAAAATAATATAATTTTTTTCTGGTCCCTTTTTCGAGAATGTTTTCTTACTATCGTATCAAAGTACATGCACCGACTAAGTTTCTTCTTTAAATTTTATTTCAGCAATGCAAGTGGGACCCTCACTAGGCATGAGAAAGTCATCTAGTTTAGAATCTCTACAGACTGCCATACAAGAAAATCAAAGGAATCCTTATAACGAACCAATCTACGCGCGAGCGCACCCACGTAAGTTCTCATATTTGTTTAGGTACTGTTATACTGTATCAGCCGGATCTTCCCCTGCTGATCACTGGCTCCCACATTAATAAGTTGGCATCGTCAGGACCACTACGTCCTAGTTATGAATGAAATTCTATTGTTATCATTATCGCCGATGCCAATGGCCAACGTATGGCAGGGTGCTTGAGATCGCAGTGTAAGAAGTTATATTAAGCCTGTTAACACCTTCGACCATATCATCACTTACCATCAGGTGAAAATGTAGTCAAAGGCTTACCTATCAGAAATTAAATAAAATAAATATATAAATAATAAAAAAATCTTTAGAAGGCGCCGCTGCCCGCCTTCCAGTATTTTTCCATTTTCCCCTTAGTCGCCTATTACGGGCCAAGATAAGGTAGGGTGTACTATTCTAGTCTGGTCCCCTGTGTTATTAGTCCCGTGGGGTGCCGGGCTAGAATGTCACCCCCCCATTACTACCTGTGGGTGTCGTAAAAGGCGACTAAAGGTAACACACCAGAAGGTGGGCAGCACTTTCTGAGGAGCTGATATCTGACACTGCGATCCCCAAACCGCCTGCCAAGCGTGAGGATTATGACAAACCCACCCATATTGGGGGAGGTTATGTTCAGCAGTGGACTGTCCGGCTGATACAGTATACAGTACTCTGTTTAATATATGTGCTCGTATTTTAAATATTCGTAATAATGATTATTTGAAACCATTCGCCCATTTAACGACGCCCACGGGAAGATATGGTGTCTAGCCCGGAACCCCATAAGGGTGATTTTACATACAATAATACTTACATACATACACAATAATGTAAGTAGTATTTCCTGTTGACACCTTGGCATTAAATGGTCTCACCATTTTTTAATTAATGACACATACCTAAATCTTACTTGATTCTGAAAGGTATGAATTACTACTCACACGTCAAATGTTTCAATCCAAAACGTGTAGTACATTTTGTAGCATGTACCCCCTCATTATGTACCTCCAATATTTTGATATCTCCGTTAGAAGTCTGCAGTTTTAAGATCTTTAAACAGGTATAATAATCCTTTAAAACAAAGATTTTGCTCGAGACTATTTGTAAATTTGGATGCTTATAGCGTTTGATTTTCGTCTACCGATAAAAAATCAACTTATCATCCTTAATAATCAATCATATTATTAAGACCTGGTCATGAAAAGACAGTAAATGATATACCTATATGAAACTGAGCTTTACTGAATACCTAGTAGTAATTATGATATTAAAATTATGAATGAGATTATTATTATTACGTGTATACTTGTTGTATTACGTGTAAACATTTTTTATGTACCTACATATGTATCAAAATATTGAAATGTATTACTTTTTATTTATAATGTATTACTTTTGTTTGACGTGTATTTGTAATATGAATAAAATGACTATGACTATGACTACCTACCACGTGATTTTATAAATTTTTCTTTTCATTCATCCTTTACAATTAATGTTACTTGTTCCAGCTTTAAAACATTGGTTGACTGACGACAACAGTGGGCCGGAGATAATACGCGGCTCGCCTCAGCAGTCATCTCTATCACACAAGAAATCATCGCTTCTAAAGTCTTTATCGAGCATGTTCAGGTAAAATTCTTAATATTTTTACAACTTTTTAGCTTCAGCTAGATAAGTTGTCTTTTAAATAGAATTGTACTAGACTTGCGTCATAAATTATTTTTCAACACACTCGCTCGTAACGGGCCTTTAAATGCACCGATTTTAGTATCATAATGTAGTCTATTACGCACTCGTGCTTTTTTTTACTTTGCACTAGTGTTTTAAATAGAAAAAAAACACGTTTCAACACTTCTCACCAAGGAGATTGTAGTTTGTTTCGTTCGTTAAAAAAATAAACCAAAGAGTTTTTTACCTACTGAAGTAGAACTTTAGAAGATTTCATTATAAACCTTCTTAATCAGATTATTATTGCTATCAAAAAGAATCGAAATTTTCGTATGCGTTTCTCGCAAGTGTGTTGAAAAACGTCGTATGAAACTCGTGCGCGTTTTTTATTACAATCTCTACTGCATTTAGGCCTGAGATCGAACGTCTCGATTGTAATAAACAACTTCGCGCACTTGTTGCATAATGTACTATTTTATAATTACCCGATCTGTTATGGGCCCGCTGCGTAATCTACTATTTGTGTCTTGATTATACTGAAGGCGATGTTCATTCGTCAATGTCTTTGAACCTAAACTTTACTTAAATGATAATATTCATTGTTTTCTACAGAATGGGTGAAAAGAAACACAAGAAGCCCGAGACAGAAGTATACGGGCGGACTCAACCCGGACGGTCTTCAGAAAAGTCAATATCAAGAGAAGCTATTGAGAGGCACACCAAGATAGACGAAAGGCTCGAAGAGGCTCACCCACCGACGGCACAACATAGGTACGAGCTAGTGAACTGTTAAAAGATTAAACAGGGTAGCGAAAGATGAATGGAGGTTTATAGAAGTTATAATAAATATAGACATGGAGATGGATTTTAGACTTAATTAACGCAATTCAAATAAAAAAGCTAATCCATCTATGTAAAAAATACACTCTATATTAATCATATTCATCAACTTTTTAATAAATCATCAAATAGACTACAAAATAAACGACGCGTTCGAGATTGCTGAAAGATTTTTGATTATTCGGAGGAGAATATTAAGTACATTATTTTAAGACCTATATATAGGGATCGCTATAACTGACGCCTTTTTTCAGAAGAACAACTAAATATTCTTTATGAATGTTCTACTTACGTGGTTGATGATAGAATCGAATATGAGCGCACCGAATTATACCTAATGAAGGTGAATGCGGCACCTTCGTAGAGAGGTCCAGGTTTTTAGATATTTTCCACCGCATTACCACCGAACCATCGCTTTATAAGAGACCTAACTGATCGCTATGTTTACGAAACTTCAGAGAGCTATTATCGTCATTTATTATTATGATAATAGATATGAATTATATATACACCTATCCAGTTCAGACAGTGGAATTCTGTTTAAATTGCAGATAGTGGTAACGTTTTCGAAAAAACTTATACCAAATCATTTGTCTGCTCCTGAATTCATATCACTATTTAATAAGTCTACGTTCTTCTCATTATAAATAGTTTTAGAAAGTTGAAGTCGTTAGGAAACAGATTGTCATTTTAACAAATCCGTATAATATAAAATATATATAATGAATACGAGAAAAAGGAAGTGATCTAGGCGACACCCCTGAGGCATGCCAGATAAAACTACTGACTTCAATGAGCCTTACGCGAAGGACGATACTGCAGATAAAAACTTACAATGCAAAAGTGTGCATGAGTGCAACCCTAAGCATTGCAGTTTGGCTACCAGTATGTCGTGACAAGACTGCTGCAACCGTGTAGATATAGCATACGATTATGCACCCCTTTCTATACTTGGAGATTATTATAGTATCGTTTTATATTGCCCATGAGACTGGTAAAGGTCAAGTTCCGTGGACTCATACCGATTCATATGACAGGTATGAGACATGCAATAGTACATTATGCAGCAAGTGCGCGAAGTTGTTTATAACAATCGAGACGGGTTTTAGGCCTGAGATCGAATGGAATAGAGATTGTAATAAACAACGCGCACGAGTTTTATACGACGTTTTTCAACACACTTGTGAGGAACGAATACGAAAATTTAGATACGAAAATATTTTTTGATTTTTTTGACAGGAATAATAATCTGATTAAGGTTTATAATTAAATCTTCTAAAGTTCTACTTCAGTTGGTAAAAAACTCTTTGGTTTGTTATTATATGAAAAACGAACGAAAGAAACTACAATCTCCTTGGTGAGAAGTGTGGCAACGTTGTTTCTTTTTCTATTTAAAACACTAGTGTGGTAAAGTAAAAAAAAAAAGCATGAGTGCGTAATAGACTATATTATGCGAATAAAATCGGTGCATTAAAAGGCCCGTTACGAGCGAGTGTGTTGAAAAAATATATTCTTTTCAACTAGCGACCCGAACAAAACATTATAACGTTTAAAAAACGCACGTTGTTATGGCTATATAAACACTTCGAGATTCAAAAACTAGTACAGTATTGCAGTAATACTTTAATTAAGCTAATATAACTTATATCATACTTTGTCAACATTAATTACAGTGTTGTTAATTGGATACATTGGAGTAATTGTCGTAATCGCGTTTAAATTAATCGGCGACACCATAAACTGTTTGTAAACATAGTCAAAGTTTGTAGAATACGTAATTAAATTACCCACGTAGGTATATCTTATTGTTTTGTTGTTCAAAGTAGAGGGATCGCAGAAAGGTCATGGATTACTAATAACATCTAGGTACCTCCAATTGCCAGATTTGAGGGCGCAATAATTGTTTTATGTAAAAGGTGTTTATCTTGTAATACACATGTTTTATAGGGGCGATAAAAATGTGCGTGGAATGAAAGGGTTTTCGAGTGATATGGTACTAGGAATATAGTGTAGTACATAGTTACTTTATTAAATTTCTTGTTTTAGCAGTAAATGAAGCTTTATTACATTAAAAAGATTTAACATATTACATTACAAAAAAAAAACACAAAATTACGCATAACTGTTTTTTATATTTTTTTATTTAATGAATTTGATTTAACTGCATATTATCTGTCAATTTAATTTCAATAAAAACGACCTGGGAGTAAGAAAAGGTTACCTATACAAAATGTAGACATGATAGAAGCTCCTTTTTCCTCCTCAATTATAACGGCACAAGATTATGAAAAGTATTATGAGAAAACATTACATAATCACTTTAATAAGATATATTTAATAATAAGAATTCGGATCAAGCGTGTTTATATATATTGTGACCCTTTTTTGGGAGACCCTTCCATTCTGCAAAGTATTAAACCGATTGTTGAATGTGTCCTGTGTTATAGAGCGGAGGGGTCCCACTCCCGACAGAGCAGCGCCAGCAGCGGCGAGCGGCTGCACAAGTCGGAGCGGCGCGCCCGCCCCGCGCCCCACCCCGCCGCCGCCGCCCCGCACTACCGAGCGCCCCCCGCCCGAACCGCGCCGCACTCACAGGTAGGTAGATCACCAGCTGTACGTGGTAACAATGACAACTACAGGTAACAACGACCATTATAGGTAACAATGACAATTATAGATGACAACTACCTCAATACGTAACAAACAATGCCAACTATAGGTAAAAAAGACAGGTATAGGTAACAATGACAACTATAGGTGACAACGACTGTTATAGGTAACAATGACAACTATAGGTGACAACGACAGTTATAGGTAACAACGACAGTTATAGGTAGCAATGACAACTATAGGTGACAACGACTGTTATAGGTAGCAATGACAACTATAGGTGACAACGACTGTTATAGGTAACAATGACAACTATAGGTGACAACGACTGTTATAGGTAACAATGACAACTATATGTGACAACGACTGTTATAGGTAACAATGACAACTATAGGTGACAACGACTGTTATAGGTAACAATGACAACTATAGGTGACAACGACTGTTATAGGTAACAATGACAACTATAGGTGACAACGACAGTTATAGGTAACAACGACAGTTATAGGTAGCAATGACAACTATAGGTGACAACGACTGTTATAGGTAACAATGACAACTATAGGTGACAACGACTGTTATAGGTAACAATGACAACTATAGGTGACAACGACTGTTATAGGTAACAATGACAACTATAGGTGACAACGACAGTTATAGGTAACAATGACAACTATAGGTGACAACGACTGTTATAGGTAACAATGACAACTATAGGTGACAACGACTGTTATAGGTAACAATGACAACTATAGGTGACAACGACTGTTATAGGTAACAATGACAACTATAGGTGACAACGACAGTTATAGGTAACAACGACAGTTATAGGTAGCAATGACAACTATAGGTGACAACGACTGTTATAGGTAACAATGACAACTATAGGTGACAACGACTGTTATAGGTAACAATGACAACTATAGGTGACAACGACTGTTATAGGTAACAATGACAACTATAGGTGACAACGACAGTTATAGGTAACAACGACAGTTATAGGTAGCAATGACAACTATAGGTGACAACGACTATTGTAGGTAACAATGACAACTATAGGTGACAACGACTGTTATAGTTAACAATAACAACTAATGAGCCGAGTGATAATAACTATAGATTGCCGTTCTGCAGGTCCGTGGTTCGATTCCCACCGCCGGCTCGATCACCAATCGGTGGAAGGTCATTTTGCGAATGCTTGCTTGGCTTGCTACCACCCTCAAGAAAAAAATCTCATCGTCAAGCACCTAACAGTGTGTTCGGGCAGCAAACCTTGAGAGCAAATTATTTATAAGCACATGAGACTTAACAACTGTACCTATGTCTCAGGGTGATGAGTGCAGTGGAAATCTTGTTTTTTGAGAAACTATCGAACATTAAAATAATCAAAGCTTCGAATTAGGTATGTAATCCTGAGTTCTAAGCTGGAGTAACAATTCATTTTCTTGAGTAATTTTTAAGTGATATTCTGCCAGGATTCCGTATCGTACAACTCACTTGAGTAACAGGTTAAGTGGTCTCTAGGATTCTTAAAATACACTTGAGTAATGTCAAAATATTTATTTTATGATTGCAGCTTTGAACTCGCTTGAGTAATAATCATGCGAGTTTATGCCAGGATTTTAACTTTGAAGTAACTTGAATAACTTCCCGTGGGGTGCCGGGCTAGAATATCACCCCCCATCTCTTCCCGTGGGTGTCGTAAAAGGCGACTAAGGGAAAAATACCGGCAGGTGGTCAGCAGCGCCTTCTAGTCTAATAGCACAAAAATAACTCGGCCCCCAGTCCCCGGCAGCTCTATTATTCCTGGCCCTGGTAGCAGGCCAGGTAACGGTGGAGCAGGGGATGCGAAGTGGCAATACAAGTTGAAGTGGCAATGGGCGGGCCACATTGCTCGACGAACTGATAACCGATGGGGAAGAAAGGTTCTCGAGTGGTTACCACACTACACCGGAAGACGTAGAGTTGGTAGGCCCCCCACTAGGGGATTACAAGCGGCTAATAGCCGATCTTTGTGGCGCTCTATGGGGGAGGCCTTTGTTCAACAGTGGACGTCTTCCGGCTGATGATGATGATGATGATGATGAACTTCAATAATAGTCAAGTGATCAATAGGCGTTGATATCATTTGAGTAATAGTCAAGTGAGATTTTTCCAGAATTATCGTTGAACTCATTTGAGTTACGGTCAAGTAAACATTAATAACTGGTATCCCGACTCTCTAAAAGTTTAAGCAACGTCGCGCGCGGTCATGAGTTGGATTGGTGACCGCTAGTGACATTACTACTGAGCGTTTCCATGCTTCGGAGGGCACGTTAAGCCGTCAGTCCCGGTTGTTGTCTTAGGATGGCAGTCGTTATAGCATGGTGGTAGGGCATTTTGCGAATGCCCGCCTGGCTAGCTACCACCCTCAAGTAGAAAATCTGCCGCCAAACACCTAACGGTGTGTTCCAGCAGCTGTCCTTGAGAGCCAGTACTTCTAGGTTAGCCTGAATAATATCTTCGACCGCATCATCACTTACCACCAGGTGAGATAGTGGTCAAAGGGTAATCTATAAAGCATAAAAAGCTAACATAACAGGCATAAAAAAAAAAAAGTTTTGTTAGTTTGGTCAACATTCCAGCTTCGAACTCACTTGAGTATGTACCAAGCTGCTGGGATATCGGCAAAAACTTACTTGACTATTAAAGTAAGTTTTTGCCGATATCCCTGCTTCAAACACACTTCTGTAATGTTTTTGTCAGGATTGAAAATTCCCCAACCTGGATTAAAAGTAATTTGTTTAAATATTAAGTAATAAAATCCACTAAATAAAAAGTGCTAAAAGATCCTAGTTTCCGAATATATTTTTGCTGTACTATATCAGCCGGATTGGACACACTGCTGAACACAGCCGCCATTTAGGGGGAGTTTGCCATAATCCCCACGCTTGGTAGGCATCCTGGAGATCACAGTTTAAGATATCAGTTCCTAAGAAGGCGCTACTGCCGGTATTTCACCTTTAGTCGCCTCTTACGACGGTGATATGCTAGCCCGGCACCTCACGTGGCTAGTTTTGCTATAAAAATCTAATGCTTATTGTGTTTATTTCTATATAGGCAATGGACAGCGCCTGGGGTCCAACTGGCCACTATGTCAACTACGAAGAAATACAACAGAATTTAAAGTGAGTTACATGGGTTATAATAGGTAAATTGTTTTTTCCTATCGAACATCTTGCGATAGCTTTTAGCAGCTTGCCTTGCTATAAAACTCGTATTTAATTGCCTATATTATATGTAAATATATAATATATACTCCTATATCTTTACTTATGAAGTTACTCGTAGCATTCACGTCAAACAAGTAGAAAATCTGTCGCCAAGCACTTAATGGTGTGTTCCGGGAGGTTTCTTTTATATGTCGTTACGCGCTCCTGTTTGATCTGAATCGCATCTACCATTAAAGTTTACCTATAAAATCTCAAAGAGTTTGGCTACCGCATTATATCTATGGTATTGCTATGAAATTCAATGCACTTCAGAAACCTTCATTATTTCACACAAATCCCAATCAAAATATTGCGTTTTGATGAACTTGAAGAAATATTGCGATGATAGACTTTATTGTAATAAAATACTGCACTTTTTAATATATATTTCTGAAGATTATAAAATAATAACAGAGATGTATACTGAGTGTTGGCATTGAAATATATGAGTCAATATAATATCTACTCAAGGTTTAATCAAATAACATCTTTGAAATTTGGTCCTTCGAGCCAGGTGCTCAGTTATATGTTGTGTATTTCTGAACTAGCTTTTAACTGGCTTTGCAGAAGTGCCAGGACATACAGCGTATCGCTTTGTATACGAGCAATAAATGCAAATATTGATGTTGTTGTTGATATTTCAAGCAGTGCGCGGCGCGAGAAGCTGAGTGAAGTGCAAATAGGGCAGATGAGGCGGCAGGTGGATGCGCAACGGGCCAAAGCTCAAGAAGAGAGGTAAATACAAGTCATAATTTTGTATATAACCTGGGTGTAATACTAGTTTTTGACTTTTAAGCCTGACAACAAACTTACCCTAACACACATATAAAGAAATAAATAAGGGTTTCTACAATTTACTCAAACTCAGTTAAATGAAATTTTATAACAAATATTTCTTAATATTGTTAAGTTTTCGATAACGCTTGCTATGCGGATTACATTACAAAGTTACAAATTTAAGAAGCGATCTATCCCCAAACCATGTTTAAAGAACGAGAGCAAGAATTAGAGTTATGAGTCATACTCTCATGTTAGCTCAGTCGGTCAAAGCATAGCCCAGCTATAGGGGTGGACAGACGCGGGTTAGAATACCGCACATGACTATAACTTTTTCTCGTAAATTTGTAACTTTGCAATTATTTTTTAGTGAGCAAAAGCAAGATTGTAGTAGTAAATAACTATTTTGGTCTTTGTTTCACATTATGTTTAAACATTTGTTTCTTTCCAAATTCGTAAAGTTTGGTAGATAAAATTTAATAGTAAGTTCGTATCTAACCTCAATCATACTTACGTCCCTTTGGTTGGTGTCAATATCATTGTGATACACGTGATTCATTTTCATACTAGGTACCTAATATTTTTTTTCACACCTGGAAAATTCTAAAATCATTGATATTTAGCACTAACTTCGTAAATGGACATAGCTTTGATGTTCCTCTCTATACCAAATATGTCATCGTATAAAAAAAACTTTGACAAAGAAGGAGCTAAGTGAAGCGTACCAAAAACGACAAGACCGCAGAATTGTGAGAAAAATCTAATGCTTATAAAAACCCTGATGTTCAACCTAGTCAGTTCTAAGAAGCTTCGCTTCAAGTAAGCGGTTGCAACAGCTTGTCAACTCAAATTATTTCCTATATTACATGCATTACGTTACTCCGAGCAATTAAGACTTGCAATAAACTATGCCACTTGTCATTGTCCTATAGTAAAGTATAAACATAATTGCATAATTTGCGTAAGGAAAAAAGGAGGTTTACCATTGATAGATACGACAGATTAACACAGACAAGGTTCTTTTATATTGATATAACACAACTAGGTACATTCGAAAGCATTGGCCTCAAAACAAGCTTACGCATTACTAAAAACTACCTGTAAGATTTTTTGACATGATGTTAGTATTGTAGCAAGACTGGCAAGGGTAACTCATACTTGAGGATCAGACAGGATAAATATTTGTCTATTCATACGAACAAACAGGATGCTTGGCAAAGCCTCATTTTTCCCTATACATGCAGGTAATTTATTTTCAGGGTTATATACTTGACTGCATTTTGCTCACTTTATGTTGTATTGTCATGAATACTGGCGATTTCGATGATTTTAGAAGCAAAGGAGTAATTTTTTTTTTATGTCATTGTTACCGAACAAGCACGATGCTCATCTGATGTTAAGTGGACTAACCTCTGCCTATAACAGATGCATTTCGTTAACACGAATTGCACTATGCCCGTCATAGAGACGTGCAGTTGTTAGGTCTCATGTGCCTGTAATTTAACTGGCTCAAGGACTGCTGCCGGAACACATTGTTAGATGCTCGGCGATAGATTTTCTACTTGAGGGTGGTCGCTACCAGGCCGTCATTCGCAAAATGCACTTCCACCATGCGGTGAAGCTCAAGCCCGCGGCGGGATTCGAACCATGGACCTGCTGTACGGCAGTTATAAGGCTTAGTACAATTCTCGTACCGTTATATTTCGATGATTGAGGGGTTGTGTATAATTCTGAAGACTATATCGATACAATAATTGTAGTGCCTTTGACGTGATCAAAGGAGCCGGGAAGTAACCACTGGAATTCCATGTGTGTTTGGGTTTATCTCAAGATGCATTCTGATCATTAAGCATGCTTTTTTTAAACTAATGTTTATACATATCTTAGCTACTATGTAGTATGCATTAATCATAATCTAAAATGAATCTTAAGACATATCTAATCCATCATGTCTAACCTTACATAATTAAAAAAAATATTACAACCGAATACAATTTTGGCCCCTATAGAATCGGCGGACGAAGTCGCTGGAGATTTTGTTAGAACAATAATAAAATGTTAAGTATACAACATAACTACAATTGAATAAGGCAAAATAACCTTTTTCCTGCAATCCAATGTGAAATCTATGACATTGGTAAGATACATTATATGTTTGTTTTGCTATGCTATTGTAGGAAACGTATATAAGTAATATTCTCGTGCCTTTTTTAACATTTGAGTGCTAGTTTTTACATCCATATTTTCCGTAGTTCC
The DNA here is from genome assembly GCA_963890685.1 of Plagodis pulveraria. NCBI lineage: Eukaryota > Metazoa > Arthropoda > Insecta > Lepidoptera > Geometridae > Plagodis > Plagodis pulveraria. Next base: position 19,209,792 of record OY982957.1, read on the forward strand.
TAGACAAAAATATTTTGAAGGTAAACGTTTTTTTGTTTTTACACATAGCGTTGAATCATAAATCGTATTTTAACTTATCTATGCCTATTTAAATTGATTAGCAGATATTCCCATAATTTCAAGTTTTAATTCTTGTATATTGGTCACAGTGAAATTTGGCCATAATCAAAAACAAGTGTAAAAAGTTCACAGCCTTATTTTTATTTTAATAATTCAACATAATTAGTGAAATTTTGTCACAAGCCAATTTATTTACAACTACTGTCATAAAAACAATCATATAAGCTTTTAATGCAAAATATCAGCGTCAATATGAATATCAATATTAGTTGTTTTATTGTATCTTATATTTTGTGCTCGACCTTAGGCTCATGTTAGATGAAAAAATAAGGTACAGAATTTTTGATTTAAAATTTGTTTACTTGTTAGGCGGTAAGTAATTCAAAATAATAGATAATTCTTGCTTTTTACTCAAGATATTTATTTTTTGCAATGCACATGCTCATCGCATCCATCCCGCACATGACTATAATTTTTCGTATCGTTGTAATTTTGTACGATAATAATCAATAGTTATAATAATATTAGTTCAACAGTTGGTTTTTATTTTACATTTTAGGTCAAGTAAGTAATTATAAAGAAATAGTTGTCTAGCATGTGATCAGTATCACCGATATTTATCACTAATCATTTTATCACAATCTGTAATTGTTTCATTTTATCAATAAATAGTAATATAAACCAACTTAACTCTCACACTAACGTATTGACAATTTTGTTGTTGATAGTACATAATGGCGTGACCAAATTGCACAAAAAAGTAATTTATATTCGATTAAATTATGCCTGTGACCAAATTGCACTCAAAGTATGGAAGCGAAAATCTGTGACCAAATATCCCTGCGACCAAAATACCCCAACCCGTTCATCGTATTCGCTATTTATACAAGCTACTATGCATCACTAACGTTCATTGTATTCGCTATTTATGAAAGCTAGTTTGTTAAGAACTGATTGCACTTATCAAATATGATATACTTTCTAATATCTACGTTCTCGCCTTGGTTATTTTGCAAACCAATTAAGTAGAGTGACGAAGCCTAACCTTTGGGAAACGCCCCAAGGATTTTGTGATTATATACACGCGGATATTATGAACTCGCTAAAAAGTTATTTTATGGGCATAAAGTTTTTTTTATGCTTGATAGGTTAGCCTTTGACCACTATCTCACCTGATGGTAAGTGATGATGTGGTCGAATATGTTGTTCAGGCTAACCTAGAATTACTGGCTCACAAGAACAGCTGCCGTAGCACACCGTTAGGTGCTTGGCGACAGATTTTCTATTTGAGGGCGGTAGCTTGCCATGCGGGCATTCGCTAAATGTCCTACCACCATGATATAACGACTGATATCCTAAGACTACAACCGTTACCGACGGCTTATCGTACCTACCGAAGCACGGAAGCGCTCAGTAGTAATGGCACTACTCACTAGCGGTCACCCATACTGTGTTACTTAGTAAAAAGTGAAAATGTAGGTATTTACACGCCACTTCGATGTAATTATAGGTTATGTTGAAATCTTTAAACTTACCTGAATTTATGTTCCTTTGTATTACTGATATCGGTTAAATTTTGATCTAGTAGTATCTTTACTGCTTCTAAGTAAGTAAATGGCTTGAATTGGAATAGAAACTGTTTGTATGTACAGAAGCCGAAATATACAGTTAGGTGCTGGCGACAGACTTTCTTTTATATGACAGTAGCTATATAGCCAGGCAAGTATTAGTACAAACTCAGGCCTGGAGCAGGATTCTAGGATACCACGATACCCACGGCTAAGTTGGGCAACTAGTAGCGATGGAGAAGGATTTTATCGACTCGATTTGCTTAGGAACTGATTGTGCTCAACTTAAGAAACTTAAAAAAAAAAACACTTTTTGCATTGAGAGTCCGAATTTTTGGTTTGTGACATATCAATTAATTTGACAGATATACCGTCACCACGGACGTAACAGACGCTTATTGTAAAATCGAAACGCGTTAAAAATCATTCCGGCTACGTGGCGTCCGTCACTGAAGTCACGTCGTTGTACTTATACAGAAATTTTGCCATAATTACCATATATATTATCCATGTATATTTTTTAACTATAAATGATGATTAACAGTAAATTGTCTGGCAGTCGGCGGGCAGTGGCCGGCGGCGGCACAGCGGCTGGGTACCACTCGCAGCGCTCCTGTAAGGATGGCGGGCTCGTGCGTCCTCAGTCCAACTATTACGAGTACGAAAGCGCACCGCCCAGGCGGCCCGGGAAACTCTCACACTACCACTGATCATCACACACATACTAGGATACAGCCGGCGTCACCAACACAGGACAATTCACCGCACCAAGTCAGAAAATCTTCATTTGACAAGTATGTTAAAACTACTGAATTATTTCCAAAATGTTTTTTGACATATACCTATCCGATTTTCCTAAGATGTAATTCATAATTTTCAAAATCATGTCGCACAATCAAAATAAAAAATTACTTCAGAAGTATTACATATATACTATATACTACTTATATACTTACATTAATAAATTAAAGTAAGTACATTATTACGAGATTTAACAGTGTGTCATAGTTAATAAAATTATGGAATGTATTATTAAATTTTTGTGACGTACTTTTCTTTTATATTCCTATTTATATAGTTTTATCAGGAAATCAAGATGTATTACTGCTGCAGAATAACATTACAAGCACGGAAGTGACCATTGTTTGCTCATTGCTCGATACTGGTCATTAACATATTGTGAAGTGATCAACTACTGTGAACATTATCTATAAATAATTTGTAGTTCATGTGTATATTCTTCTTATAATGCGCTTAAGGTTCCTTTTGCCTCAAAGTTTAAGAAGGCATTTGTAACAAGAATACAGTTCAGTAAAAGACATCGAAAGGAAAAATTTGACAACGAGCGGGATACGAACCCGATAACATTCGCCCTTGGGGCCGGGACATGTTCTTGCTATCTGAGCTAACGTGGTGCAGTGAGTCATAGTCCAAATTTATTCTTTGTTCTCAATTTCAGCCCGTCGTCGTACGGGGTCGGATACCGCTAGTTACCATTTTTACTTTCCTTTATGGTTTTGTAAAATTATTTGTTTAGCTGGCGTCAATGCAAGAAATATAACATTAAGGTCCTTAGGTTCGTATTAATAAACCAATCTCAACTTTGTATATGCTATTAAAGAGATAAAAGATTATTATATCTATTTAATACACTAATCTGAAAGTCTCAAGTGCGTTCTTAAGATAGGTATAAAGATGCTGATCTTGAGAGCTTCTTTGCCTCAGATGATGTTATGTGTTTATTAGTAAGCGACAATATAAGATGTCCAGGTTCTGTGAGCTTACCATACCTGGGATTGGTATTGAAACCTTGAGTAGGATTACGGACCAAGAGTTCAGGAAAGCTTAAATCAGGAATAACTTGTTAACTCGACTGGTGATACCTTAGAACACTGACCATCAACCGAAAATTCCTAATAATTCCTAACCACAATGATAAAATATACAGGGTTATTGGTAAAATGCTACTACTACTCCTAAACAAACATTTCGATATGAAATATTTATTTTTGTTTTTTTATTTTATATTTTTTTTGTGTTTGTTTATGTTTATTTGACGGAGAACTTAAATGTGTCAGACAGTACTAGAAAAACTTATTGTTTTAAGTTTTGAGTCTCGGAGTAAAAGACAATTATTACTCCGAGCCAAGAGCGCCCGCCGCGGCAACACTGGACCGCGCCGCGCTCCCTTTGAATAGAGTTTTGAATATTTACATCAGGTGGTCCTTGTGCTTATTCCGTCAAAAACACGTATTCAAACACAAAAAGAAATCTAAATGTTTGTTAGGACTTGCAGAAGTCGGCCCTAAGAGGTTGTTAGCATTTCACCAATAACCCTGTACATTATGTGTGTGCATATTCCCAATTAGTATTATGATCACAATCGCATAGTAAACTATTTTGACTGGTTTGGTAGCAGCAATGCAACTAAACATAGAGGTGTCAAACGTATCTGTACCAAGAAAACGCATTTGGAAATAACTGTGTTATGTCATTCAGATGTTCATCACCTGCTTATAGGATTGAGTGCTTACATCACCTCGTGTATACACAGGTGATTGTTTGAACTAATACTAACTAACAGTGGTAATGTTTTGTTTCTTATTAGTTATTCTAGATACGTTTCATAGTTAATAGTCGTAGGTATACGTCTATACGTCTATGTATGTGATATACCTAATGATGTTAAGGAAATGTTTTATGTAGATACCTACACATAAAAAAAAGGAATACTTGAGCCAACGCAGTGTGTTTTTATTCAAGAATATTTGTGATTCATATATATTGAAAACAATATATTCTTGAAAACAGAACACAATATTCTCAGGAATATATTCTTGAATCAAAGTATATATTGCATTCTTCTTTGGAGAAATCGTTAAAGTGTTTAAATACGAATATGGTTAGTTTTGAATCCAAGAATCTTACCATAAATATTCGTAAGTGAAGCACCTTAATTACATTCGAAAAAGAATATAAAAAAATATTTCAAGAAAGAATATAGAAATTTTATTTAGAGAATAAAATGTTAACAGAAGAATTCCTATTTTATTGTTAGAAGAATATTTTCGTTATCTTGAAATAATAATTTGAATACTTTATGTGAAGAAATATTTTTTGGGTCAAAACAATATTCCTAAGAATATTCGAGTGTAATATCAAGACTCGAGTATTTTTCAGTTCAGAATATATTCTTGTTGTAATACAGCATTGTCTTGAATTTATTAAGACAATGTATATTCTTGGCAAAGGAGTCTTTTTTTTCTGTGTATGTTTGAAGTCATCAGTTACTGATATTTTCAAATGACCTTAAAAACGTATGATATAATTCATAAAATATTACAAAACCTTTAATTAGTAACTATTACTTTGAATCATGAAATATAATATTTGAATTACAATATGTCAGTAGATTATAAAATTTTTTGCAATGCAAGCAATTAAACAGTCCTCTTTTCACAATTACCAAGAGTAAAGACAAACAAGCTCTTGTAAAAATTGTTTGTCAGTAGCAAAAAGTACATAGAATATATTATTGTGTTTATCCTTAAAGCTCTTAAATGTGTATTAAGTTTATTATTTATATTCAAGACATCGCTACGGTCAAAAGTAACACTGCCTTAACAATCTTCCAATCAAAGATTGACCCTGAACCGTAGGATGAAAAATTAAATAATATCTTAACATATCGTTCCATTAAACATGTCGGAAAGTGTTAACGTTTAATATTTGTAAATATTATTGTACAATTCGCACACCAGGAATTGGAAACCGGTCTTTCTACTTTTTATGTTTCATAATTTAATCTTGAGAATCCATCACTGTACCTCATTCATACTGTTATAAGTTATAATAAACATAATGTAATTAGTGATTTTTTTTATGACAGACACTGAGTCAAATGTCTAGAAGTCTTCGATAGTCGCAAATATACTAATTATATACATTATTGCTCTAATAAGTTATCATTTTAGATTTTTTCGAATGGAAACATATAAGTTCCAGCTGGACTTGAACTCAACCTCATGATACCATTCTTAGTTCCGGGTTCAAGAACCGCTGAAAGTTAAAATTTGTCAGTCGTAAAATTTCTGTTTTCGCTTAGTAAGCGTCAATGCTGTTAAGTCATTATTATCATCTTATTATTGTACTTCAAGTAATCCCTTCTCATCTTGAGGTAAGTAACTATATGTGCTAAAAATATTTATTTAGTGTCATTTTGCTATCAATTTTCCTAAGGTTTACTAAATATGGTGCCATTTGAAATCTATTATTTGATTTACCCACTTATTTTAGTGTATTTGTTTTTTTTTTTGTATTTCAATACTATTCCCAGCATTGTTTGCAAATGTACTGTCACGTTTTTTATGTATAGAACTATTGTATAGCCATATCATATATTTCGACAATGCTTACTTAAAATGTGCTTTTACTTGAATGTTGGACATAATATGAATATAGGTGTATGAGTACAAATTTTTGTCATTCAGTATCCGCCTACTATTTAGTAGGTAGTAGTTTAGGAAGAAGCCAATGCTTCTTCCTTTTAACTTCATCTTTTCTGAAATATCTTATAATATGTTCGCTTATATAGGTATAAATTATGAAAAAATATATATTTATATAACATATACATAGACTATGACTACATAATATATATACACATAATTTATGTATCTATACTGTACATTTTATATGGAGGGGAGAGGTAAGGAGAGTCTGTAAGCTATAAACAACAGTTTAAAAACCTTCCAGAATGGCGCTGGTGTAGACAAATGGTATGTATGAATTTAGCAATTCGAAAACGCATTAGAGTTAAAAAAAAAATGTCGACTAAAGTAGTTACTTATTGAAAATTTCAACTACTTGAGTAGTACAAAATAATGTAATATATATATAATCTTGAAGAATTTTTATGACAAAACGTGTAGCTAGAGTGATTTTATTTCGTGAACTGTGTACGTTTATTGATTTTGACGCTTCCTTTAAAATTTACCCTGATGCTAATGTGGCGCCACCCTAATTTAATGCATTTGGACGGACACTTTTTCATTTACACAGATGATTTTTCTTACCTCTTACCTCCATAACATTTGGAAGACACATCCGTCTTATACTTTCAGGGACTATGTGTTTCGTGCTAACCAAATCCCACGCGGTTTAAGGTACATTAAATTACGTATATACAATTCATAATCGTATTGACATGATAAAAATTAAAACTAAAATTAGCTAATACTTGTACTGCATATAATAATAACGCCTTTAGGAAAACAATGCATGTTTAAGGATAACATATATTAAGGGCAAAACACATCATCTTCTCACTATTTGTAGGGTTGTACTTTATTGTACAATGTTTTTTTTAAGTACACGAAAGATGCGACACAAGAACATAATATAAAATATTTTCTGTAACCGCACAAAATACAACACATTGTATAAAGTTTTGGCTTCCGGTTTGACCGCCTGCCAGACGCCAAAGCCGTTATATGACGTCACTTTATATGGAATATTTATAACTAGCGTTGTGCGATTTGTAATAGGTCTACTTCCATGCAAAAACTACATTCCATATAAATCACGCGCTTAAATTAAGTTCATAAATCAAAGAGCTTTAAACTATAATTAAATATAAATTAAGTTTATAATCAAAATAATCTGAAAATGATCAAATTATTATTTGACTGAATTAGAGTAAGGTACACAAATGTGTAGTTTGAAATATATTAAGATTTTTTTGTACGAATAGTTCATTTGGAGAACGTCAACAAATTGATACAATTACGTATTATTCTCATTTATTGTTAATATGCTACGAATAAATAAGTAAAGAAATATAAGTCGAGCTCAAAAACAGCAGAACGCAAACATTATTGTGCATGTTTTGTTAATTATGAACTTAATGAGTCTAAAATCAAAACGGTAAAACTGTATGAGAGTCTTCTTTGCATTTTTATTCGTAGCTAATATGACAATGTACCTTAAATGACAATACATTATTTACATCTTTTTGTGATAATTAAAATTAAGCATATAAGTTTGTTATAGAAAATGTTAGATCATAATATTATAAGCACATTTCAATTAAATTTGATATAACTTAGGTAATACAAATATTACAATATAAAATTGTATAGTTTATTGTTAAATCTGTAAATAATTATGTATTACTTATCATTATCACTTAATCAAGACATAACTTTTTGCATAAATGTAATTTCTTCTTTGATGATAATATGTTTAGATGTTTAGTCGTAATGCACCGAAGTGCCCAAAAATGTACATTTTTATAGAGCCTCTTACGTTAAAATGCCAATCTGTTGAGAATGTCCTATGTCTAAAATGTATTATTATGTAATTGGCCATTTCTATACTTAAATAAATACGAATATATCGTCCAGTTAATGTATTTTTATTCTTGAAGGTGTATCCCACAAATATAAACTCTTACCATTCATAATTTTTTTTACATTCAAACTACTTATGAAATAATCGTCATTAGTCTTATCATGAAACAAGACTGACATTATATTAGCAGGACTGTCATTCGCAAACGTGATACGAATTTGGATTTTAGTTTTTTTTTTTTATACCTTATAGGTAACCCTTACCACTATCATACCTGATGGTAAGTGTTGATGAGGTCGAAGATGTTGTTCAGGCTTACCTAGAGTTACTGGCTCTCAAAGACGGCTGCCAGAACACACCGTTAGGGGCTTGGTGACAGATTTTCTACTTGAGTGTGGCTAGCCAGGCGGGCATTCGCAAAATGCCCTACCACCATGCAAAAAACAAAGTAAACAGAAAACGACCTACCATATACTTGTATTAGCCAGATTGTCCACTGCTGAACACAGCCTCCCCCATTCAGGGGCGTTTGCCATAATCCCCATGCTTGGCAGGCGTCTAGGGGATCACAATTTAAGATTTCAGATCCTCAGAAGGCGCTACGGCCCATCTTCCGGTATTTTACCTTTATTCGCCCCTTACGACACCCACTGGTAGCAATGGGGGGATGACATTCTAGCTCGGCACCCCACGGGGCGACCATACATTAGTCAAATTTATATTGAAAAAATTTCCCAAACCCGCTAGCAGTATAGATATGTACCTAATCTGCGTACAAGTGTACATTTGAGGTGTGCGTGTGCATTGAGTGAGCACAATTATCAATTTGTGAATTTTTAAATACGGCACTTGGCAATCTGTCAATTGATACTTATACTCTTCACAAGTTTTACTAAAAAGTAGTATACAATTTATTTTTGTAAACTCAATAGATTTTAATATATTGACGGTTTTCTGTGAGGACTGAGTGAGCAGATTGTAAACGATTCATCTCCTGTTTTACCTTTGAACAAAAAGGTATATTGGTTTTACAATTGTTTTAGAGCTTTTACTAAATTATTCTATTTTATTATTATTTTTCTGAGGGTGCTCACTCAATGCACTCGCACACCATTTGAGGAGGTGAAGAACAAAACCTCACTATTCCACTTATGAAAATTTTGTGTTTTTTTATTCTATGAGCAGAAAATGATAAATTGATTAAAGAGTGTAGGTAAGTAAAACCTTGCCGAAACCACCTCTTTTCCTGTATAAATATTCATATGAAATCGAAAGTTTCGAACGAAATCACACTTTTCCGTCAAAATAAAACAGTATTTCTTGATTTGTTTCCAAAACTCACTTATTTGAAGTAAAGTTAAATGGCATCACTAAAATTTCATCAAACCAAAAAAAAACATTAGTTAAGAATAAAGATACTTGCTTAACTTTTTTTGATGCCTAGTCTTTTTAGAACATTACATATTTAGATTCATTAAGCATAAATCCTAGGTACAGTTATTAATCATGAATTTTTAAATTGCAACACCAGAAAACAAACCAAACAGACACCTACTCGTGTTGAATTAGTATGTAAACAAAATAATCATCGCCAAAAATAATCTTTTTTTATTGATCAGATAGTTCGGTATAAATCATATGATTCGCCATTTTTAATTAGCAAACCAGATTTATAAAGTTGCCTATCATTTCTTGCGTGTTATTGTAAAAAATTGTTTATTACACGTAAGTCTATGGTTCTTTATTTGACGCTCAATTAGTAGCATATTTAGATAAAAAATATTACTATTAGGCGAGCCGTTACCTACTTAGTCTTAGTAGTTAGATACATACATACCTTTTGGTAAATTATGAAGATGGGTAACAGGGTAAAAACCTAGGTTTATCCTGCTAAACAGCTTCTTCATTTTCAACAGGCTCTCAAAGACAGTTTTGCCGGAACACAATATTAGATGTAAGATAACATACTTTATAAATGAGGGTGGTAGTGTATTCATATTGTTATTAACGACGGATATCGCAAAATGCACTTGATACTCAACGCCATTGCAGTCATATCATCGCTGCTGGAAGAGGATACCAGGTCGAGATTTTTACGTTTCACTATAATCTAAAACAGTTTTAAACTGAGAAGTTTTTTGAAGCAGTGATGGCTCAGTGGCATTGGCTATGGACTGCCGTGCAGCAGGTCCATGGTTCGAATCCCGCCGCGGGCTTGAGCTTCACAGCATGGTGGAAGGGCTTTTTGCGAATGCCCGCCTGGCTAGCGACCACCCTCAAGTAGAAAATCTGTCGCCAAGCACCTAACAGTGTGTTCCGGCAGCAGTCCTTGAGAGCCAGTGAAATTACAGACACATGAGACCTAACAACTGTGCGTCTTACTGTGACGGGCGCAGTGCAATTCGTCGTTGACGAAATGCATCTGTTATAGGCAGAGGTTAGTCCACTTAACATCAGGTGGGCCTCGGCTTGTTCCGTCACAATAACATAAAAAAAAAAAAAAAAAATCGATGTCGACTAAGAAATTTTGTTGGAATATACTTTTTGTTTCTGATAGATTTGCCTTTGGCCACAATCTCACCTGATGGTAAGTGATGGTGTGGTCGAAGGTGTTAACAGGCTTAATCTAGAATTACTGGCTCTCAAGGACAGCTGCCGCAAAACATCGTTAGGTGCTTGGCGACAGATTTACTACTTGAAGGTAGTCGCTAGCCAGGCGGGCATTCACTAAATGCCCTTCCACCATGCGGTGAAGCTCAAGCCCGCGGCGGGATTCGAACCATGGACCTGCTGCGCGGCAGGCCATAGCCAATGCCACTGTGCCATCACTAGATCGCAAGGTGCTAGAGGCTATAATAATAGTACTTTCTTCAGCTTCAGCTTCAGTGTTCTTGCTCAGATGGAGACGCAAGTAACAACCTTGAAGAGAGGTAAGTTGCACCAGCATATTTCAGGTAAACAATATCCTTATGTACGTGTACTACATTCTTAGAATCGCGTGTCATGCATGCATGACACATAATCCAGGCTTATTACAGTGAACTGAACACGACAATCTTGAAGTACTTATCTTGGAGACATAAGGGCAAGGTCGGCTCTCGCGTGCCCGCACCACTTTATAGCAATCGTTATTGCGCCCTTTCGTGGCCTTCCAACCGCCGGCCAAATGGCAAATTGGAACATTCAGAATCTAATAAAATGTTTATAGGTAACCAGCTAGGTACTTACGCGGTAGTCATGACAAGGCTGAGGAGCAAAATGGTGTCATTACGAGCACCTTTGAAAAGGTGATATCCTGAACGACACCGAGTCAAATTTTTGACGCACGCTCACGTTGCTTATAATTGAGCCAGAAAAGGAAATACCCTGTTTATTAACGCACGTTTGTGTAGCGTATTTTAATAATGTTTAGAATTATTTCTATTCCGGATGCATTCGAGTATTTATTTATTTATATCTGATAGGTTAGTCTTTGACGACTATCTCACTGAAAATGTGGTCGAATATGTTGTTCAGGCTAAACTAAAATTACTGGCTCTCAAAGACAGCTGCCAGAACACACCGTTAGGTTCTAGGCGACAGAGTAGAAATACTTGAGGGTAGTAATAGGTTAAGCAATATAAAAAAAAAATATAACATCCTCTTTTTTTTGAGGATGGTTAAAATGGAAACCTTTCATTCTCGATTAAGATGCATTTTTATTGAGTAAAGAAACTATTTTCGAGATTAATTAAGAGCTTGAGCATATTTTTTAAGTAGATAAAACAAACAAAATATGACGAAAATGCTGGTGAAAGCATTTTCGTCATATTTTTATCATTATTATTTTTATTATTATTATTATCACAGTACGCCGACTATGTAACTATTAACCTCCTGTCGAACCTGTCGTGCCCAGTTTATGAAATTCTCATACTAATATTTTTTTAAAGGATTTAATTAACCTAATCTGTCGTGCCCAGTTTATGAAATTCTCATAGTGATATTTTTTTAAAGGATTTAATTAACCTAATCTGTCGTGTCCAGTTTATGAAATTCTCATACTTATATTTTTTTAAAGGATGTTTTTTTTATGCTTGATAGGTTAGCCGTTGACTACTATAGGATTCAATTAACCTAATCTGTCGTGCCCAGTTTATGAAATTCTCATACTGATATTTTTTTAAAGGATTTAATTAACCTTATCTGTCGTGCCCAGTTTATGAAATTCTCATACTGATATTTTTTTAAAGGATTTAATTAACCTAATCTGTCGTGTCCAGTTTATGAAATTCTCATACTTATATATTTTTAAAGGACGTTTTTTTTATGCTTGATAGGTTAGCCTTTGACTACTATAGGATTCAATTTACCTGATCTGTCGTGCCCAGTTAATGAAATTATCATACTTATATTTATTTTAAAAGATTCAATTAACCTAATCTGTCGTGCCCAGTTTATGAAATTCTCATACTAATATTTTTTTAAAGTATTTAATTATGTTTCAAAATTTGTTCGCATATGCTCATTTCATTGAATTCTAAAATAAAATACACGATAATTTAAATTCACATTTCCCTTAATGGAGTAAGTTTTTGACGCAGGATTGTTGCCTTTTCAATTAGTAGGCAAAGAAAGGTTATTATTCCGAGTAAATTCAAGTAAAATTTTTGACGATAAAATATTTTGCCGGTATGAAACAGGTGTTCAAAGATTTTTATTTATTTTTCTTAGTTACTCGAATTCAATCCGGATTATTCTAATGAAAATTGAAGCTGTGTAACAGGTTCACGAATAAGTATACTGACAGGATACTCGATACTCGGGCGAGAATCGAATATAGAACCACCAGGCAATATATCAGTCTTAGCACGACATACAATTTTCAACAAAGTTGTAAATATAGGTTCTAATACTATTGTAGTTGTAATACTAGCAAAAAGCTGAGCTTTGTGAGGGCAGGCGTAGTTTTTTTTTTTTTTTTTTTTTTATGCCTGATATGTTAGCCTTTGAACACTATCTCACCTGATGGTATGTGATGATGTGGTCGAAGATGTTGTTCAGGCTAACCTAGAAGTACTGGCTCTCAAGGACAGCTGCCGGAACACACCGTTAGGTGCTTGGCGACAGACTTTCTACTTGAGGGTGGTAGCTAGCCAGGCGGGAATTCGCAAAACGCCCTACCACCATGCAATTTTATTGTTACTACCACCATGTTTATTGTATAAACTGATTCTAGTGGTATCATCTAGTATTAAGTAGATTCATTACTTTTAGGTTTTCTAACAGATGACGTTAGTAGTTAGTATTATGGCAACCCCCTAACCCCCTAATGTGTGAATGTGTTTACAAGTGCTCAATCCGGTCGATACAGTACTCTTTTGAAATAGAATATTATGGCATAAGGGCACTTTTTCTTTACCTGGGTCCTGGTCGCTATAAATAGGTATTCTTCGCCAAAGCTGCAGGGTGTGCTGATATTAAATTATACAGCGATTTTTGTTTCATTTGCGTACTGATCCACAAATAAATGGAAATTTAGGCACTTTAATGCATCCGAAAGAGATAAGAAGCGAAGAAAGGAAAAGGTATGCGCTATAACGCTTAATTTTTTTGGTGCCACTGGCACAAAATTGTGGTCTAAAAATTCGTGGCTTTAGTGTAAAACCGCATCATCAGCCTTTTCGTATATGTACAGCTTGTGTCAGCTGAAGTACCATAACGTCAGCTAGTGTGTACTAATATAACACGTTCCATCGAAGTTTGTTTGGCGCTTAATTTTTAAATTGGTTATCAAAATTGCACTAAATATGCTCTAAAAATTGGCATATTCAGAATTAAGTAATTTCAAGTTAGGAAGTTGGAGACCAAACCACTAATCCTGAATATAATATCTTCGAGTAAAAATATTGACGCACGTCTTGCGTCGTAAGGTACAAATAGGTATAAAGGTATGCTATTTCTGTATAATTTAGTAGCATCAGCGAAACCACAGCAACTTGCGTAAGTAATTATTACACCCACGCACCGGCATCTTTAAATATTCATATCGATGAAGGCGTTTGTTACTAAGAATTAATTCCAGTCAATGGATCGCAATTACTGCCACTGAAAAACCCCATGACGTCACTTCGTCAGCAATGTCGTCAAATAAAGAAGTAAAGATACGTATCGACTTAGATAAGTAGGCCGGGGTACTACTACTCTGCTATAATAATTGATATATATATATATATAAGTTGCGCACGCTGATAGGGGATTGGTCACAAAATCAAAAAAACATAGTTACATTAGCTAGAAGTACTACGTACATAAATTACATTTGGTAAAGTTATGCATCGATCATTAGTAGAGGTATTAAGGCTTGTGTATAGATAGCGCTTACCATACCTACGTACTTTCGCAAAAAAAATTATTCTTGCCAGTTTTTCGTTTATTTTTTTTACCTATAAATGTGAAAATTTGAATGTGTTTACAAAACGATTTATCCGTATATTTTTGAATGTATATAATTTTACAGAAAACTGACAAACCACAAGCATAGATATTAGGCTCAAGGACATGCGTACAAAATTTCATTCACTTGGTATTAAATACATCACGATACTACTTTTGTATGGAAATGCTGCGAAGACACTTCCCATAAAATAAAACTAGCGGCTCTCGGATGTGTAAACCTCGCCTCGAGTATGCCCTTGCATAGATTACAGATATATAATAAAGGTTCACTGCGCACGCTGATGGGAGAATGCTCATAATATCCAAAAATCATAGTTATATTCTGAAAACTAATGAAATTAATTAGATGTGGTCACTAATCTCAACACAATTACTGCAGTGTTTGAGATCGTAGGTATGAAACGTCGTCGCGGCTCGAAAAATTATAATAAATATACTCGATTTAAACTGCTTGAAGTTGTTTAATTACAACGCATATAGTACAAGGGCTGAAATTTCATTTCTAACAGAATGTGTTGGTATGTATATACATATGTGTGATAGAGAGGAACATAAGTTTCACCACAATAATTAAACAAACTTTAAACGTTTTAAATCGCGTATATTTAATATTATTTTTGTAGGGATTCGTGGTCAAGGAACGGAATGTGTTTATAAAATATTTAAACCGTTTAAAGTTAATTACTATGTGTAATATTCGCGAAAACCTACAACATTATAAATTTCACCATCATCGGTGAAATTTATGTGATTTAATTTTTCGCTTATATTTAGATTTGATTGTTAATTTTAGAACACGATATGATTGAATTTTTAATTATGTAGATTCTGATCTTAATCTCGTATTGAGTTTTATTTCATGTAACTTACGTTACACGTGCTGTACCTATAGTATATAAGTACAGACAGCGTGACCTTAACCCTTAGAAACCTAGAAGAAAATGAGACAGCCAGCTTCTAATCCAGATTTATGACCACCCGGGCACCCGCGACCGCACTAAGAGATTGGTTAAGTAATTCCTGAAAATTAGAAATCACTACGTTGGATAACAATTTTCAGTTACAACATTTTCATTTTAATATTGTTATGTTTGCAATAACGCCTGCATGGCGAATTACATTACAAAATTACAAATTTACGAGAAAATAAAAATATAAAATATTGTTATCCAGCACATGACTAAAATTATTTCCCTCGTAAATTTGTAATTTTGTAACATTTCTCATTTTCATTAAAAATACTTTTAATGAAAATGAGTTCAAAATAGTTAATATCTATTCACACCGTAGGTATGATCGATTAATGATTCAATAAATTACTTTAGAAAAAAGTATGGTGAACCAGACTGAGTAAAACAGAGATGACTTAGTTATTTTCTTTCATCTATAAAATTATGCAAAATGTTGTGCAAAGCTAACTCGGCTCTGCTCTAGCCAATTGTTGCGACAAGACTAGTTGACGCAGTGCCATCATAAGATCGGTAGTTGAAAGATTAGAATAGATATTGAAGAACATTAGAATAATGTATAGATTGCCTAGCGGTAATTGCTATGGACCACCGTGGCGCTGGCTGGAGCTTAACCGCATTGTAGAATGGCATTTTACGAATGCATAACTTAAAAGCAACCACCCTCAAGTAGAAAATCTGCCGCCGAGTATGTGTTCTGGTAGCAGTCTTTGAGAGCCAGTACGTAATTATGAAATTACAGGCAGATGAGACCTAATAACTATATGGTGATACGAGTAAGTGCAGGGCAAAGTTTACCATACTTAATATCAGGTGGGCCTGTTGAGTGAGAGTCCATCACAACCCCAGAAAAATCTAATTAAATTGCCTGAGGCCCTTGCTCGTCGCTTCGCAATCGTGAGTCCCAGACGAAGGTCTTCAAAACAGTCTGATAATGGTCGGAATCTTTCCGGTAAATATAACGCGGGCCCTAGCCGGTTCCTAATAAGTTAATATTGCCTTGTTTGCCAATATTTCTTTGGCGCTGAATTTTGCTCTGGACTGCAAGATAACCAAAATATCAAGATTTGCTCTAGAAGCATATCTCTAGTGCGTTAGTTTTTCGACTATTATGTAATCCAGAATAAAAGGATGTGTATATAGGTATCCTGAAGACACCGGCTGGAACAACGTTCCGTACGAATTGCTCTAACTAAAATGAAAGTGTTTCGTTGTGAGTAGGTACGAGTATTCGGTTGTTTAATCTCTAGAAAGGAGACCTGGATGGAGAGACTTTTAGTCCAAGGGCATAGGTACAAGGAAAAAGCGCGGCCATTCACCTACATGTTGATTGGACTTTATTAAATGCAAAATGCCTGAAACTTTATTTACGGTAAGTTATTTTTAAATTTGCATTTATACCTTTAAATATATATATATAATTATAAAACACTTTAAATATATCTGATTGAAGGCTCTCAAGGGAATAGTTATTAATTAAAAGTATATGTGTATACTCAGTGGAAATAAAGCGGTGAATGATCGGCGGGCATACCTATTAAACTCCCATGTATGTTTATCAGTGTATTCATAAAGTCTAGTTTTTTTTTCTCAGAATATAAAATTGTGCGCCATTGAAAGTGGCCCTAAAAAAAATTCAATATGGTCGATGAGGTAGTTGAGCATTTTGAAAAATTTGTCCATAAAAAGATAAACAATTCAATACAAAAATTTGCCACATAAAACTATCTCCAAGATAAGGAGATAGTTTTATGTGGTAAGAAAATTTTTTTTACAAAAAAATGGCACTAACTTTAACACTCAAATGTGTGAAATAACTTGTCGAAGTCGGTACCATGATGGTTCAAAAGTGCCTATTATCACAATATTGTGCGCATTGTCCGACTTCGACAAGTTATTTCACACATTTGAGTGTTGAAGTCAGTGCTATAATTTGATAAAAAAAAAAACACCTTTTTTAGTGACCCTTGCTACTTATGGGATAGATTGTTATTCACTGTCAATGACTAGGTATATCATCAAGATAGGAAAATACTTTTCAGTTATTGGAGTGTAACTCAAAAACGGCTTGACCGATTATGATAAAATTTAAATGGCACCAAACGGCAAGCATCAAAGTTTTACGCTTATTATTACGTATTACCATTTTTACGATAGAGCAAATAAAAAAACGTGTTTCTTGTAGGAGACCCCCTTTTATTTTAAATTATTTCTTATTATTATTTGTCAGACAATCCGCTATAATAATACATATTGTATGAAAATTTCAATCGGCCACTAATACAGTTCCAAAGTACAGCCCTTTAAAGGTCGGACGCACGAGGGACCCGTTTTCTAGTATGAATAAAAATACAGCAACTAAAAAAAAACTACCGTATTTGTATACTTACCTCCCATTTTAATAAATATGAAGCTCTATCTCAAAGAAAATTTCTCTCGCAAGAGGGTTCTAAGAATTTGAGAAGTGCTTCTAAAATTACTCGTATTTAAACCTTCATATTATAACTGTGGATTTAACTGTGTTTCTCTTCTGTGTCACAATTACGCAACTGATTTCAACGAAACATTACTGAGACGCCTTTTAGCCTAGAGACAAACATGTGAGTTTTGTATATATAATATATATAGGGGTATAATTTAAATCCATGCGCATCATAGATAATTATCACAATATATATGGACTATATCGTCTACTGCAGATGCTAAGGGTCAGCAAAATCAACCGCTGTACGAAAAAATCTAAGAAACTTGCGTAATACAAAACTTACATGTTTGTCTCTATATAGGCTAAAAGGCAGTAATGTTTCGTTGAAATATATAGGTATAGGTGTATATAAGTTTATAGTAAATAAATCAAAAGTTCTCTACGACACGAGAACATGGGTAAACATAACTTTGAAAGTAAAATTTATTGCTCATTTTTCATTTTGTAAAATTGATACTACCCAAATTATATTTTATTTTTGGCACATTGTTAGCTTAATAGTAAAAAGCTTAAATCTTTCAATTTGAGGGTATGTTTGTTCCTTTTAAAGAAGGATTTTGGAGATATTTGCACCCAAAGGTGGAGTAAGGAGGTAAGAATAAAGAGCTTTTAAAAAGGGGTTGAAATTTATACAAAAAAAGCGGTACCGTTTGGCTAGAGGTTAAGATGATTATTTACTTAAGTAGAAGTAAGGTTTGGTACACACCACGTGTAGGAGTAAGGTTGAGAAAAGGGGTAGGTGCAGACTTCTAGGTTAAGCCTGTTAACACCTTCGACCATATCGACGCTTACCATCAGGTGAGATCGTGGTCAAAAGCTTACTTTGCTATAAGCGATAAAAAAAAATTAGTATAAGGATGAGAACAAATGTGTAGCAGTGATATATTCTTTATTAGGGGTTAAAGTATGACATTGCCCATTTGTACTGAAAAATTTAAATTAGTTTGTTTTTAATTTAACATATTTATTTAATCAAAATAATAACCATTATTATCTATAGGTACATTGCTACCATCTAATAGGAACATTAATACAATTGTGGTATAACTCTATGGTGATCTAGATTCGACAAACTGTGTGAAAGCATTTTGTACCGCCTCCTGCCTGGCTAGTATGTGCTAATAAGAACTATGTCACGCACGACACGAGAGACAAGTGGCGGACGATAGCAGCGGCCGCACCACGCTAAGATCTGTTCATTGAGATTATCTGTGGACGATTCTCCATTGCGCTGTTTGTTGGTTGAATTTGGAACAGTCTTAGGAAATAAGCAGTGATGGACTGTGAACCAATAAATACCATACTTATATGAACGATTAATTTATTTTTCCCGTTCTCGATACTTCGCATCAAGTATTTTATTTATATCTTTTTTGACGATAGTTATGTTGCTATAAAATATTATTACATATATTCTTTAGTAAAGAACAAATAAATGGGACCCTAAAAACTAGTTCAGTAGCTGTGATAAAAACTTTTTTTCCCTACTTAGCATATGTCACCAAGAAAAACAGCTTATCTGTTTTTTCTTTTTATTAAACAATATAAGTACCTATTAATATTTTATAGCAACATATTGGGTACGGAACCCTAAAAGTCGTTATTCATTTAGATTACTTTAAATATTGACTGCTGCGAATTTCATGAATATTTTAATATTTTTTTCATACCTACTGATTTACTTAATAACTGTTTTTTTTAGTAATCAGCAACATATAGTATATAATAATTAAAAATAGTTGAAAACACCTACCGCTTTATTCAAAGATATTGAATTTAAGCTACGCACAAGAGTTCGTGAGTTGTGTTCAAATTCAAATTTCGTTATTGTATTGATTACACACACAAATATTACGGGTCTGCTAACACTGGACGGAAAGTAAATTTGTACTAAATCGTCGATCGCCCCCATTATACTGGGACGCGCGAGATAGACTACAGATTTATCTCGTCCTCAAAAAGTAGGACGAGAAAATTCACGCAAATACTCGCAGATAAGTGTCGAAAATCGATTTAAACTGAGGCGTGCATGTAAGTGTTGGTCGATAAGTAGCCACGGGTAGCCAAAATACAGGTAAACAAAGACGAGTTCTTTGCCCTGCCATGTTAGCACTCGTAGACATAGTGCGATATGTCTATTTTACACGAGATAAAGTGTAGAAAAAAAATACTCATGGCGCGCATGCTAGACGGGCTGGTAAGAAAACATTACACGTAGAAAATAGTCCAAATCACAAAAAAAATGGTATACCGTT
This sequence comes from Plagodis pulveraria, assembly GCA_963890685.1. Classification (NCBI taxonomy): domain Eukaryota; kingdom Metazoa; phylum Arthropoda; class Insecta; order Lepidoptera; family Geometridae; genus Plagodis; species Plagodis pulveraria. The sequence continues at coordinate 19,229,917 of OY982957.1, forward strand.
GGAGCAAAGTCTGGCGAATACGGAGGGTGACAATTGTTTTCTTATGTCTTATGTCATGCCTACTCCGAGGCAAGAGCGCCCGCCGCGGCAACACTGGACGGCACCATAGTAGAAAGAGTGGGGAAGTAAGTTATCTTCATACAAACGCACCGCGCGCGGCTTGTATGTGTGCGCCATAGTATCTATGCGTCCCGCACGCACACTCTAACAAAATCTCGACCCGTTTCTCAGTGCGCCAGTCAGGGCTAACACCGCACAAAGTTTGAGCGTCACTGTTTTTCGGCATCTCTAAATAAATTAAAAATGTGTGATAATCGCAGGAGAACTGCTGTGTGTTTGGCTGTTTTAACAATTCATCTATTTCAGAGTTGTTTCTGTTCAGATTACCTACTGAACAGGAAAGGTAAGCAAATCACTTATTCTAGCATACCTATAATTTTCACTTGATGATGAGTGAGATACCTATAGATTTTATTAGGTAGTTTTCTATCAGACAGACGAAGTAGGCAGGCCTACTTAGAACACTACACACTAGAATGTATTACCTAAGTATTTTTTGCCGCTATTGCTTTGTTTACGTTTAGTCATGCCGATTTCTCAGTATTGTAGATAGGTATAGTAACTAAATACTTACAGATATAAAATCGTTATTGTGTATCAGAATTATAGAGCAAAGGTCGAATCGTAACCATTCGTAACAACAACAAATATTAATTATAGTCTAAGAGACAAGCGTTAGTTTTTGAGGTTATTTAAGATGTTTTTTATGTAATAGTTCAGTCACTTTTTTCTACTTCTTATGATAGATACTAATGTTTCGAAATATAATTACAAGCACTATCGCGTGGTAAGCGAAAATCATATTTTGAATTGTATAATATATATATAAATAAATATTTTGAACCCACACAACATAAGTATAAAATACAACTTCCCGGCCCTTGCCAATTTCTAGGCACTGAATTAAAATTTTGCAACCACCCTGAGCCAGGCAAGCGTGGTAGGTAATTATAACTTGGATTGGGCCGGAGATGGCCTACTTCCCCACTCTTTCTACTATGACCGCGCCGTGCTCCCTTTGAATAGTGCTTTGAATATTTATATCGAGCTAAGTAATAAAAAATATTAAATTACAGGCACAAGAGGCTTTTAACATCAGGTCGTTCTCGTCTCATTCCTTCAAATATACAAAAAAAAACAAAAAAACTCTGAAAATGTTTGTTAGGACTAGCAGAAGTCAACCCCAAGAGGTTGTTAGCATTTCGCCAATAACCCTGTATAATATTGTAGGGGTAAAATATCGGGCGTTGTCGCAGTAGGAAGAAGTTCATACATTGAATCGGAAGTGTTTTTTTTAATTTACACTGAGAATGGTTACTTAAACACTGGTTTACTTATCTGATTAATGGCATGGGATCCAGCACTGCCCGCTGTTTTTAATTCCACCAACAATGTAATGCGGGAACAGGCGCCAGCTCAACTATAACAAGCCTGCTGCTAGAACGCACCAAATAGACTGACAATGGCGAGGTGAAGACCAAAACAAAAAAACTACACTATTTATACAACCTCAGTCCCCTAATACAATTATTAAATTTGACATACAGCGCAATCCTTAGGTACTTATAAAATAAACGCGAAAGTTTGTAAGTTTTTTTTATGTTATTGTGATGTGACGGAACAAGCTCGAGGCCTAGCGGACTAACCTCTGCCTATAACAGATGCATTTCGTCACAATTCACGAATTGCACTGCGCCCGTCACCTTGAGACATAGTTGTTAAGTCTCATGTGCCTGTAATTTCACTGGCTCTCAAGGACTGCTGCCGGAACACACCGTTAGGTGCTTGGCGACAGATTTTCTAATTGAGGGTGGTCGCTAGCCAGGCGGGCATTCGCAAAATGCCCTTCCAACATGCGGTGAAGCTCAAGCCTGCGGCGGGATTTCAACCATGGACCTGCTGCGCGGCAGTCAATGCCACTGAGCCATCACTGCTTGATAAATATATATAATAATATTGTGTGAATTGTCGTAAATATAACGAGAAGTGTCAAGTAAGTAAGAAAAAAATCGGCCATAGGCGACCTATTCTGGCGTGCGCTGCAAAAACCTTAGGTGTCATACGTACAAAATGTATATAGGGATCACAAATTACTGGCCACCCCGAGGAGTAGGAGAATTTCTCACGCAAACCCCCCGATACCGCGGTCCATTGCAGCCCTAAACAATATTCTAGACGCCAACCATAACTGTGACATTTTTGCTGACGACTGGAGAGAGATTTTATCTGAATGCTTGAAGTACTGTGAGGCAGCGTACTACCGTACTTCAAGCATGCAGTTATAGTTTATAAGTAGTAGATTTAAGATTGCCATATTTGCACAACTATGAGTAATTAAAGTTTATTATTACTCACTTGTATTATTATGATTGACATTAACTTTGAACTATTATTCTTATTTTAATTATAAATTATATACCTCTTTTATATTATTAACTAGCTTTACATGCGACTTCGTTCACGATTGCCGTACCTGCAAACTAATTATTCACATTTGAGCACTGTTTATCTCATATTAAGCAACGCTGTGGTCTACGGTGAAGCACTCCTAGTAAAGCATAGCTCAGAAAGGAGCTTTTTACTTTTGGTTTCAAAACTCCCGGGTTGTATTTTCCAGAAGACAGTAGTCAAGTAACTCAGAGAGTTCCTTCGCGGTTCGCACAATAAATGTTGAAGTAAAGTACTTTGTAATTTCGATTATAAAACGGCATCTTTTTGTCGAATATCTCCTTATTTGGCGTTAGAACGAAAATATATTAGATTGTGCACTTCCAATGCCGTCGTAGTTCGTTCACAATCTATCAAATGCCGTCCAGTTTCCAAAATGTATCCGGCAAAAGATAGATAGTTAAAAAAACTGATTGTGGCGAATGTTCAGATTTTAGAATTTTATCTTAGCAAGCTTGCAAATCTAAATAAGGATGCCAGGCTGCCCGTGGGGTGCCGAACTGCCCGTGGGGTGCTGGGCTGCCCGTGGGGTGCCAGGCTGCCTGTGGGGTGCCGGGATGCCCGTGGGGTTCCGGAATGCACATGGGGTGCCGGGCTGACATTGGGGTGCCGGGGGGGGCCGTAGGGTGCTGGGCTGCCCGTGGGGTTCCGGGCTCACTCGTCATTCTAACAAAAAAGAATAATTGAAATCGGACTATGCGTTCATAAATTACAACTAAAACACATCTTGACTTTCATTCCCTTTCCCGAAGGAACCGTGCTGAATTTCAGGATAAAAAGTATACAATAACGTTCTTCGTAGTATGAACTCAAATCGTGTTAAGTTTCATTGAATTCCATTCAGTAGTTTTGGAGTGATGCGCGGCCGGGATACAGACAGACAGAAAGATAGACGAAAAAAAAAATTTTTGGCATCAGTGTCAGCTACAGAGTACTTAAATTTTTATTTTTAAAAATATCTCCCACGTACGTAATTGGATCTGTTACAGTTTTATTATAAATATAGATATAGATAATGTTGTCCATATTCATGAGCCGTGCTGATTGACTAAATAAATAACTTAAATAAATTAATAAATAAATAATGGAAATGTGTATCTTAAATTGTCCTCCAAAAAAAACCCCGCGACAGCATATACCTATATTTTATGTGTAAGCCATTATCGCCAAAATAGTGAACCATATATAAAAAAATATAATTTGTTTCTTATGCATATTTGGTAGTAACAAATTGATCCTTTTCAAACTAATATTATAAAGGCGAACGTTTGTGAGTGTGTTTGTATGTTTATTACTTCTTCACGCTCAAACGGCTTGACCGATTTGATGAAATTAGCTATGATAGATAGATAACTCTTTATTGAAAACACCATAATAACTGCAATAAACTATTTACTAAAACATGAGTCAAGTGTATCAATGGGCGGTCTTATCGCTCAGAGCGATCTCTTCGAGACAACCTAACAGAAAATAAGAGATACCTATGGTCAAAATATTGGGCGGGGTTTCTAATGGTCTTAATAATTCTTTTTTTTTATGCTTGATAGGTTAGCCTTTGACCACTATCTCAGGTAAGGGTAAGTGATGATGTGGTCCAAGATGACAAGGACAGCTTCCGGAACACACCGCTAGGTGCTTTGCGACAGATTTTCTACTTGAGGGTGGTAGATAGCCAGGCAGGCTGTCGCAAAATGCCCTACCACAATGCTATAACGACTGCCATCCTAAGACGACAACCGGGCGGGACCGACGGCTTAACGTGCCCTCCGAAGCATGGAAGAGCTCAGAAGTAATGTCACTAGCGGTCACCCATCCAACTCATGTGATCGCGGCGGACGTTGCTTAACTTTGCTGATCGGTTAAGAACAGCTAAGAAACTTCGCTACGATATACGCTTAAAAAAAATGTATACATAAATAACTGATGATTAACGAATTAACCAAAAACTACATAAATAAATGAATTCACATATATGCAAATATAGTTTAATATAAATATTTATATTATTATAATAAATAAATAAATATGTACGTAAATACGACGTATACATATATTATATAAACATGTATAATATAATATATACACATATAATTTAATGCATGTTAAACACAATTAAATTAAAAAAGTATGTTTGTACCACAATGTCCAATATTATTATAGAAATTTAGAGCAAGAGGTAAAGATTTCAATGAAGGAGCACATTTAATTTCTAGCGGTAGTGGATTCCACAGTCTGATAGCTTCAGCGATAAATTAATAGTGTTTGAAAGTAGTTTTAGTTGCAGGTTGTTGTAGCGTTAAGTTTTCTAATGACAGTAAGGACAGATAATGTACAATGAAGATATTTAAATTGTTCCTTGAGGTATCGCGGGGATAAAGAATGGAACAGAATACTGGAAAGGAGAGATAACATATGAGCATTCCAGCGACGACTAATAAGGAACCACTGCTGGTTATTACGAAAATCGGAGACATGATCATATTTGCGTAAGTTATATATAAATCTTATACAAAAATATGTGGTATGTGGTAAAGCGCTTGATTAACACACACTGCTAGCGTTCTTATGTTTTTTTTAGCTGCGGACATGAAAAATCCGAACGTCGAATCTCAAAAAGGTTTTATATCATATAATTAAAAAATAGTGTGTGTGTGTGTAGAGAGGTTGGTTTTTTGATCTCGATTTTCAATGAAAGGAGGTTGGCATCCCTTTACTGAACTTCGCAAAAAAACGAGGCAATTTATTATTTTGTATTGTTGAATTTAAGTTTTTAACTCAAGTGACAGTTTTAAAGTACTACGTTTTTAAATATTCTAAATATTTTTTTAAAATGTCATCTGATAGTGAAAGTGAAATTTATAATGATGGCGCCACCTGAAATAAAAAAATACAGCTCAAGAAGTCATAAAGAACTTACTTCCTGAGAAGTATCTGGTCAAATACAAGAAAATTTATAATGATTTTATTTTCCTCGTAGGTGTATAAAGCACTATCTATCACTGGGGAGAAAGTTGTATTTCTGTTCGAGAGTATGAGTCAGCCCGACGTGCATCGGAGGGCTCAAAGGAAACTCGTTGGGGACATTGATATTTGTCTATTTTCTGTAGCAATATTTGTAAATTGTTACTTTCACCTCTAGGGTAACAATGTACTATTTCATCCCACCTATTCGAAAAAGACGACTTGGTTCGCCTTTAAATGCGCCCAAAGGTGGTAATTTTTATAAGAAACTTTTAGCAGGCATTAATGAGTTTTTAATCCTCTCTATTAGTGTAAGAATTGAGTGTTGGATGGAGAAATACGCCGAAAATATCTTTGCCTGGCACTTTTAGAATTTGGAACATCTTAGTGTTCAGCGCCGAAGAAATCGAACGTAAATTTTGTTTGAATAAAAACTGACTGGTGCGACGGCCCCTAGTCGCACCACCGGCTGAATGAAAAAAGAAATAAAATTAAAACGCGCGTACAGCCCGCATTTTTGTCAATATTCAAGGATTGTTAGAAATTCATGGGTTGTTTTGAAAGAATCACTTCGACACAATTCGTCAGGGATAAGGGGTTGCTAAGTGATTGTCACCCTCATCACAATTGCTGGCTGGCTTATAGCTCTGGGGGAGTTCGATAGCGATTCATCACATGTTAAAAGAATTCATTTATTCTGAGCCGAAATTCGCAGGTGTCTTTGTTTAATTCCATGACCCATCTTTTTTGCTACAGAATATCCGTAGCTCAGATTTAACCCTTTTTTAGGGTTCCTTACTCGAAAACGGGACCCTATTACTAAATCTTGGCTAGGTCTCCATTCCATTGTCATAAACAAATTGAAAATGCGTGTCAGACAACCCCTAAAGATATCAAACTCAAAAAAATATATAAGTATATCATTAATCAATAATTTGTAAGGTCACCTTATAAGTTATAACAGATGTTTCTTTGAAATAAACATACATTTTAGTGTTGGATTCGGCCACAGCTCGGCGAAAGGAACTGAACGAGGAGTGCATCATCTCTTTTTGTAAGCTGTTCCATCCATCCTTTTTTAATATGAAAGATATTTACTCGTAGGTTTCTAAACATGCTATAATTAATAGTTTTTACGTGTCATTCAGATATTGCCAAAGTCTGTGCTCCAGTAAAGATTTTAATTTATTTAGTTGTTATGTTTCTGCGGTAAAATTCTTTTGTAATATTTCATCCTTTCGAAAGTTAGTCGTCCACTCAAAACATTTTGTGTTATAAATTTATTTAACTCGTGTAAGTGGAAACTTGTATTGGCCATCAGCATTACATGTTTTTTTCGCGTATTTTATAAATAATAATAATCTTTATTGATACCAAAACTTAGGCTACACTTACATGTAATTTATGAGTATAACTAATTTAAGTATAGCTAGGTACAAATAACATGTATTGTGTTAACAAGTATCCCTGAATCCCACACTAGGGTGGCCCTATGTCGTGGGATTCAGTCCCTTTATTACTAACATAAAGGCCTTATTAAAGAACTATATAAGACGTTAAGTATATTTTGAGTTGGATTCGACAGCGTTTTTTTTTTTAGGCCCCCTAATGTCATATGTTGAAATATCTCTCCGTTTACGGTTACGTCTTGGCTCATCACATTGAAATTGTGATGAGCCAAGACGTAGCCATTTTTTTACAGATGAAACGTGAGGCATGTAATATATTCAATGCCGTATCTAATCTTTGGTATATTTTATTTTATTATGTAATTATATACATAAATTAATTAATGTTATTTACCTATTTTTTCTGTAAATGTTACGATAAAATTTTGTAGGTATGTATAGGCCGGGATTTAGACTGTGAATTCATTTCAATATTCCTATTGCATTCAGTCCACTGCTAAAGAATATATCCTCCTGTTGGATATCGTACAATGTAATCTAGGTCAAAATGCGATGAATGAGCAGCGTGCTACTACTAGCGTCGCGTCGATCCAAGTGGCATGCTGTTGCACCTTGAGCGCACAACGGGGCTCCTAACTGTCTGATTATTCAAACAACTATATATCGCCCGATATATATATATATATTTATCCTAACCACCCGATTAACCGGAAAGTAGTGTATATACATCAAAGAGAGCTTTCCAAAAGAGGTTGGGGCTAGGTAGGCTACAAGCCATAAAACCGAAGCCAAAATATGTCTTTGTGTTGTTGCTTGTTTTGCTTGTTTGTAGTACCATAGATAAATGAATTTATTTATCTATGGTAGTGCCGACCTCACGTGAGTGGGATAATTGTAAAAAGATGATAATTATGATGCAATCTATTACATATAAAATAAACATAATGCGATTTAGTTTTCAGTATTGAGTCTCGATCGTGCGCTCGTAGAGTCAAGACCTCCTGAGGATGCTTCGTTTAGAAGCGAAACGCGTCGAATACTCTTCCGGTTTGGCTGCGTGGCTTTTGTGACGTCACGTCGGCTTAACAGGAATTTAGGCGGAATCGGCACTAGATATATATCATTTTTATAAAGATTTTATAAGTGTTTTATTAAATAATTAATTAAATGTTTTCTTAAAATACTTTTATAATATTTGTTATTATTCAGTATTCATTTATTTTGTCCAAATGTACATTTCATCAAAAGCATTTAAGTAGCATTAATAATGGTATTAATATAACGTTTCCCACGCGAACACCATAAAGATACTAATAAAAATCCATTGATTGGCTCTAGTACATGAGAATTAGGTACATATTAGTTTTATTGATGTCTAACGGAAAAATATTCTTAGGAAGAACATAATGTTCGTGTTTCGAATATTACTTCATTTCCACTTCCTTATACTTCATGGAAACAACTGAGGATGAAGTTATTAGCGGTAATTGCATCGTTGAATATAAAATAATCGCAATGATTTAATGCCATTCACTTGCCCTAGCTCGTTGCTGGCAGTTAGATGTGATGTGAATTATTATGATATTGAGCTGTTTGCTAGAACCACACTCTTCTGCTTTATTTGGTTTATTCGTGTTCGTCAACGCCAGGTTATCTCTTTAAATAGGGATTTCGGGAAAAAAAGCTGTTCTTCTTGATTACCCACAGAGATTTATAGTGGGAATTCCGCGCGGCAAAGTACAATTTTTGATTTTCTCATGAAGCTACACAATCTTTATAAACTTTACAATATATTATGTACCTACACTATTATTATTCTTTTCTGTTTATGTAGCTTCGAAGCAGTAATAACAGAGCGGTAATAGCTATGGACTGCAATGTCGCAGGTCCATGGTTCGATCCCAACCCCCAGCTTGAGCTTCACCACATGGTGGAATGGTATTTTACCAACGCTCGCCTGGTTAGCTACCACCTTCGAATAGATAATCAATCGCCATCACCTAACCTGAGTTGCAACTGCAGTCCTTAATGAGCCAGTAAGTAAATAATAAATTACAGGCACATGAGTTTTGTACAAGAATATATGTTGTGACTAAATGCATCTGTTACAGGCACATGTTTCCGCTAACATTAAGTGAACCTCGTGTATGCTGTCAAAATCCCATAAAATAATTACTTAGAAACACGAGAAAAAAATGTGATTAGTTGTTTAATTGAAAGTTGAACTTTAAAAACTGAATCGTTTCGTAATCAGTCCCGTCTGCAAGTTGCTACATCCCATCTACATCTACAAACTGTTTATTAACATTAAGGATTATAGTAATATTAAGAAACTAGTTATACCACAGCTGCTTCTATGAATCATAAATAGTACTTATGTAGACTTTTAAATCAAAATATAGCTACCGATACAAATGATTATTATTATTATTATTATTTAATACTTTATTGCACAAAATAAATATGTACAAAAGGAGGACTTATTGCTAAGGCATTATCTACTCTGTCTAAGGCATTATCCAGCGAGGGTGTTTGAGAAGGTGTATGTGCATCAAGGGCTGAAGATATAGGTTAAGTATGCAAAAAGGAAACTACAAGAAGTACAGAAGAAAAAAATAGGAAATAAGTTGTTATGATAACTATAACTACATATAGTAAATAAATGTATAATGTAATTTAAAATATTACAATAAATAATAATAAAAACTTAATATATATATATTTTAAATTATGTTAAGAGTAGAGTTCACGCAGCGCTTTCCATACAAACGTAGTTTTGTCATATTTTATTGTATTACTAAGTGTTCAGGCTCGGTGAAACTTTGCATGTATATTCTTGAGCCTATACAATATCTATGCTTCTGGTTTGCCAGATTACCGTAAAATTAAGTATTTTCAAAAATAATTCGAAAAATCGTTTAGTATAAGGGAAATGTTATTTTGATATTTAGTGATATAATAAATAGAAAAACTGGCAAACCAGAAGTACAGATATTAGTCTCACAATATACATAAACTTTTTCTCAAAAATATTTTTCTGGTAAGCATACACTAAGTCCACAAGACTTTGTAGGTATACCTGTCCTTATATCACTTAATGTGAGGACGGTAACGAATTCATTTTTCCTTTACTCATCTACTACTCACACCTTTATCACTTCACACAAGACAACCCTACCTTCTTCGACCGTAAATTTTGGCCTTTGCCAAACCAACCTGCGTCCATCCACATTCATACTCAAAACTCTTCCCGTTATATGTGTTTCTTCTAATCTTTAATTTATCCAACAGTTTAACTTTTGTCACTGGTCTTAATCTTAAGCTTCTTTTGATATAGACACACATTTTTTATTTTGTATATTCTAGTTACACCAAACATTCCCATCTCTGCCACATGTATTCTTGTCTGACCGAAATAAAGATGCATCTTTAGTTGTCCAATATTCAAATATATTTTTGACGATAGGTGTTACGACGTTTATATAATGCGCAAATATGTATACGTGACACATAGTAGGCCCCAAGAGACCTGTCATGGCTGCCATTTCATCCACCCTGCATATATCATGTTAATTCCCCGGCCAATGTCGTCGTCATTTTATATCATTTAATCAAGATACCAAAAATCTAAACATTTTATATGGGAAAAACTGCATGTCTTCAGTTTTCATTCAGTTGATCTTCAGTACGACACTTTCCAATTTGCACCACCATTTTCCAGCCTGTTCTGAAACTCGGTAGTATATTTTTCCGACATGAAATACCATCGGCGAACAAAAGAAACAAAGGAACCTATAAATCATAATTTAATAAAAGGTACAAAGTTGATCGCAGTGAGCAGTGGCAATGCTAATTTATAAACTTACGGAACTTAGGTATAATAATAATATTTATTTCACAATTCAGGGTTACAATGTTTAGCTATAATTGTTAAATATCTTCTTAAGATCTAGAAGATCTTAGTAATAATAATACATCTTTAATTATGAGCTCCTGTCCCCGTACTAGTTATAAACTGTTTTACAGGGTACGGGACCTTCCCAGTTATGAGTCTTAAAATACATTGTTTTAACGTAAGTTTAAAGTTTATATAAACACAATCTTTACTTTACGAACTTAGGTATATCATAGTTGCAGTGAAAACTGTGAATAATGGTGACTACAGATCTTGCTTGCATGGGTATAAAGCTAAGTTGTGACGCAAGAGATGGGTCAATTGTACCTTTATGTACCAATTGACCCATCCCTTACATCACAGCTCGCTTGTGTTGGTAGTGTATATAGATGTCATGGACATCAGGGTAAATTAAACTCACTTAATATAAACCTGTTATGGAAATGGTACGGTTGACAGCGAAAGTGAGTTATGTATGTCGCTGCGATTTCTAGGGCACCGCCGCTGCTGCAGTCATCTCGCGAGTTGGTAGCGGCCGCCGAGTGGCGTGACGAGTGCTGCCCACCACCCACCACCGCTACTCGACCGGAGCTGCGCCCGCGCCGCCGCGCCGCCCGCGCCGCTGGAGCACCGCCGCCGCGCCCGTCCTCCTCGGATCGGAACAGTCTCTCCGCCTCGACGTTGCATCGCGCCGTGCCTTGGTCCTCCTCGGAACGCCCGCGATTTCACGTGCGCTTGAGCAACATTCTTTTTCAATTTGTCTTTTTTTCGATTGCAACCAGTGCTTTCTAATAAGTGTAATCTTTGCGGTGACATGAATAGCGGGTGATTCTTCAGTGTTCGCGTCGGAGGCTGTGTTTGCACAAAGCGAGCGAAAGCAGTCAAGCGTGTGCTAACTCCTAAGGAATTTCGCTGAGTAGGAGTTTTCCCTTGGTGTGTCGCAATGTAAATAGTGGTTGAAGTGTTGAAATCTGGTTAGTGAGGAGAACGTGCTTATGCGGCTGTAAAAAACGGGCACAAGTGCTTATGTAAGCCTGTATCCACGTAAACACCAAGTAAGTGATTCACATTATACTTGTATATGCACTTAGGTACTATAGGTACAATATTCGGCTGATAAAATGCTATAAGTACCCACTGCCTATAAAATTTTGTAGTCTGAATGGATAGTTGTATAATTAACTTAACCTTACGTTAGGATTGTTTTTATTAATACTTAACTTTAGCCATTATATTAGGTATTATCATAAGCTTGTCAACTGCATCAATTTGTGTGCATTATATACCTACCGATAGTATGTACCTTATAATATCTACTATGAAATATATTTACGAACACACAGAGGTGAGGAACCACGATTTCATCATAGTACATTTCACAAGACATGTCACCTATTCACCTATTAAAACCTCAGTGGCGGAGTTGCGAAAGATGCATTTTTAAACATGAGGCTGCAGGAATGTCCACATTGCGATCGATCCAACCAAATATTGGATAAGATACGCATAAAAGAGTAGTACAGTTTTGACTGGTACAGCGTCAGTTAGTAGCTATAACACAATAAATATAATATTATGACAGCCTCAGAATATTCTATAATGACAGCTTTCTAAAGAAATAATGCTGTCCTGTAATAAGGCATACCTACTATGTAATAATATTGAGTTGAAAGTAATGATTTCAATTCTTATGTGTCTATAAAACAAACATTGAGATTGCGTAAATATTTAACTATCATCTCATTGAGTGTATAAAATATTCTAAATATTCTAAAGTTGAAAATATAATAATAATTTCTGCAAATATCATCGACTAATATAAAATTGTCTGGAAATTAAGTCATGAGCGAAAAATCTAACATACAGATCGAATCCACATAGGTTAAAATGAAGACAATGATTGTATTATAATATATACCTATTACCTACATGATTAACTGAAACTTTTGTATGTAGGTACGTACATATATGTATATATATAGTGATGAAGAGATTCACAAGTCTCTCGACGAATGGAAGGGTCACGTTTGTCAATTACAGTTGCAGTGCCACAGTTCTAGTTTCTCACTGCACTGCACTCGCCACTCCAAGGCGATAGTTCGTGTCTCCTTCATCCAGTAATTTCATTAACAGTGCCTTCACAACAAGAGTTTTCTAATGTATTCCACTATAAGGCCTATGCAGATTGACTTCTAAAGTTTATTATAGCTGGCGTTATAACAATTGATAGTAAATATTTTATTCGTATCGAAGTATCGAATAGTATAGTGTATTTTAGTTCCACTCTTGTCCATAACAAATGACTACCTACCTTCATGGTTGGCTCCATGCCGAGATCACGCTTGAGTGTTTACATACATTGAAATGAGCTGGATAGCATAACACTGTTTGAAGGACGATCAAATCTACAACAACATTATTATTATAATTTAGTTGGTAATAAAAAAAAAATATTCTTATTTTATTTAGGGACTTTTAAACATTTCGTTTATGTCAGTCCCATCATGGCCTTTTAAGATAAACAAACAAATTACAATACCACAATTAGTGACGACATATTAATACGTTAGTTTGATTTATGAATTAAGGCAAGGAGCCACTAATTCATAAATCATACCAGCCTCACGAGAAGTTGGCCTGGACAATAAGTCAAACACTGCACCGATATTGGCCTCACTCACATTAATTTCCATAAATATTTTACGCCTTTCAGGATGATGCGGCTAAACACAAGTACCTACAAGACATTATGAAAACCCAAATAATTTAAAATAATACATATGTGTCTAATAAAAGAGTTTTCTGTTTTCGCATTGCTTATTTATTTTGGTTACTACAAACCTATTTACATAAACAGTGCGGACAGAGAATAAGGCTTAAAATTGCCTTATTTTAATAGGTAAACACCTAATTTCTTTTTTATGAAATTAACTGTGTCATTTAATAAATTAGGTACTAGAGAAATGTAGAAGAAAAAGATTTAATTATAAACGCTTCAAACAAAATAAAGTACTTTATTAAAAAAAGCGTTTGGTAATTAGTTGCAGTTTTATTACATGGGTAGATAATTAGAATAAGAAACAATTATTGTAGGCTACGAGTTAGTGTCAATCATCAACATCCATTACACCGTTGAGTTTGCCATAATCCCCACGCTTGACAGGCGACTTTGGGTGTGAAAAATGACAGCCAAGAGTTGTCAACTCCAGAAACATCCATATGCTGCTGCCCACCTTCTGGTACATCTCACTTCGTTGCTTCTTACGACTCCACCAAGAAGATACAGGGGGTTAAATTCTAGCCCTCTACTCCCCAGGTTTGGAATCTAGTTTACATAAATTCCATTTACTAAGTAGCTATTGCTTGAATTTTTTTTCTTTGTCTATTATTTATAAATAAGTAGTTTTATGTGTATTTATTTAACTATTATTTAGTAAATATTTATTTCATATATATATCTAAGAATATTTCTAAATATGATAGAGGAATTAAAAAAGGAAAGGACTGAATCCCATGACACAGGTCATCCTAGTGTGAGATTCAGTGATCATCAATAGACTTACATTTTTCGTATAAATACTATATTCTGATGAAATGTTTCCTTTTTATTGTGTAAGTTCATAGCTTAAGTTCTTTTTTCATAATAAACATTATTATTATTATAATGTAACGCTGCAAAATAATCTGCTGAAACTACAGCGTCAGGAACTGCGTTTGTAGGCACGTTTGGTAATGCACTATAGAAAATAACTGAAAATCAAAATAAAAGTGACAGATTCAATCGTGTAAGAGGTATGTGTATACTGTGCGAGGGTCCCGGACATGACTGTCGTTTGATAGATAAGTTAACGTCGATCACGGCCCGCTCTTTATGGGGCAACCCGAAACCGATAAGGGGCAGACATATTACAAGCTACATATAAGTAGTTATCGTGATGGACCCGCAGTAACCTTAATCTTTCAAATTTGAAATTTCGAATACGATTATGTAATTTTGTTTAGATTGATTTGTTAAATCGATCTTAGGATTCCATACCGTTGGGAAAACAGAGCCTTATTCAATGTCCTATTGTAGATATGTCTGCATGTCCTACCATATGTCACAGGTCCCTAGCTCGTAAATGGAATAAGTTTGTAAGACAAAATTATATTTTAAATAATATTTTAGTGATATTTTGTACCAAGGGACTTTGGGGTCCAGATGTACGCCAATGTTAAAACAGATGTGCAGAAGTTTATTGTAAGCGACAAATGACCAAAGAGCTGACGCCTTGGACAACGCATAAGCTTGGTCATTCAACGAGGTAACGTCGCCAGCTTTTTGGGCGCTACATGCAGATGCAACTTAACCCGAGTTTTTTTTTTATGTGTTATCATAACGTTGTTGTAAGATTTTCAATATAAGTAACAGACTTAGATATATTGTTTTTTATGTACAAGGCCACATTCTTCAGTTTTTTTTATGGAAACTTTAGTGTATACAAACGATTTAAAATGTACGTTATGGGTCATACTTATTTAAATATTACAAGAAAGATATATATTTTGTAGCGCGCAAACCTCAGTGCGCGAGTCCGATTCAGGGTGTTTTTTAACTCTATAACAGATAATAGGATTAGCTGTATTAAAAAAATCGTTTAGTTATAAAAATATCACATAGCGTGGTAACAAAATAAAGTCCCTCGATAATACTCGTAATATAAATACCTACTAAACTTAAAGATCAAATAATGTATGCGAACACAATACATAGTCTCAATTGCAAGATAGGTACATAGGTAAACTCGTAATTAATATTAACGTTAAAAGCTTCGAAGAAATAATATTTTGTCGAAGGTTAGAAGTATTTTAGCTTATAGTAAGTCTTGTGTTATGAAGTGAGGAGACGAACAAGTCGTCCGCCTGATTGTAAGCGTCACGCCGTAACTGCCTTATTAGCATTATTTATTTTTCAGGATCCTCATTCTGCATTACAATGTACTGCACTAGTTGCTAGTTCTTATGTCACGTTTGTCCAGTAATTTCACTTGCTTCGTTGCCCTTCATGCCTAAACACAGTAATGTTAGCACACTTCTTCTTCTTGGCAGAATTTATGACACTACAGTGGTACCTACCCACCAGGACAGGCTTTTGCTAAAGAGACATTCCCCTACCCTTCATTGTACCTATCTACCTATTATACATACTTGTATTCATATATTGTAGTATAAGCAATACAGCATAAAAATACTACGATGTATAGTATAAGGTATATACCCATTTTGCTGTATACCGCAGAAGAAATTTTGCTATATTCAAGTTAGTGATTCCTGTATTTGTGAAAGGTGTGCTGAGCATAGCATGCAAGGACGCAGTTTTACAGTGCACTTGTAACGTGTATATAGGGAACTTATTAATTTAGCTTGATGTAAATGATTTTTACAAAGTAGACATAAAAAAGTTTTAAATCCTTTTTTTATTGAGACTAACGAATATATTATTAAAAAACAATGTTTACTAACATTCTTGGGTTTGTGTTTTTGTGTAAATTGTGTGTATTGGTTTTGTAGCATGAACTGGTAGAGGTACGGGTCGGTACCACAACCACAAAGTTAGTAATATAAAAATATTTGACTTACTTATTCATCTTTGTAAGAAACTTTTTTAATCATAATATGAAGAAAACATCACAACGCATTATAATAATACTACGGAATATGTATTGAGCTTTTTAGCAAATCAGTAAAGTGCGTCGTTAACATCGCGCCCATCACCCTGAGACATAGTTGTTAAGCTCATGCGCCTGTAATTTCACCGGCACCTTCCCTTCAAACCGGAACACAATAATGCGAATACTGCTTGGCGGTTGATATAGGTATGGCAGTACTTCCCCGGACGAACTCGCACAGACTTCTAAAAGTGTTTGAGCAACAATCAATCCTTTGTGCTATACTGGCGATATAACATCGTACCATTCATTTTATCAAAACGACCTGCACAGTGAATCAATCAAGATCAATCAGGAACGTCACGAGACAGATTGAGACCACCGACTGATGTTTACAAAAAAAATGTTGTTACTTAATTAAATGACTTAACAAGCGTTGGTTGGTAATCAATTAATGAAATTGTATATTAGGAGCCCGTGGGGTGCAGGGCTAGAACTGCACCCCTCTATATCTTACTGTAGGAGTCATATCGAGGCGACGACGACTGGAAAAATACCTGAAGGTGGGCAGCAGCGCCTTCTGAAAAACTACCATCTTATACTGCGAACTCCGAAACGTCTGCCAAGCTTGGCAATTATGACAAACACCTTCAAAATGAGGAATTCCAAAAAAAAATGTTGATATGTTTTACCGTATTTAGCACCGTTCACCACGAAAACTCCTCAATACCATGCCCCATCTCCAAGCTCAACAAACTGCTGGAGAACTATCCAGAGAGTGATTTATGTATATGGATGAATGTAAGGTAGTTGTTAGTGTGTTTTTGTGAAAGCAATGTTTGAGGACGTGAGAGAAAGTGTGTATGTGCGATATGATATGTCAATTTATATTTTGTACAGTTTGTGTAATCCATTGGCATGATATTTGAAAATATTACTTAAGTTTTTATTTAAATTTTCAAATATTATCGTAATATTAAATTAATTATACAAATGTTATCTATACCTATATTAAATAGCGTAACCAATTTTGAAGAATTCGATTAAATTGTATCTTTCGTGATTGTTTTTGATAAACAGTTTTAAAAATATCAATAAAATTTAGAACGTATAAATTTATAAAATGTTTACGTCAAAGACAGTTTAATTTATGGTATGCATGTTTTATGATTTCATATTTAATAGGTGCCTATTAAATGAGATATATTTGTGTAATATTAGCTATTCATATTGCGTTGTACGGCAGTCACACAAAAATATGACGGCCGATAATGGTTCGTTACTTATTAAATTCTATATATAGAGATTCTAGCTAGACGGGTATTTTTTACAAAACACTTAAGAATTTATCTACGTAAGTTCTTATGATTTATCGTTTTGGCCATCGAGTTTTTATAAGTCATTCTAGAATATTCTGACAACAGAATTTTAAGTTATTAGTCTAGTATCCTTATTTCGTTTATTGAAGTCGTAATCAGCGCCGTCGCGCCTCACAGTCAATATACAAAAAAAAACGATTGAATTTCCCCTACATATTTGTTTTTCACGGGTTATTGTAGTAAAATACACTTAGGGATGATTTATATTAGACCGGGCCGTGTCCGGGCCGGGGCGAGGACGGGGCGGGCCGGAGCGTACGTTAGTAGGCGGGCCCGGACGGGACACGGATCAGGCACTGTCTAATATAAACTGCTTCATACAAAATGTATGTAACGTTTCAAATCCGTGCCCCGTCCGGGCCACGTACACGGCACGCCACGGGCACGGCCCGGTCTAATATAAATCTACCCTTAAGTCTTCTTAACTATATTCCTAACTCCATCGATTACATTTCAAGAATTCATTTTATTTCAGTTTACCATTACATTCGTGATTTTGTTTCGTTATTTTTGATAAATTGGTTAAGTTTATAGGTAGGAGGCCCGTAGATGGTATATTTATCATCAACAGCCATAATGTCCACTGTTGAACAAACACCTCTCCCATTAGAGTTACGCGTGGCAGGGATCTCAGTGTACGGGTAAGACCATAGGCTTGCGAAAAAATCCTAGGTCTATGGGTAAGACAACAGTTCTGCACAATGCGCTGCTGCCCATCTGGATATTTACAAAATTGTTATATTTATGACTAGAGTATGCGCCCTCTGATTCTTTATACCGGATTATAATGTACCACCCGCTCGATTGGTATTAGATATAGCGATATAGGTACAATATTTTAATTTGATATTTAGGTAAGTATTAAAAATAAAATGGTGGCAATTATAAACAGCGTGTTAACGTCCTCAAATAGTTATCATATTTAAGATTTGTCATTATGAATTTGTTATGATTTTGCTGTCGTCTCAAGTAGCACAGTTAGCGTAAGTAGCTACAGTAAGTAGCGTAAGGAGATTTTCGTTAGCATTTTATGAGAACGTTTCATCTCGTGATCGTGCAAATCTCGATGACCTCAGGGTCAGCCTCGTGAAACTCTTAAATGAATTCTCAAGACCAGACACCAATAGATTGACTTTGACGGAGTAACAGATAGGCAAATTCAATTTGGCTGTAATACGAGTAATATCAGTGTTTGTTTGGACAACTTGTCGACCGGCTTGCGATAAGTCTGATTGGGGAATATGCAGTTTAAAATAACCATTAACCTACTAGCAAATGGACGTCAGGTTCCTATTAAGTAGTCAAGTATAATATGATACTTGACATACTGTTGAAAGGGACAGCAAGATTGAAGCATGGATTTTCTTGACTTCATTTATAGGTATCATGCGCCATCATCTGAACTTCTTTATTAATTTAGGTTGCAATATGAAAATATTAGTAAAGTAAACAATATTTTCTTACTTTTCTTGAGAAGTTTTTACAATAAATTATGAATATAGTGGATGTGTTCGTTTATATGAAAATCATAACCAGGTTATCTCAAATTTGAGACTTCAATTCGACGTCCGGCTAAACTTATCGGATTTATTACATTTACACATTAATTTTAACTATTACCTTATCCAACGTTTATCCTTTATGTTTACACTTTAGAGTACGTACCCGGCCTTCATTTGTTAATGTAAAATGGATATACATTTGTAAAAAGTGGTAGTTGATATGCTCAGATCATAGAAACAAGGGTGATATGATATTGTACTGGATGGGCACTTACGTTATTAATTTCTAATTAATTGCATTTGCGTGTACAATGTAGGTTTCAATGTCACACGCATTATTGTGCCATAGGTATTGTTAATTAAAGTGGGAGAACAATAAACAAAGGTGAACTTGACATGTCAAGTTTATTTCCATACCTTATAATATAATATACGAGTACATAATAAAGTAACAGCACAAAAACTGTGTGTTCCGGTACCTGTCCTTGATGGGCCGTTTTTGTCCTAGTCTGATATCATTTTGACCTTATCTTTACTTATAAAATGGCGAAATTAAGTACCTTACAGGGAAAAAGACGCAAATCCAATTTTATAAAGTTGAGGGCAATTGAAAAAACAATTTTATATAGCTATACATACATACTGTTTATATAACAGAAAATTATATGCTGTATAATTGAACATAAACAGATTTACTTATTTTTTGCGCCAAAATTAAAAAGCAGCTCATAACACATTTTTGTTTTATAAATAATAATGAGTAAACATAAGTGTATAATTTATTTTTATTTGATGAACCATTATTCAGCACAAATAGTTAGTTAAACGATATAAGAATGAAAACAAAAACTTAAACAACAACATACAATTTTATGAGGAAGATTCGGACCTGCCACCTTCTTGCATCAAAGTGACATGCGAGTGGCAAAAATACAGTTAGCAATAGCGTCTACGAATAATACATTATTTATTCGTAGAATAGCGTGCTTGATTTTCATGGAACTGCCCCGCATCAAAAACAAAACCATTTAATTTTTTGTTGCAATTACAGCCGAGAAAAGAGTACTGTATCAACCGGATCATCCATTGCTGAGCATAGGCTTCATATTTAGGGGGGGGGGCATAATCCCCACACTTGTCATGGGGATCGCAGTGTATGATAGCAGTTCCTCAGAAGGTTTCGGTATATTTCCCTATTTATTACTTACCAATTATATTATTGTTATTTTATTATTTTACATGGTTGCCACCTCCCCATTTCTTGTGTTCCTGTCGTTTATGTTGTTAGCGTAAAACATATTATTTGTAATATGTTCATGTGTTTCGTCCAGTGTCTTGGAGAAAATATTTTGTAAGTATGACCCTGAAACTGTGCCCGGTGAATGGCAATAGGCTCGCCCACCACTACATGGGACCGAAACACAATTGGCGAAATGTGGGTATTTAATCCTCTGCCTACCCCTTCGGGGAATACAGGCGTGATTATACCTATGTATGTATGGATTTTACTTTATTCAATGGTTTTATTAGACAACGACTTTACCAGAAGGATTTCTAGTCAGGCGGGACTCTAAACATACATTAGATATCATAATGTCACGCATGTTTCATGGAGGCACCGACAGACCACGAATAAAATTTATAAAACGAACATTAAACCGTCTCAAATCGTGATGTGACTAATATTTTCCTTATTTTTTATGTACTGTAAACGAAGTAACCTTTGTTTCAGATCGTACATAGACATAATGGATATTTTTAAAAAACAATAACTAAAGATGTTTTACAAAAATATGTTAATAAAGTTGTTTACATTTATTTTATTATAGTCCATACCTAATGAGATACACAATAGCATTATACAAATTCTAAATATGAACCTATATTGACAAAAAATATCTCAATCCTAGACTTGATAGCCCGTCCGGATTATTAAAATAAGTAAAAATTTGAGTAGTACGAACCTTACACCAATATTTTTTTATATGAATATCGCCCAAGAGGAACCCGTAACTGATGACCAACCCCTAAATTTACACTGTTTATATTCATTTATTCTGAAGTGTAGGTGTCAAAATCAGTATCAATATATTATTCATAATTCAGCAAGGTCATACAATGCGCTTGTTGTGACCATCTCTTAAATACTTCCTAAATGCAGACTAAACAATAATATTGTAACGGAAACGTAACTACCTCATAAATCTGTCATAAATATTATAAGTCTTAAATCTCTATACACTCAATACTTACAGCTTATATTAATGACAGATTTATGAGGTATTAATAGCTCAATAAATATACTTTCAAAGTACGAGAAATATTTAACGTTATATACTTATATTATTTCGTAGATGTGAATATAGTTTAGCATCAATAACAAGATATGTGCACTTTCGCATGGGTACCTATTATAACAAGTTCAGTTGACAATCCATACATACATCTCTTTTACACTATAGTTACTATTAGAAACGATTATTATTCTTATTATTATTCTAATTGGGGGCGATATGCCCTGCACTTACGTCCCACTCGTGTTTTGTGCATTTCCCCCGCCAGCTTCTAACCAAGCCATCCCAACTCCGAGAATGACTCTCGGTCGCTGGCATAGCTGCTCCAGTGGCGTATGTGGTGGTGGTAAGGTGTTGATAGGCAGCAAATTTAATATATTTTGTTGTACTTGTATTTATTTCATGTTTTGATTGTATTCTGTATTGTGTGCTATGAATAAATAAAATAAATAAATAAAGTAACATTATATTGTTGACTCCCCGTGGGGTGCCGGGTTAGAATTCCACTTCCCCATATCTTCCCGTTTGTGTCGTAAGAGGCGACTAAGGGAAAAATACTGGAATGTGGGCAGCAGCGCTTTCTAAGGAACTGTCATCTTACACTGCGATCCCCAAGACGCCTGCCAAGCGTGGGGATTATGGCAAATACCCCCTAAATAGGGGAGGCTGTGTTCAGCAGTGGACGATCCGGCTGATACAGTCATATTGTTGACTGGTTTGTAAACATTTATTTTCTGAGTAGCCATTGTACCCCCTGCAAGTAACCTGCCGGGTTATCCATTATTTTCCGGATACCATTTATCCCAAAATAAGTAACACAGATGGGTACTTGTTATCTAAACTAAGTAAGCACATATATATCAGACACGATGTCTGTCTGTCTCACGCGCCAGTTTCGCGAGTTTCACGTATTACGTAAAGATAAGATGGACTGTTAGAATTGACTTAAAGATATATAATGACGAGCTAAGTTATCTAACTTATAGACTTTTTATTTCAATGTCAAAATAATTTATTAGATTTTGGCTTTAACGACACTCTTAAGAAGGTCCGCGACGAATAATATACCTACTTACTTCATAAGATTATACATCCATTAAAATATAGAGTCCAATGGAAAAATTATAATAACTGGAACACAGAAAAGATACCTGGGACATAGAATTCTCCAAAACCAGTTTCAGCAGCCGATTCTTACGCCTGGATGCGAAGCGTGGACGCTCACACTAGAAGAAGGACATAGACTTCTTATTTCAATGAAGAAAGGAAGGTGCTTCTGAAAATACTGAGACCAGTAAGAAATGAAGATGGAAGCTGCAGAGTCCGCTAAAATACCGAGACTTAGGAGCTGTTTACTGAGCCAATCGTCATGGGAGAATTTAAGACGCACAGTATACATATAAAGCCTCATATTGTGGATATGAGACGACTGAGCAATGAAGCGAGCGTAAGTGGGTCGAATATAAGGCTGGCGTTCAGGTGGACGTCCTAGGCAAAGTTGCTCAGACGAGGTGGAAAAGAACCTAGAAGAACTAAACCTGTCTGATTGGAGAGAAACCACGCAATGAGGAGCAGTAGCATTTTTTGTTATCGGAGGCCAAGACTCAAGTTGAGGTCAGCGCGCCGTCTCAGTAAATATAAGTATAAAGGTATGTTAAAAATGTGAATTCATGCAAATGTAGGCACAAATAACAAAATAATAGTCTATATTATGTTTGTTTCTGGGAAAAAAGAAGGATATATAAGTAAAGTTAATTGGAAATTATCTTGAGAGAGGTCATGATCCGAGATTTTATCGGATGAATTATGTAGGTACACTACAATTGTCTACTTACTCGTGGAACATAATCATCGGAAATAATTTTACGCAGTTTTTCCTTAGGCCACATAAGAAAAACAACGTGTGCTTTAGCTAGTAAACGTTTAACTTACCTAAGCATAATTTAGATGGGAGACCGCTAGTGATATTTGCGATTTACAACTGAGCATTTCCATACTTCTGAGGGCACGTTAGTCGGTACCAGTTGTTATCTTAGGGCAGCCATTTTAGCATGTTGGTTGGGCATTTTGTGAATGCTGGCTTGACTAGCTACAGCTACAACCTATAAAATAGATAATCTATCGCCAAGCGCCTCACGCGTGTGTTCCGGCAGCACTCCTTGAGAATATAGTTAGAATAGAGAGTGTATTCATCGATTCAGGCGTTACTATGCAAAATGCCGTATTTGATAAAAAAAAAAAACATTTAAGAATACATTAAATTGTCATTTTAGAAAAACACTTACAAAATATGATAATATATCTAGTGATAATTTCGCCTAATTTTACTGTTAAGCAGACTTGACGTCATAAACTCCACGTAGTAGCCAAACCGGAACAATTTTCGAAGCTTTTGGCTTATACAAGAAAGCATCACCAGGAGGTCTTGACTCTTCGAGCGCATGATCGAGATCTTCATCTATCATTCTTCCGGTTTGGCTACGTGGGGTTAATTTTATAATTTTAAGCGATTTTCTAAAATATGAATTTTATGTTTCCTTAAAATATTTGTTAATATTAATTCTAGATTAGCCTGCACAACATCTCCGACCGATCATCACTTACCATGGCATGCATCAGGTGAGATAGTGGACAGAGGCTAGCATATAAGCATAACAGCAATAAAAAAGTGTCATTATGATTAAAACCTATTTCCGAAACATGTAATGTTGCCTACTCGATATACCTAATTGAGAACAACACTAGGCATTGTTCCGCTTGCAAGCTTTGGAAGTTTTTGTGGTTAACTATTAACCTTCGTTGTGGTTTAATTTCCATGTACAAATTACTTAGATATTAAAACGAGCAGGGTTCCGTTCGGGACATATATGCCTGTGCATTAATCCATCGGTTCGTCCGTCATCTCGTGGGGCTGTATCTTTGGAACCGCATAGCTGGTTGAAATTTCAATGAAAGTATAATGTTATTATGACCCCGTAAGTTGCCGTGTCAGAATATCACCATTTCTTCCCGTGAGTGTTGTAAGAGGCGACTAAGAGAAAACTACCGGAAGGTGGGAAGCAGCACATTCTGAAGTACTGACAACTACTGCGATCACCAAGACGCCTGCCAAGCATAGTGATTATGGCAAATCCCCCAATGGGGGAGACTTCGTTCAACGGTGGACGTTACTGTTGATGTGATGATGACGGCAGATTGCTTAAAAATAATAAAAATCCAAAAAAATATTAAGGTGGGTGTCAATAGACTAACAATATTTTCTACGTTTTTAGTTTTTGCTCTACTTATCGTTAAAACGGAAATTGCGTCTAATAAAGCGTAATCAATTGATTTATTTTAATAAAACAACAAATAGTAAAATACTGTCAACTGCCGCTATTCGCACTAAGTTTAAAGGATCCCATAATAGATTAAAAAAACTTACAACAAACATACCTATAGTGTTTGTACGGAACACAGTGGATTGTGCTAGCCCGATTCACACTTTGCCGATTGTATTTCGTACACGTTTAAGGAAAATAAAAAAATTGTCCATTAGATTAGATTGTCTACCTTTCTAAAATCAGAAAATATCTGAACTCTACCGAACGTAGAGTTGTAGGAATTATTTCGTTTTTCATCGAGCATCCTCAATTTCTTTTGACCTATTAAAACTACTAACTAATCATCACGAGAACCTGAACAACATAAATGTGCAACGATACCAACACCTCAAAAGTCAACTTCGCAGCGATGTATGTAGAGTAGAGTCGAGTTTCCCTTCGTCGTGTTCACATCTTGCTCTATCGCGTCTGATAATCCCTAGAACGAGCGAATAGGAAAATTCGATTTGGCGGCAAGTAACAGAGGCATGTAGGTGTAATCAGCTAGGTTCAGCGTGGTCGGCGGCCGGAACGCGAGATATGTTCGCGGCAGTTGATGCCGGCTGCCCTGAGGAGCACCCGTGTGCACAACTCTGCGCGCGCATCACGACTCGCCCGCATTCGCTGTAAACAAATCGAACCCCATTTGATACAAAAGCGTGAATTCTTCAATGAAAACCAGTTAAAGGACACCGGCCGTCGCCTTCGCCAGGTGCAACTTGGTGGTCCGGATCGCAGACGTAAGATCTAGCTGACCAGCCGCTATGATTTACACATCGCAGTCAGCTTGTCGTTTTGAGTGAAAGGCTCATTTGATGTGTTGTTTCTGTGTGTAACTGTGCTGCTGACCGCTGTAGCTGAACAAGTGGACCGTTGTGTCGACACTGAGTGCATTATGTACCTGATTTATAAGTGCCGGCGCTCAACTGAGTGTTCTGATTAAGACTTGTGTTGTGACCAGCCGCCGAACCCGCTCCTATCCGAGTCAAGGCTCTTCGCTCTGCCGCTGTTATTGTGTATGAACTTCATAAATTAAACTCTGAGTAAGTAGCATGTCTAAATATTTTAGTAAATCCGCTTCGATGGACTGATCTACGATAAAAATATTTTTCTTCTAGAATTTGAAAGCAGTAAGCCCTGATTAAGTGTTGCATGTCATATTAGGTACATAAGATAACGATAATATTTAAAGTAGTATCGTTTATGATAATTTATCTGACTTTTATTGCTGTAAAGAAAAAATACTTATTAATGCTGAGTTTCCTTTTATTATTGTAGTAGTGGGGAGATAAATAAAGTAAGTATATGAAATACATACATAGTTTAAAACAAAGTCGCTTCCCGCTGTCTGTCACTATGTATGCTTAAATTTTTAAAACTACTCATCCGATTTTGATGCTGTTTAATAATAGAGTAATTCAAGAGGAAATATATGCACAATATAGTATAAAAACACTGATAAATTAAGAGGTCTCTAATGTGATGTCGTAAATAAACACATTATTTTTCGCTTACATTTGCAAACGCTGCACAGAGGGGTATTTGAGACATCTAGCTGGCCAAAATTATTTATCGCTCTTAATCAATAAGAAATGGTTCAGTATCTCATAAAACCTTAAATACAAGTGTATAAATACTCTTAACCTTCAGTTACAGGACAAATTCATACATTAAATTTGAATAAAGAGACAAAAAGATGCGGTAGAAAAAAAAGCGTAGTTTTGTATAAGAAAATATATTTTATAACACAAAATAATGTATAAATATAATTATAATTAACAACTATCGCAAAACAAATTTAAAAACTTAAAATATAAATAATAATTAGGCATAACTTTCTTCACATATTAACATTTCTAATGTTTCCTTAATAAAATGATTTTGTTTTATTTTTTTAACAATTCTTCTTGATGCAAGTAGGGGATCTGATGTTAACAACAATCTATTCAAAACATCTGTATTACATTCTAATCTGCTGAATTTTCTTGCAAAGTTTTGCCTGTATTGAAAATGTTTATTTCTTGCTTCTGCTGCTTCTTCAGATAATTGTCCTATTGGTAAAAGTGCATCTTCTATTACAGTAGCCCCATGCATTAAGATTTTATGCATAGAAGGCGTCATATTATGTCTACCATATAAACTAACATAAAGTGCGGCAGTCTCTGTAGTAAATTTTATGAATTTTTCTGCGTCTATTTTGTACCCACATGAAATGCACTCAAGAATCACTTTGATTTTTTTGATAAAATTTATATCTAGACCTGTAATTTCAGCTGCCAACTCTGGATTTTCAAAAAATCTTCGACTGGTATTTCCGTCATTTGTATTGCCAAATCCAGGTTTAGGAAAATCTACCCGAAGACCTAGTTTATTTTCAAATTCGTTTTGAATTTTTTCTTTGTTTTTTTGTATTAGCAGCTTGTCTGCTTCAGATTTTGGTGGCAAATCTTGCACACCGAGCTTGTAGGCAATATGTAATACATTTTCAAATAGCCGAATTCTGGCATGTAAAGTAGATAAGCCGAACTTCAATGTATCTGTATTAACTACATTTGTTTTATTCAAATCGTTAAAATCTTTTGATGTTGCTCCACATATGTAACATCTCATTGTAGATTTTGTCCCAGTTGCCGCGTTGCACCCTTTTGCATCTATCATTGTTAGCATCATTTTGGTTTTAACAACATATGATCTTCCACCGATTGTTACTGATATAGGTTCTAATTTTTTAGCTGCGGCTTCCACATTGTTGATTTCGTCGTTCGTTATATCAACTGTTTCCTTTAAAAATCGTATACGGATAGGTCTACAGTAGCGGGGCGATGATGGAGTTGTGTTATGCCATAATATTTTTTTTTTCCCCATACACTAAGCGTAGAGGCACAAATGAACTTTGAAAAATGTGCGAGTCGCATCCGCTATCATTTTCAAACTTTTGTTTGAACTGAGCCTGTTGTGAGCCATCACAACCCCATTTACAGATCATTTGAAGATCTCTCTAAGGGTTTTCAAAACGTCTTCTAAGTGAATAAGTAATCTTTCGGCAGTATGATTCATTATTCCTTGTAAATTCACTTCGGCACAGGTTTCGGTTACGCTAAAAAATTCGTTGGAAGGATAACATTGTTTCTTATACAGCTGCAAAACTGAATAGCATGGAAGATTTCCTGTGGTTTGTCTCATTCTTTCATATTGGGATCTTGAAAGATTCGCATCTACAAACATTGCCAGCGCTTCTTCTGGATTGATATGCTTAACATGTGCCATGTCACGGTCTACTGACTTCCGGTATTCCTTAGCGCGGTCCCTATTTTCCGAAATATCTTTCAAAAGTGCTTCAACTTCTATTGCCCTGGGCTCGCAATTCCATTTGAGCTGCATAAATTATTTTCTTAGGGCTATCCGACAAACGTATTGTCTCAGTTTTACGTCTTTTGCCTCGTTCACTAGTCTCTTCAAACGGTTTAGCGGGTCTACCTGCTGTGTGGGTATTAGAGGTAATTCAAAAGTCCCATTCAGCCATTTTTCGTTGGTTTTTTCAAATAGATCACTTCTATATTTTGCTGCTACCCATCGATGCTTCATTTCTGATTTCATGCGTGCAAAATTACGCTTTATGTCCTTTATTTGTTCTTCCGAGTACGACTTATGTGAAATCAAATAATTTTCAACATATTCTAATTGGTCGTTAAAATTGAGATCATTTTGTGATCTCATTAGACCAAATATCTCCTTGCGAGTCATTAAAGTACTTCCAGATGGTCCTGAAATAATAAAAACTAAATTAAATCAAAATTTCATTTTTTTACATTTTTAAGTACGATATCTAAAATCGCTCCAGATGACGGAGTAGGAATTAGTAGGAACCAATTTTTTCTTTTTTTAAAAGTAGAAAGTCTATATATTACGAATATATAAAAATTATAGCCGGGTAATGCCGGGCACTAAAACAAAAAGCCTCGTAAAACTAAATTTTCTTGAAAAAATTAGGGAATTAAACCGGTATTTTTTCAAATGACGAAAAATAATATAATCCCTTCACAAAATTAAATATTTTAAACATGTAAAATAAGTCACTTACCAGCAGTTTCAGAATCCATAGCCAATTTTGGATTAATAACAACACAACATAAAATAAAAAATAGTTAAAATTGAGTTTTAAAGCACGAATATTGAAAATAAACAACCGCTTCGAGCAATGTCTCAGTTTCAACTGACTATATCTTGTTCAATTTGGGGTGGGTAAAAAAAATAACAATAGGGTTGGTTCGCCCAATTACCTGGCTCTTCTAGGAATGCATTTTTTTTTACCTGAGCGTAATTCTGAGAAATGTAATTTTGGCCGGCTAGATCATGTAAATACTCCTATGTGCGCTGGCTGAACCGTACGAGATAGATCAAAATAATGTACTACAGTATTGTACATCTTAAAAAGGTCTACAAAAAAGTCTATCTCTTGGGCATAGCCCACAATAACCACTTTTTGTTCTTTACATTTTACGAGAAATAAAGGCATAGTTACGAAGCGATTTTAAGCAATACAGAATTAATCCTTATCCTATTAAGTACCCTAAACACCTTGTGCATTTAATATAGATCAATATGGCCCTTTAGAGCATGTAATTTCAATTAATATTTTCGTAGATATTACAGATTATTAAGTATCAGCATTGCACCCGATCGAAGCCGGCGCGGGTCACTAGTATACTAATAAAAGCCAATAAATAACAATGTGAGGTGTACATCACATTCATGATTTTAATTTAAAATGATAACTTCGCCTACTATCGTCGACCAGTGCATTAAACACGTTTAATTTCTTGAAACAATAATCAGGTGGCATTGATTGCAGACTATGGCGTTACTGATCCTTGATTTGAGTCCTGGCTTAAGCTTCACCTCAAGGTGATAATGAGATTATTTTGCGAATGTTCCCTAGATAGCAATCACCCTCATGTTGAAAGCGCCTAGCACCTAACGGTCTGTCCCGGAGGCTTCTAAGGGAACAAAATGGAATAATTCTTCCTTGAGAGCCAAATCCTATTCTAGTTTAGCCTGTTGTTGAGTTAATCTTCGACCGCAACATTAACACGTATACGAGACAATAAAATACAAGCCTATTAGCAATAAAAAATACAGTAAGTAATAAAAAATAAAGTATACAGTTTATAACAGTAAACCGAGTTAAGTAACAATGTGCGAAGGATGAGTAGAAGCAAAAAAATTAGGAATAGGTTTGTATATGAATTGTTTGTGATGAATTGATAGAAATTAAGGATATGAAAGTAAAAACAGTAAGTGAAATGTATTGTGACACTTGCAATAAAGAGTGCGATGAAATATACTATTTCTGAACAAACCAAAAAAAAGGAGAAAAAATATGAAAGCACTACGCGGTGGAATGAAGAGGAACAAAAATTTCTAAAGGGAATGGAAAAGTAATCATATCGATGCAATGCGTTCACGCTGTTACCTCCGCATAGCAGATGTATCTACTATATATTTTGGCTAAGCTAAAAACATTAATAAAATTGAACGCAAAACCGATAAAACTACATAAAAACGTAATTAATTTTACTGCACTAGTTCCGGTCCGGAGCTCTTCTAAAACTGTACCGACACTGTAATTACCGACCGTCACTGTTTTAAGTCTGTGAAGTCTAATTAAAAAAATACAAGCATCTTCGATCTTCATCGTACTAGCGTGAGCACATTGATAAGCAAGAAAGGTTAAGGATTTAAGAAATTTAGGAAAAAATGCTACAAACTCAGTCGCAATTTATATTTAATTACTTGCTATTCTAACTAATTTTACCAACGCGAACGGCCCAATGCCACAAAAACGACCTGCAGTACTGATTACCAAAAGTGAGAGAAATGAGGTCTAGGGTAATTACTAATCTACTAATAGGTAACATGAATAATATCCACATAAAATGTTGTGATGTTGGGGGTTCGAGTATTATTATATGTTCTATGGTTCGAGGTGTTCTAGGAGGTGATGCATGGGGAGGAAACAAAGAACCGTCGTGGATGAGAAAAATAAATGGAACGGGTAAGTAGTAAAAAACCCGATAGTTGTGGTACAAGAGGTGGGTATGTTTGAAATAAAAATAACCGTGCAAGGCATGAAGAATGGAAAAGCTATTGGGTCAGATCAGCTGTTGAAGGATTTTATATGCTTATGGATGAAAGTGGGTGATTTAATTATTCTAGATAGTTTAAGAAGGAGGCGATTTGAGATAAATTTTGAATCATATCTCTGGTGCCCGCTTCAAAAAATAATGGTGAACCAAAAACAGTTCCGGTTTATGCTTGGACTTGCGTGACTCTACGAATGCCATATTTGCACATCGATAACTGTGCGAACATTAGACGTAGACGTCACTTCTAGAATATGCACATGATGTTTTGTTGACTTGGAAAAGGCGTGCAATCGATTACGCCAAGAGTTTCTTGGCTCTTAAGGACAATTGCCGTAACACACCAAAAATGCAAGATGTTATAAGGTCTCTAGGGCCACATGTGAATTTTGGATGCCCGTGAAAGTCAAGAAGATGTTTATATGCCCAGTTTTGAATGGGTCTGAGTCGTGAGCAATAACGGAGGCATGTGAAAAGAGTGCATGTAGCAGAAATATTAATGTTAAGATACGTGGTGTAATTAAGCTTGGAAAAGATTAAGAAAGAGTGTATTGGACTTTTCGTCTGTGATGAAATAGCACCGGTGAACGAAAAGTTGAAGAGTTTTTTGATTAGCATGGTTTCGGCATTTGGTGTGGAATAACATTAAAACTTGGACCGATATTGAGATTCAGTTACTCTAGTTTAGCCTGAACACCATCTTAAATCGCATCATACTCATAGGTGAAATAGAAGTCAAAGGCTATAAAAAAAACAATTCGTATGGAATATTAATTTGGAAGGGAATAAGAAGACGACCGGAGATGATATGTATTGATTTCGTGAGCCCTGCGGGTTGCCGGGCTACTATTGCACCCCCCGATCTTTCTGTGGGAGATGTAAGAGGTGACGAAAAGAACAATACCATAAGGTGGACAGCATCGATTTCTGAAGAACGGCCAGTAGTTGGTTGGTACGGTTGGTAGTGGATTTGGGGAACGCAGTGTATGATACACTGTGTTCCCCAAATCCACTACCAAGCGTAAAGATTCTGGCCAATAAAACTTTTTTTTCAACATTGGACGTTATGTTTATTTATATGATGTGTGTGGGAAGAATGATATGTGTAGCAGTGGTATTAGAGATGACAGGTGACACAAGCGGAGTGAAATAAGAATACGTGTTTTTCCGATCGCTCTTACCGTCGGATAAATTCAAAAAGAACAATAATGGTATTACTCTTGGTGTGTACACTTTATAAGCATTGTCCCAAACATCAGTCAAAGCAGTAAATGATACCAAGAAGTTTTAGTAGAACTCTTTGTGAACGAGTTCGTCGCGGAAGAACTTCCACCATACCCATTTCTAACGCCAAGTACCTATTAATATTCACATTACCGGTTTCAAGGGTAGGTATATGCCGGTGAAGTTACAAGCACTATTTCTCAGAGTGATAAGCGAAATGCAGCTCGTCACTTGTGACTAAATGCATCTGTTATAGGGGCCTCGAGCTTTTTCGGTAACCTAACAACAAAAAAAAATACTAAAAAATGGAACCGACTTCAACACTCAAAGTGTGAAATAATTTGTTAAAGTCGGTACCATGATAGTTCAAAAGTACTTAATATCACAATATTGTGCGCATGGTACCAACTTCGACAAAATGTTTAAAACTTTTGAGTGTTGAAGTCGATTCCATTTTTAGGTAAAAAAAAATTGTACCCTTTTTAGTGAGCCTTGATACTTAGGGGATCGATTGTCATTGTCAATGACTATATCATCAATATAGGAAAACACTTTTCAATTATTGGAGTGTAATCAAAGGAGAAAATGGCTATGTTGGCCTGCCTGCCTGTAATGTTGTTGTTTACAATGCACAGCTGCTTGCATAGTTAATTCTGTTCAAAGGTTCACTGACCTCTTTTTACAACTACATAATGGGTGCGTAGGCAATACGTATAAATATGTATGTTTCGTATCTCATACTTTTTGCACTCTAACTGTAAGTAGTGCAATCTTTTATTATTATTATTGTTCTTATCACGTTTACTGACAACACATTACGCGTTATCAGTTACGCCAGCCGCAGGTATAGTCATTCTAGTGTTTCGTCGAGTTGGGAAACCAACAAGAATAACGTCTAATATTACTTCTTTTATTTTTGATAGACCAATATCTCACCTATATATGGTAAGTGAAGCCACAGTCGAAGATGTTGGTCAGCTTAACCTTGAATTACAGGCTCTCAGAGCTGCCTGAACATACCGTTGGGTTAAGTGTCATATATTTTACTTGATTTTTTATGCTATGAAATGATAAGGTTGATATCTCGCTCACTTAATGGTAAGCAGCATGCCTGTCTATTATAGTTGCAGTGTCATCTTCCTCCTTTCCATTACAGTTGCTTTGCTTGACACTGCACTTCACTCGTCGCTCTGAGACGTCAGTTCTTGACTGGTTCACTCAGAAATTTCACTTGCTACATTGAACGCCTACATACAGTAGTCCTTACTACAGCGTCGAAGCATAATATCTGCCACTGAGGTGGTACCCACCAAATTTGGAGAAATCGTATGGTCTTGGTTTATCTCAAATAATTGTTGTGTTCAAAGTTATAGGACTGTCCCCACCTGTAATAATCACAGAAGCGTTTTTATAATTTTTTTAATAGAGTAGACTCCAGAATTAAAGGAGTTCAAATTTTTTTTTTAAATTAATATTGGATGTTTAATATTATCCTTGTAATATGTTGACCAGCTAACAGAAAAGCAACATACTAGAAACGCCATCGAAAGTTGGAATAACAGCCTTATTAATAAAAAATATTTAAAATAACTTTTTTTTTTGCCGCTGTATTTTATAATGCAAGGCTGTAACGCATGGAGTTCGATTGTTCTATGAAGTGACAAAAATATATGAACAAATCGAAAGATACAATAAAATTACAAAAAAAATGATTATTTGCAGAGATTGTCTAATAGCACACAATAAAAAGGTTATTTAATTACTTTAGTTGTAATTCCAAGAGCAATGTTTATTATTACATTAAAAAATGCTAAAAGATAAACCTTTTTCTCTTTAACTGTACGAGTATTCTGGCAAATTGAGAATCCGACCAAACGCTAATAAATGATATAAAAAAATAACTTGGTACCTTATGTTACTTCGGTAGGTAGATTTTTATGTTGGTACGGCTAGAATGTAACAACCTTCAGCAATAAGATGACACTGCTGGATAGAATACAAGAATATAAGCGTGCAAATGATTAAATATACATAAAAAAAAAAGTTTTATAAACTTCTTTTTTTATTGCCACGAGGTTTTCCTTTAAATACAGCCTTCACTTTGATCTTAGCCTTGGATAACTAGCAAATCTCAAGCATGTGGATATGAGGTCATCAAACACATCCTTATCGTTATTTTGTGTCAATAACTTGGTCCACGAGTGGAGCAAGCGTGCGCGATTGTTTAATCAGTTTTTTTTCTGTCTGACGCTTTTGTATGACATATTGGTATTGATAACAAGTTGGAGAAAACACCTGCTTATCGCTTTTGGTCAATTACGAGTAGGTAACCTCTTTAATTTTCATGCCATGTGGTTGATATTTATTTGATGCTAGTAGATATGTATCTTTTCTTCATATTTAAATCGGCTATCCTTAGGGATAAAGAAGTACTCATTCATCTACAGTACATCATGATGAATCTTTAGTATAATATGTTCATTGATACATCCTTTGAATAAAAATCGCTAAGAATCATGCAAAGAGTTCGTAACATTGAAAACATACCTTTAGGGTTTCATACCTGAAACGAAATCGAGACTCTATAGCTATATTGTCCATCCATATGACCTTTAAGGACGTATTCATCCTTTGAACTGTAATAGTTGGCTTGTTGACATATTCGTTATTATAGGGAGTAGATTTAATAAAAGGAAAAACACCTGTCAATATATATTTTTGTGCTCCCGAATATAATCATTCTCTAAAATGTTTCAATTTAACTATATATGTTACAAACCGCAATTTATAAAGAATAAGTAACAAGAATAAATGAATTAAAAAAGTAATTACCCGAATGCGAATTACTTATTTTCTTTAAACGTATAAAAGGTTCCATTGAAATTAAAACGTTATTACGTTATTAAAAGTTACATATATTTATGAAAGTTTTTTAAAGCCCGTCATTTTGATACCCAATCGATGGGTTTGGAAGAAAACAAATATATAGGTACGAGAAGATACGAACTCTTTATTGACACCAGATTGACAAAGGAAACAATACATGGAATAGTTAACTTAAGTAGGTCCTATGGGCGGTCTTATCGCTTTCAGCGATCTCTTCCGATATGTTACAATATGGCGTCGAAAATCCGCTAGTTAGTTTTTATTTTCTTTATACATTCTTTTATATTCTTGTGTTTGAGCTTTTAAGACGAACCGAACGATATCTCATACATTCAAATCGTTCATAAGTTATGAGGAAATAAAGAAACTCACAAACATACATAGGTACATATATACATGAACCCTAAAACCATAACACTTCTTTCTCGGCAGTGTAGAACCAGTATAGGCACAAGCAACTCTCAATAAAAATAAAAACAAGGTAAAAAGGGACCGTCTGTTGAGGTGAAGGACAATCATTTGCGAAGATTTAACGGTAACGATTTCAAGAGCTAAAATTCCTGAGAAGATAAATTACCTTCTCGTTTATCGTCGTGTTTTATCATTCCTTGAGTTGAAAAATAAGAGCACTTGAAACCTTAGAGCAACACTTATTTGTTGGCATCAATAATCTTAGGACTTCTAAATGTTTTATACAGCTAAAGAGTACACTCAATGTAAGGAGAGGTATAGGCACCAGTCAAAGTAAGGTGACTTATGCTATGGCCGTATACCACTTGACGTCAATTTCGTTATTTTCGATAATTTTGACCACGTTTTGTGTCTATGGTTCATATTAAATGTGGAAACGACGCAAAATGTGGTCAAAATTATCGAAAATAACGAAATTAGCGTCAAGTGGAATACGCCTTATTTACTGTATCAGCCCCGTGGGGTGCCGGGCTAAAATGTCACCCCCTCATTGCTTCCTGTGGGTGTCGTAAGAAGCGACTAAAGGTAAAATACTGGAAGGTGGGCAGCAGCGCTTTCTGCGGAACTGATTTCTTAAACTGCGATTCCTAAGACGCCTGCCAAGCGTGGGGATTATGGTAAACCCCTCCTTAATGGAGGAGGCTGTGTTTAGCAGTGGACAATCCTGCTGATATAGTACGACTATTTACTTTGATTAAAAAATTTGACGTTAGGTGACAGATTACATGAGTCACATGCAGTCAATTCTGTGAATGTTTTAGTAATACGTGCTGTCTGTATATCTATACTTATAATAAAACTGTAACAGGTCACATTCTGAACATTGCAGATATTTCTAAAATTTTGAGGGTACTCCGTAGCTGATACTGATGCAAAAACTGTATTTTTATATTACTGTTTTTTTTTATTTTCTGTTTTTTTATTTGTGTCTGTCTGTCTGTATCATGGCCGCATATCACAATAAAACAACTAAATGAATTTCAATGAAACTTAGCACGATTTCAGTTCATACTACGAAGAAGGACATTGTATTCTTTTTATCCCGAAATTCAGCACGGCTCCATCGGGAAAGGGGATGAAAGTCAAAATGTACCTCATCATCATCAGCCGAAAGACGTCCACTGTTGAACAAATGCCTCCCCCATAGAGCGGCACAAAGAACAGCTATTACCCGCTTGTTAAAAATAAATCAATAGAGAGCGTATATACGTATCGAGCTCAAATTGAATAGATTCTTTTATCACCTCTAAACAACTTTTATAATAACTAGATATAAATATGCCTAATGAAAAGAAAGAAAATTATAAAAAAGCTAAAATTATTCTATTTATATTTTGCTTCTTCAGATCAATAAGAGTAGGGTAAGTCGCCGCCACGCCATGCCAGTCAAAAATAATAGTAAAAATGTTATGGAAAAATTACGATTAAAATTGTTTCAATATCTATATTAAGCTACGCAGTTGCTAATAGCTAACACATGTACCTATTCTGTTAAAATAAGAACTAGCCATCTAACGTTCCAAAATATATATTCCTGACAGCATATGGTTAGCAGTATTATGATCCAGATTTCTAGTAAGGTATCCTAAAAAGCTAAAAGTGTGTACGAGTAAGCTATAAGTAATAAAGGAACCCGAAAAGCTGAGAGATAATTAATTGTTTTTCATCTGTGCTTTGTTTAATGTAAAATAATAATAAAATAAAATATAAAAGGCAAAGGAAGCTTTCCTAAAGTTGTTTGTTACTCTGAAAGTCTATTATCATAGAGCTCAGCATTCATTAAAATGTTTTCTGTAGGTTTCTTTCCATAAGCTTTGTTCATTTGTTCCTCTATTTTTACACGTTGCGAGGAACAAGCTCTCGCTTTTCCTATAAACGTATTTTCTTTCATGTTTCCCAGAGCCTTCCCGCTCTGAATAGACCTATTCACGGCAACTTATAATTAGATTGTGCTATGGAAACTGGATAGCTAATTGTGTGTAAGAGGCAGGCTATTTTCATATTTCTATCTAATTTATACGCATTAACGCATTTAAATTTTATGGATCCTTTTTATAATATCTATAATATAGTAATAATAAATGAAAATGGTTGTTAGTTGTTTTTTATAACTCATTAAGTCGTGATTCACTTATAACGGTAGTATATTTTATAGAAGCTAATAACTAATTTTAGAAGTTTAGAGGCAGTTTCCGTACACAAAATGATGAAGACTCTGGATAACACCTAATATTATTCTATGTTTAAATACATAACTACATAACCATATTATATAATATATTAAACAGCACATGGGCGATTTTTATTAATTGTTGTTGTCTATTATTTGGGGGTATTTGCCATAACCCCTACGGTTGGCAGGCGGCTTGGGGATCGCAGTGTAAGATGGCAGTTCTTTAGAAGGCGCTGCATCTTCCAGTAATTTTCCATTAGTCGTCTCTTACGACATCCACGGGATGATATGGGGAGGTGCAATTTTAACCCGGCATCCCACGGAGAATGGCCGTGATCGTCTAGCTAGAGGTTAGGACCCTACGTTGTGTTTTATAGTATGAACACAAATATTGAAGTTTGTGTGTGCTACTTATTACCGTTGTTGCGGTAGTATAGATATAGATATACATAAAAAACTTTGAAAAAAACACATATTTTGTATGCACACCATAGCACTCTAGCATTTGTGTAGAAGAACTAGAACTATTTTTGTAAGTACAAATATGTATAGTAATTTAAAAAATACTTTATTGAATAACTTAGTGGCCGTCAAAGTTGTCAATGTTTTACGGGGTCTATCCCAAAAACTTATATAGTTAGGCATCAGAATTTTCGGCATACAATGTACTGATCTCATAATAGTGAAATAGCTTATTTATAGAATAGTTTTGAAATTAGGATCTAAACCATTTTTTTTCATTTACGCACTATTGCAATCGGAACCCTAAAAGAGCGAGAAGTAAACAAAAAACTGCACAAGCGCGAGTCGGACCTATAGCATAGAACATATAATAATACTACGTAAGTAGGTAATATTGCGCCATAACAGGTACTTAGTAATACATATTCAATGTAAAATATTTGACAACCTGTTTACATATTATGGTTCAAAAGATTTATACCCTGCTGTATGGACAGATTTACCAATATATCTTGAATATCTACTGACGTACAGCAACTTAAAAACAGCAAGTTTAATTTATTCAAATCACGGCCACGCTCTTGCACGTGTGAAGGCGGTCACTAGCATTAGATAATTACCTACCTACATACGACACGGCTTTTCTCGTTAACAATTACCTTTGATTTCCTCGACTAATTGATTAAATAAGAGGTCTAGGCTGCAGGAAATAAGTGACTGATTTAGCAGCATGCAGGGTGATTTGTCGAGTTGGTTAACAATAATTGGTAACAATTGAATATACAAAGGTATGCAAGGACTTATAGTACCACCAACTTAACTGTACAGTTTTCGAGGGCGCTACTGGTCAAGGAAATCAACTACAAACTGTCACAATTTGCAGGAATGTTGTAGTTCTTTTTTTTGCCGCCTGAACAGATAAGTTGGTGGGACTGTAATTACCACCGGTATTAACTATACCGGATATATATACATTTTTGGAGGGTACACAGGCAAAGTTAATATTTTTCGTTTTTTTGTTATTTTTAAGTTATTAGTGACCATAAAAGGTACCTTTATGTTCGTCGCAAACAATTTGTATTGTGATTCTTTTCCCCAATTTGTACGCATCAATCTCAAAGTTAAACGTTATTTTGACCCTAGATCTAAATTCCAAATGTACAAACAACATTTGAAACGATACTTGAAAACCAAATACGACGTTCTGTATTTATTATTGTATTTATTTTCATCCATGTAAAAATTGTATTTTCTCTAATATTCGCGTATTTTGGGCGGAGAAATATTATGGCTACGTTGCACCGCGCACTGATATGAACCTTATTTCGAAAGCAGTTGGTTTGTCTTTCGTACTCGCCGGCAATGAGGTGCTTGTTTTGCTAGTTAAAAATAGCAGTCATTATACTTATGTACTACTTTTGCTTTATACATAAGTTTTTTTTTGTAAATGTATTAGTAACTTTTTTTTAATTTTGTGGCTTTCAATGTATAGTTATCGTATCGCCCGTGTAGGCTACTGATCACATGGATGTGCGAGAGCGTTCTTCCCGTGGACACAGATTACCTACTCCATGATCCCCCCTAGGTGAACTGTGTGTACATTTTTTTATTTCTTTCCATAGTCTATTATGTAAGAATATAGTTTATTATTAATTTATAGATACAAAATACTTATATTGCCCGTGATCCATCTAGAAAATACAAACTACCTATTACAATTTTGTAAGTAAGTAGTAGGTGAAGTATTTATATTATGTACCTAACCAATTCTGGACATGTAATTCTTGACCGTATCATTCCTAGTCGCTACCGCTGTAACGCCACAACTAGAAATTTTAAACTGTTCAGTAATTGTTATCTGTCTCCTGAAAAATAATTAAAATATGACGCATGAGATAGGACTGTGCTGAATTGATTCCAAATTCTGCTAGTAAGACGTAACAGGTTGTTTAAAAGTGCTTAGCCATTATACGCTAGATAGCTAGTGAATAAATAATTTGAAAGGGCGCATCAACCTTGACCGAGCATTGACGTACTTTAGAGTTCAGCATATCGACCCATCACGAAGGTAAAATGACTCGTCCGCAGCGCAATAGCGATGGTTTGTTACATTTATCATCGGTTCTATCGATAGGATAATAACTGCCCAGGTATTCAATAAATAGAAAAGTTCAACATGCAACAGTATGGAAACCCCGTGGAGCGAGACAGGGATATTTTGCTAGGAGCATGTTGTTTTCCGGCTTCGCGTGTATTGTGTACCATGCTTCATCTGGTTTTCTTTATCTGAGCTGATGTGTAACAAAAGTAATAGACAACAAACTGTATATAGCTGCAAAGCTACAGTTTTTTCAACACTAAATTAAAACTATCAAAAATAATTCGTAAGAACACCTAAAATGCATATCGATGTGATGTGATTGTCTTTATTAAACGTTAATCAATTTCATTACAAATAATTAGGTATTTTATATCTTATAATTCCTATAAGCGTTTAGCCACAACCTTTCTTTATTCTTGGTACTTGTTGTGTTGTGGTATATTACCACAATACAACAAGTTTCGTATTTACAGTCCGGAATGGTAGTTTCTAAGAGCAGAAAACTGGTTGTAGTGACTTTGTTGGTATCTAATAGATACCAATAAAAGTTTGGATCAGTGATGGCTCAGAGGCATTGGCTATGGACTGCTGCGCAGCAGGTCCATGGTTCGAATCCCGCCGGGCTTGAGCTTCACCGCATGGTGGAAGGGGATTTTGCGATTGCCCGCCTGTCTAGCTACCACCCTCAAGTAGAAAGTCTGTCGCCAAGCACCGTAAGGTGTGTTCCGGCAATAGTCCTTGAGAGCCAGTGAAATTACAGGCCCAATGAGACTTAACAACTATGTCTCAATGTGACGGGCGCAGTGCAATTCATGACTTGTGATGAAATGTATCTGTTATAGGCAGAGGTACGCTTAACATCAGGTGGGCCTCGAGCTTGTTCCGACTTAATAACAAAAAAAATACCAACACTGCATTTTGGATACATATACATTTAAGTTAGATAATTAAGTAGGTACACGGTAAATCGACTGCATCTACCACCACCAGTCGCCCTAAAATATAATACCTAGGTATGTATTATAAGTACTGCTTCACTGAGAAAAAAACTTGATGGCAGTTATCAAAATTTTGTTAAAGATTGTCAAGCAACTTGTTAATATACGAGCATATAAAGTAACATGATTCTATGAATAACGATGGTTTTATTAAAAAATAAAACAAGCGCGCCTTTATACACCAAACAAGTATTTATAATCTATATCAAGGCTTCTTATTGTCACCATAAACTGTTGCTTTAACCATATTATAAAGAGCTTAGTAAGGTTAATAAAGTACTTTGCGAGTTATAATAATGTCACTTGTTAAAATAAAACAAGTCATAATATTCCGCTAATTAAGCACATAATTAATTTATATAACTTACTTGATTGATTTTATTATGTGTTTTTATTGCGTTGAACAAATGTGTAATAAATTTAAAAAACCGCATATTATTTTCTATGAAATTGCACGAATAATGTAATAAACCCGATTATTTTACAGAAAATGTACTTTTTTGTATATAAAAAGTTACGTGATTGAGTTTATAAAGTAAATTATGTTTTTAACTAAGTGCTTGATTCATTCATACAACTAACTTAATATAATTAATAATGTTTGTAATTGCATCGAACATTTATATATTAAATATAAAAATGTGAGAATTTCATTTAATGATAATGTTTGAATATTAAAATAAAGATCATTATTCCATTATAACAAGCACGTTTTTGCATTAAAAATGTTAATGGTTTAATCTTAGAAAGCAATTTATGTATTTATAAGTGACTATTTTTCAGCTGTTAAACGGGCCTGTTTAAAATGATAAAGTATTATTATAATATTTGACAAAGAACGTGTTTAAAATGGGTTAGAACTGCACCCCCTTAGTCCCATATTTTCCTGTGGGAATTACACCATATTCCTCCACTAATATGACGAACTGGCTGATACAGATATGAATGAGATAAGAGATATGATATGAGATGTATGAAATACAGAACAATATATATATATTATAACTCGGAATAAACAAAAGAGCATACAGAAATAAAACAAAGGTAATAAAA
Organism: Plagodis pulveraria; assembly: GCA_963890685.1. Lineage (NCBI taxonomy): Eukaryota > Metazoa > Arthropoda > Insecta > Lepidoptera > Geometridae > Plagodis > Plagodis pulveraria. The sequence goes on from OY982957.1 coordinate 19,272,386, forward strand.
TGTTACAATATATTTATTTATTTATAAGGGAGATCAAATACGAACAATATGCATATGTAACAAATATTTTGATTGAGCGGGAGTCACACGCGTAAGGTTTAGTGTAAGCTGATAAAATTAACCTAAGCATCAACCAGGAAAAATCAACCTTAACTGTACTACCTAGTTGGTGCGGGTGTCAGCGCTGGGCTGTGGATTCTGCAACAAACAATAATAACAGATAATTTTACCATTGCATAAATAAAAGCTAAAACAAAAAACATGTCATTATCCGTAGAATATTTTTAATCAATATTTTTATATAAAGTATACATTTACCATGGGTGGTATGGTTTTATTAAAGTATAAACACCTATTACCATTACATACGCTGGGATTTGTAACTTTAAAAATGATAATATTATGATGGATTAGATGATCTAAAGAGGTCCTTTTGCGTATTTAAAATTATTGGCGTTAGTAGTAAGAGAGTATTGGTTTAAATGGTTTTTTTTTAATTTCCGCCTACAGGTGCGACAAAGTGTAGATACTTATGTGTAATTTATGAATAAAAAGTACTTACGTTATCTTCAATGATTATACTGTCTATTTTGGATCTTCTGATGAAGTACATAAACTTGATGTTCTAATAGACTGCCATAATACCGTGTTTGCTCTGCCGAATTTATTCCGCTATTTTGTTCTCAATTTCATTTGAACTGGAAAGTCCTAAAATAGAAAATAAAGATTATAAGTATTCTCCAGTTTTTTACCAGTATCTGCAAGTGGCACTAAAGCATTTTTGTACACTGCACAAATTCTGAGATCCGATGGCCAACAATTATCTTATATACATGTATATCATAGGTAACACCACTGTTTGGCTAGATCAGATACAATAAGACATTAGGAGCTAGAAACTCATGACATACTCTGACGGACAGACAAACAGCGAAATCTCAATATTAGGAATCCGTTTTTCTATTTTGTCGGTGAAAAATAACTGTTGGTCGCCAACAGGGGTTTTTAACATGTTGAGTTTTTATCAGGTTATATACATCAAATTATAAGGAAATTATTCAACTTCAATCAAATATTTAGCTACAGGTTCATTAGTACTATCCCTGGAACATGCAATATACAACTGCCACACTTTCCAACACATGTTTAGTCAATAGGGTATGTAAGTACTTACTTTCAAATATGAACTCAGCTAACGAAGTCACGCTTGACAAGAAGCAGCCATTGTTACACTTTACATCGCGTATTCACAACATCCATTATTTACACTGGAGTATTCACTGCGTAATATATGAATTTATATTGTGACTTTTACCACAGAACAAATTAAATCACAAAAATATCAATTCAACTAAATTCAGTAAAATAGCTGCTCAAAGCAGCGCCAACTATCAGCAGATAAACAAGTCTCAACTTGTTGTCGTTTAATGATTCGCGTGGCTCTGAATGTTGCCATTGTGCTCTACGCAAATGGTAAATGAGAGTATAAAAAATGTTACATGATTGAAATAGTAAATGATTATTTTGAAAGAAACTTCGTAAACGAATATTTGATATTCGTTTACGAAGTTTATTATATTATATAAATATTTGAATAGGTCAACTTAATTATATGGCTAAATATTTAATTGACTTAGATAAAATAAACACAATGTAAGAAAAATAGATCCACAAGTAGGATTCGAACTTATGGCCGACATGTATTACCAATCTGAGAACCAACAGACGGATTGCTCATGAGTTCGAATCGTGCTTGTGTTTTAAATGTTTCCATTCTTAGTTTTTTTTTCATTATTTAGCTAATAATACAAATAAAATATAAACTTAGATATCTTTTATCGGTTTAATTCAAAAGTATAGATTAAAAACAATTTCAACAAAATTACGTTTTTGTTGAAGTACGTTGATAAAATTTTCCTATATGTCTTGCCATTTATTCTATACTCATAATATTTAAACTCGGGTTGGTACCAACAATGGAAATAGAATGCCTGTTTAATTTAACCTCATCGCTTGTTGTTAAATAAAATGTAAAACAAAATGGATCCAACATAAAAAATAATTTTCAAACATTTTTGACTTCTCAAGCCAAATGGTAATGTTCGTTCATCATGCAAAAGGGAATCGTACCTGTCTCTCGGTTATGAGCACCTTGCATCTTAACCTTCCTTGGCCACAAATATGGGGGATTAATGCAAATTTTGTGTTCTGCATCATTATTTTTAACCCCCATAGAGGACGATATTATCATCGAGTCAACTGAAGAACTCAAGACCAAAAAACGTGCTTTTAAAATATTAGTTTGAAAAAAAAAGTAAAGTGTGATAAACTGGCAACACTACAAGGAAGTTTCATGCCCACTACCCGAAAATAACAATTGACAGTAATGACGGTTACAATTTTACTTATCCAATCGCATATCTTTATTCATCCGTACAAGTGCTTTGTTATTATTACAAAGACCTTTTCCAAATGTAATATGCTGTTAATTATCGTAAATAACGGCATTCATGGAATCTAATAACTCTTTTATTATTTGAATAAAGGACAATTGCTAACATTTAATACTTTTTCTTTACATTGATACATTTTCCATGTACGTATTGGTAAAACGACTTAATGTAAACAGTTAAGTGTCATTTTAAACAGAACCTTTAATCAAGTCTCTTTATTCAATAAAAGAAGGGAATGATCGGAATTACAATGTTTTAAAATTCAATAAAGTATTTTGTTACTATTGAAAATTGTTACTTTATTATGGTGTTTAATAATGTTAGCTTTATTATACAAACAATAGGCAATTTATTCTTTCGAATACTTTTTTGTGCGATATGATAATATTTTTTTTAATCAAGCTAGATTTTAACTTTATAGACCAGGATTTTTTTCAGTGTTTGCTACACATTCTTAGAAGATAAAATAGAATGGCATTCATCAGACATGTTTCTGCCAAAACGAATTAGGCCTTTGTAGCCCAGATACCCGACTTACGTAAGATCTGATGAACGTGAGAGCCTGATTAATCTTCTACGCCGCTGGATTTTTGTATATAAAACTAGGTAGGTACGTTAGAGGACGAAGAGAAGATAATATATAACACAAAGTTATTTGTATACCCGTAGCACTTAGCTTAATTGGACTACGTATACTTGTACTACCTATGAATAATTCTGCAAAATTGAGACAAGACGAATCTGTTTGAAATTATTTTAATTTTTAATGATTAGAATTTGAGATTCACTTTACATTATATTCGTCATAATATCTTGGTGGGACGTTCGTCATGTCAGTTTTTTTAGGGTTCCGTACCTCACAAGGAAAAAAACGGAACCCTTATACTCATCACTTTGTTGTCCGTCTGTGTCAAGGCCCTTTTCTCAGGAACGCGTGGAGGTATCAAACTGAAATTAATGTCAAAATTAAGTCTACTGTCCCTTAGATCTGTAAAAAAATTAAACTTCTAAGCCAACGCAATCAAAAGATACAGCCGTTTATGCCGCAAACTTTTGACACTCGCAAGGGGATCAAAACCTACAGGGTACTTCCCAAGAACACAGAATTATGAAATTTGGTACGAAGCAACGGGTTATAGCACAGATAAGGGAAACATTACGAACGGCCTACATTTTTAGTTGCATCATTTAATAAAAATATTTTCATAATTTTAAAATAATTCGTGCACCGAGGGTTCCGTACAAACCTGTAGGTGTATAAGTAAAAGATATGGTATTTTATTGGTAAATAAAAATACGATATGGATTTCATTTACCAATAAAATACCATATCATTTACTTATACACCTACAGGTTTGTACGGAACCCTCGGTGCACGAGTACGACTCACACTTGCCCGGTTTTGTGTACATATCACATCCTGAGAATCATACCTTATCATACCTTATACTCTCTGTAGGAGTGAAATATATACTGATGTATAACTATACTGATATATAATGAAATATATACAATGTGAAAAATATACTGGAAGATAGTAAAATATACTGGAAGATAGTAGATCTCAATTGCGCTACCGACTTTTTATTTGTAAAGACGTCTATCAAAGTTTTCGTATCATATTAGTCTAGACGGTTACGTTAAGGCTAAGACCGTAATCAAAATAATTTCTTATTCGGGCGGAGCTAAAAGAAATGGGCGTTAACTTTTAACTCCTAAAAATATTCATTCGCACGGCGGCACTAGTCGCCGTACCACGCGTAGTATCGCTAAAATTGTAGAGCTTCGTGAACTATTAGAAGCGGCAAAACAGAAGTGTTGATATAACAACATTTTTATCTGCAGTTACTGCGAACCGCTGTAGGGTAAGAAAATATCATTACTTGTAGGTATAGAAATATTTAATAGACTAAGCGAAGCGAGGTGGAGGTCTGAGCACTGTATATTTCCCCGTCAATAAATATTGATTACCTGATAGACCTTCTTGAAATTTGGTAGAAAGATACCTCTTTCATAGTAACATAAATTGCAAGTAAGAACCTGTATGAGCTTAATTGGTTGATGGATTGCTGAGATTATGGGGTCCTTAAAACGAGATTAAATTTAAAGTGAAAATTATATTTTAAAAACTAAAATGTAACCGACTTCTATTCCTAAAAAGGGTGAAATTACTTTTCTAAATTGGTACCGTGTCAATTCAAAAGTATGATCTCAATACTGTGCTCACGGTACAGACTTCGACAAGTTCTTTCACTCTTTTCAGATGTATGAGTCGGTTCCACAGATATCTATAGAGAGGTCCTCTTACGCGGCACGCGAGACACCTATATGCAGCGTCCACGGCATTCACCGCAAATATTACTAAAAACCTGTTCGAAGTGAGTGTGCGAGTAAACTATTTTTATTAAAATGCCGTATTGTTCAGTGATTGTCTGCAAAAATCTAAGCCAACATGTAAACTACAAGGACCAAGTTGTCACCTATCACTTGTATGTATTAAAATTTCAGATATTTAAAGTAATAATCGCTAATATAGCTTGAATTATTTTAGTTAGACCATTACCAAGGTACATCTTATACATATAACATGAAGCGCAAACATTGCCGTTTAGTTGTATAAGAACTTAAGGCTAGCTTCGTTTTGATCACCCAATAAATATCGTTTTAAGTGATTTGTCCACACTGGAGTGTGAATCGAGATAAACACGCTTGTGTGTAACAATGCGAGAACGTGGTAGTGCGTATTTACTAGCAAACATTGAAGAAAGCACTCAATTGTGAGTGCTCAGGAATAGGTGACTTGTGTGGCTGTGTAAGTGCAAATTGTGTAACTCTTGTGCGTTTACGTGTGGATGTGATATTAAGTGGTGAGTTTCGTGGGACATTAGGTCTCAGCTAAAACGAGGCGTAATAACCAATCTCTCGAGATCTGGTGGTCGGTTCCATTTCGATTTGGCTATTTATTTTTAAACACTTTTTTGCTTTTGTCATTTTTGAGATGTTTTCCCTTTGACAACACATCTTTATCTCGTATCAATAAGCCAGGCAGCCATACTTTCACGCATTAGTTCCTATTTTGAAAAATACCGCATCGTTTTTAGAAGGAAAAAGTGGAGAACAGAACATGTATCACAAAAGATAAATGTTGGGGCACATAGAGAGGCTGGACGAAAGAAGAGTTACATACCAAATTTATAAACCGTTGTGAATAAGCAAATCGGTAAGGGTATATAAGCGAATGTTTGACTTCATGAAGCGGTAAGAAACGTAGCTTGTATGTTTACACGCCCGTAAGTACGCACGCACCACAACATGCACACTATGATAAATAGTAACCGTTTTGAGTGTGCTAATCGTGGCCGCACTACGGCATGTGCCGTAGTGCTCACCCCATCATCTGGTACCGGCTGCCGCCCGCACCTCGGCCCACTCTGCTTGTTTATTTGTATTGTACGGAACGAGGGTGCGTAGTAGCAGCAGTCCGCGAAAGGTCAGAAAAAGAGTCATACAGTCTAAGCTATTACCTCTTAGCACTTACACTTAACTGAATTTTGTGATACCGCAATATCCCTGGTTTCCTAATTTCCCTGCTACACATATATATATGGGTAAATAAATTTAATGCAGAGTTATAATTTAAGTTATAGAAAGTTATTTTGCAATTAAAAAGTTTATTTACGAGTTTTATAATAATACAAATAATACAAATCTAAAAAAAATATAACATACTTAATCACGTTTCTTATGTAGGGGTTGATCATATTTTTTTTAATTGTTTGTTATGTACTTATGTATACTAATAAGTTTTACATCAGGCAGTGTGCGGGCCGCAAGCGGCTTGCATTGTTTTTTATGCGGTATGATATTATATCATACAAACCAATAAAAGTTTATAATTTGAATAGAAGTATAATTCCATATAAACGCTCCATACAAAAGATAACCGTACTGAAACCGCCATGTAAGATTCACCCTACCGCTATTAAAAGTGGTACAGCTAGAATCATACCATTTTCACCCAAATCCCCTTTACACTGTTCCCAAACATCTTTTTCTACCTACTCGAATCTTTCTGGGAGAACAGTGTGAACAATTTTGTTGAAGCAGTGATGGCTCAGTGGCATTGGCTATGCATATATACTGCCGTGCCGCAGGTCCATGGTTCGAATCCCGCCACGGGCTTGAGCTTCACCGCATGGTGGAAGGGCATTTTGCGAATGCCCGCCTGGCTAGCGACCACCCTCAAGTGGAAAATCTGTCGCCAAGCACCTTCGCAAAATGCCCTACCACCATGCCAAATTACTGGTTCTAGAGGACTCATAGCGGCACATACCGTTAAGTGCTTGGCGACAGATTTTGTACTTGAGGGTGGTAGCTAGCCAGGCGGGTAATCGCAAAATCCCCTATTACCATGCAAAATTACTGGTTCTGGCGGACTCATAGCGGCATTTACCGTTAAGTGCTTGGCGACAGATTTTTTACTTGAGGTAGGTAGCTAGCCAGGTGGATATTCGCAAAATGCCCTACCAACATGCCAAATTACTGGTTCTCAAGGACACATAGTGGCTTACGCCGTTAAGTAGCAGTGATGGCTCAGTGGCATTGGCTATGGACTGCCGTGCAGCAGGTCCATGGTTCGAATCCCGCCGCGGGCTTGAGCTTCACCGCATGGTGGAAGGGCATTTTGTGAATGCCCGCCTGGCTAGCGACCACCCTCAAGTAGAAAATCGGTCGCCAAGCACCTAACAGTGTGTTCCGGCAGCAGTCCTTGAGAGCCAGAAAAATTACAGGCTAATGAGACCTAACAACTAGACGTCTCAGTGTGATGGGCACAGTGCAATTCGTCGTTGACGAAATGCGTCTGTTATAGGCAGAGGTTAGTCCACTTAATATCAGGTGGGCCTCGGGCATGTTCCGTCACAATAACATAAAAAAAAAAAAAAAAAAAGTGCTTGGCGACAGTTATTCTACTTGAAGGTGGTAGCTAGCCAGGCAGGCATTCGAAAAAGCCCTACAACCATGCAAAATACTGATTCTTACGGACACATAGCGGCACATACCGTTAAGTGCTTGGCGACAGATTTTCTACTTGAGGGTGGTAGCTAGCCAGGCTGGTATTCGCAAAATGCCCTCCAACATGCCAAATTACTGGTTCTCAAGGACACATAGTGGCTTACGCCGTTAAGTGCTTGGCGACAGTTATTCTTGAGAGTGGTAGCTAGCCAGGCGGGCACTTGCCAAATGCCCTACCACCATGCCAAATTACTGGTTCTAGAGGACTCACAGCGGAACATACCGTTAAGTGCTTGGCGACAGATTTTGTACTTGAGGGTGGTAGCTAGCCAGGCGGGTAATCGCAAAATCCCCTACCACCATGCAAAATTACTGGTTCTGGAGGACTCATAGCGGCATTTACCGTTAAGTGCTTGGCGACAGATTTTTTACTTGAGGGAGGTAGCTAGCCAGGTGGATATTCGCAAAATGCCCTACCAACATGCCAAATTACTGGTTCTCAAGGACACATAGTAGCTTACGCCGTTAAGTGCTTGGCGATAGTTATTCTACTTGAGGGTGGTAGCTAGTCACGCGGGTATTCGCAAAATGGCCTATCATCATGCTAAATGACTGGTTCCCAAGGACACATAGCGGCTTACGCCGTTTAGTGCTTGGCGGCAGATTTTCTAGTTAGTAATATAATTATAATCAATATCATATAACTATAAAATCACCGTATCACACGTACAGTACCCTAAAAATAACAAAATGAAATATTGTACTCCGGGTTAAAAATCTAGGTACCTACTAAAATAGGAATTAACAATGCCGTGTTTAAACTTTTATCATCTCGCTCAAAGAACTTATTATAAAGATTTTATAAATCAATATAATTAAAAGTACTTACTCAATATTTTTTTTGATTGAGGGTCAATAATGTATAACTTGCAAACTAACCTATGGTAAAAAATCTTGCATAAATTCGTAAAATAAATGCACTAAAATGATGGCGTAACGAACGGCACAGATCCTACGTCCAAACGGCCCGAGCGCTGCGGGCAGACTGATTTTCGTTGCGATTTATTCTTGCCACCAGGGAATTTTGTGCCAAAAATTCTTAAAAATGTTTTTATCACAAGTAAGTAGATATTTCATTAGAGTATAGTATAAGCTATTTTATAAAAAAAGAATTGTTATCCTAACTTTAACTAATCCTCTTAAATAAATAAAAAACAGTCCAAAACGGGTGGCCGATTACAATTTATTACAGAAGACCTAATAAGTTCAAATAAAAACGAATTAACAAACTCACTAAATAAAGAACTAAAGATTACGATATATTTATTTCGCATATCTTGAGCTCATAGTATCAGTAAAAAAAGATTCCAAAAGTGCGCGTTTCACTACGGTGATCGCCTCTTGCTTTAATCACAAACGCTTTGAGCATGAATTGTGGCTTTGATAAACCGAGCTCTGATGGGATGGCAGATACTTAGGCATTGGGGTCACGGATACCGCGCTCGCTAAACACTCGTGATATCCGATTATACGTCTATATAAAACACTTGACAAAATTAAGTTTCTTCTTATTGTATTTATACATATAATAAGGTTTGATTTGAAATACAAGCGTGCGCTCATTAGTTTATAGGTTCTATTGCTGTTATAAATCGTATTTTTACTGATATGGAGAAAGGTGTTACGCAAAAACGGTCTAAAACGATTAAATTCTTAATAAAATTAATAAATTCAGATGTTACTTTGCGAAAACTAATATTTAAGGTAAAAAAAAAATTTAACCATGCATGCTGGGCACGCTGCCAACTGGTAGTGGGCTAGAGCATTTGGACTGCCTATGAGTCTGCAATGACTTATAGGGATCTAAATGCTTTTATTGTAGTAGCTGTAGTGTTGTTCGAGTATATAGTTCGTAGTATTTTTTTATTAAAAAAATTAATGAAATGAAGAAATGTTTTTTTATATAGTTAATAGAAAAGCCTTGGACTACTATCTCACCTAATGGTAAGAGTTGATGTGGTCGAAGATTTTGTTCAGGCTAACTAGAATTACAAGCTGTTAAGGTTAGCTACTGGAAGACACCGTTAGGGTGGTTGGCGACACATTTTCTACTTGAGGGTGGTAGCTAGCTAGGCGGGCATTCTCAAAATGCCCTACCACCATGCTAGAGCGACTGCCATCTAAAGACAAAAACCGGGACCGACGGCTTAACATGCCCCCCGTACCACGGAAACGCCCAGTAGTAATGTCACTAGCGGCCACCCATCCAACTCATGACCACCGCGGACGTTGCTTAACTTTGCTGATCGTTAAGCAAACTGCAAAAGTTTTTCAGTTTTCGACACATTCGCTTTAGCACGAAGCATCATCAGGATATCTTGACTCTTCGAGCACACTATATCACGTGGATGACGTCACGTCAGCTTAGCAGGAAAATTAAACGGAATTGTCACTATATATTCCTCTCTATGTCATATATATATTCCTCTCTATGTTATACGTTTATTTCTATAATAGTTAATGTGTTCTTAAAATATTTGTTAAGTATTATTAATATCTGCCAGTAATAATTATATTCTGAAGAGGAACCTTTACAGTGCACAACTTCGACTACATATACCAAAATTATACCAATGGGTGCAATAAAGTACTGTATTTAAAGCTCATGAATTTTCTCAACATATATTTAGCTAATGATTTAACTCTATGAACATACATTCATACATTTGGATATGATCATACTAATACATTTAATTTAAGCCGTTTGGTGTGGAGACGGTGGGTCCGTGGGGACCGGGAGCACATCGTATTTTCCAAAACTTGTTAGAGCTCTTGGTAGATACGACGCATGATCAAAATGCTGGCATCAAATAGCTCAGCGAAATAGCTCAACAAATAAGCATGTCAACCCGACGGTCAACTGGTAGTGGGCTGGAGCATTTGGACTGCATGCTAGTCTGCAATGGCTAGTAGGTTATCTTAATGCTTTCATTGTAGTAGCTGTAGTGGAGTATATAGTTTTTAGTAGGTATGTTTTTATAACAAATGCATAACACCAGCTTAACAAAAAAATAGTGATCTGCATTATATAGAAACAGTTTTTTTTTGTAAGCTACTTTGTAGAATTCTGAATTGAAATTGAATATAACATTGATCGGTTTAACTCATGACTAATTCAGACATAACCTTTAACTTTTAACATACTATTATGTATTCTGTGCTTGCTAGGTATTTACAATACGTAAGTTTTTGATGATATGACGTGTGCATTATAAAAATTGAAATTGCAATTCATGCCTATTGCAATTTTTATTAAGGTAGCATTGTGATACTATGGTTGCGCAATTATGTTACTACGGAGGTATGTACTATACCACCAACTTAACTGTGCAGTTGGCGAGGGCGCTGCTGATCAAAGAAATCAACTACAAACTGTCACAATTTGAAGGAATGTTGTAGTTCTTTTTTCTGCCACCTGAACAGATAAGTTGGTGGGTCTGTACACCAGCATGGGATAGACTTGTTTAGCAATCGTCATAGCTGATGTACCTATGTATTTATTATATAAGATTATTCCTATTAAATTATTTATTCTTATTCCTATTACGAAAAAAGGTCAAGAGCACAGGCATGTCATATAGATATATTAATGCGAGTCAAACAGTCAGGCCCATGTTAATGTACAGTCGCCTGCAATAAGAAGTAAACACATTGTAATTTTCAACATAGTGGCAAATAGTTCTGTTTTTCTCTATGTAATCAGAAGTATCTTAAAACCAAAGAATGATTTGAATATTTTTACTCATGTTAATGTTAACTTCGATTATTAATAACTTAGCGACATTACATTATTTTGAAAATTACGAAGTGTTTACTTCTTATTGCAGGCGACTGTACGTAAGCGTAGCAACATAACTGCGCAACCATAGTAACCCAATCATATCAATGGCATAACACGTGTCAGTACATTGGTACCTAACCTACCAACTCGTATAATTGGCATCTAATCGATTGCCTCTTACATGGCAACACTCAAAGGAGGCAGGTAATTAATGTTAATTCATTGCTGTATTTACTTGCGTATTAAAGGACCTATAAAGTTAATACGAACACACGTCAGTGTAAGGGTAGGTATACACATCAAAAGATTAAAGATAAATACATCATGTAAGAATAAAACGTCAAAGGAATTCGAAGCCAATCGTACTATTTTTGTTGTTGATCGAGACATAATATTTTATCATCTGCGTAGGCTTGTAATATGATTTCTTCTGTATCAATCGCTGGAGCTCGATATACGTACCGCAAATAGGGTGGATGCCCCGAATACCCTCCCCAGACCTACCTAATTTCAGTATGACTACATTTTTCTCTTAATAATAAAGAAAATCTTCAAAACGCCATCACTCGAAAGTTTTCTTGCAGGTTGCCAATTGCAACCTGCAAGGAAACTTTCAAGGCTTGTAATAATCGAAGTCAAAATTATTATTATTTAATAATTTTAATTCGGCTACATGATGATAATTTACCAACAAAATTGAATACTAAAAGAATCTTTCATCCACAGCGAGATAACGGAATATAAGTAATATATTATTTTATACAATGTGATACAAATATATTATAATCAACTGCAAGAAGAAATTGTTTTCATACTTATAAAATATTTCAAGTAATCTTGAGTGCTTTATACTTCTGGTATAAATGTATATCAATCAAAATCTACAACTATAATAGTGCTACTTACTTGTAAGTAAGTATAATCGTAATTAATAAAGATAAAACTATATTTTTACACATGGCTCGATTACAGTATGGATCCGGTACATCCACCCTATTTTTTCTCTATTGCGGAGTAAATAAGATTGTATTGACTTTCGCAACAATTCGTGTGGGAGTATATTAGAAGATTGATACTTTATCCGAGAGAATACTGGATATATTCTCAAGTCGATCTTGAGATTGTGCTATCTGTATCTTTTATCTATTATATATGTATGATTTATATATTATGTTTTCATTCTGATCAAAATTTTAAGCAAAATGTGTTATAATTTAGTGTTATTTTTATTATCATTTACGCATCTGAATAAAAATAATAAAATTCAGTTAGATGAAATAACTATTGGGTATTTAATAAGACAATTATTTATAATATTTTGAAATTTCTGGTTTTTTCATACCTAAACAAAGTTTATATTAAAACATCATTCTTGCATAACCGCCCGTCAAAATGAAAAGATGTTATTAATTCAATATTTTTTTAGAAAGTATGGAATTATTATTTTTAGGGTTTCTCATGCAAACTTTGAAAATTCATCTCCTAAAGAGATAAAATTGGGGCACAAAACCAAAAATTTCAAAATAATTGCAAGAACACTGTTGTAAATGAATAAGCAAATGCTATGATTTTCGTAATTCATAACTTATTTTTTATAATACATTTCGTAATCAAAACTAAAAAATTAGTGTGTGGTTATAAATTGTACAAAACAAAGGCCAAACAACTCAAATTATTGTTAAAACAATAAAATCCGTCTGTCCGCTTGCTCTAAAATGCAGTAATTTTTTGAACTCCATTAATGTATTTTAATATTATGCGTTATAGAATTAAACTACAATGGCACCGACTTCAACAAATAAAAATAATCATTTTACGTTTTTTAAAGTGAAAGTCTGTACTTTTTTTGCCTTTCAGCTAGCGTTTTATTGATGGTGCGTGTGAAATATTGTACGGATACACAAGGCATTATCTTAAGGAAAAGGGAGGATGCGGGCGAACCGCCGCCTCCTCGCACCCGTTTGTCTGCGCCGGCGCGGGTCAGCTGGGACATCGTCTTCCCTGACCCGCTTCGCGGTCTCTTTCTGCACCATCACCTCTTCGCAAAAAGAGACCAGCGCCTGCCACGATCTCTCTCCACCGAGCATGACGTTTACATAGTTTGGCAAAGAGAGAACCTCTCCTATGAGGGCTAAAAGAGTGTACCGCTTCGTGCCCCATGCAGCACAAACCTCCAGCGTATATCTTCCGGCGTCCCACACTCGTGGCAGGCTGGAGTCGCCTCCCGTCTTGCAATCTGGTGCAGGTACTTGCCGAAACATCCGTGTCCGGATGGCGCCTACACCAACCGGAAGGTTAGCGACCCGAACCGGCGCCTCACCCACCTCTGTAGGACCGGGCGGATGGCCTCCACGGTCCACTGTCCAGGAACCGGCGGAGCCAGATCCTCCATCCACCGCCGCAAAAGGGTGAGCCTCGCCTGCCATTGCAAGCAAGAAGCAGATATTTCATCTGGGTCCCAACTGGAACCATGACCCCCTCCAGCGATACCCGTGTTCCTGGAGGAGGTCCCACTCGAAGCCCATGAAATAATAGGACCTCAATCTTGGAGAGGGCGACCTTGAGCCCAAGGGCACGTATGCGGCTGACTAAAAGGGTAGTGCCCACCGTAGCCAACCGCACTGCCTCCCTGAGGTCCCACCCCTTGACTACGACCAGGGTGTCATTCACGTAGCATGCTTGCGGGAAGCGTGCCACGGAGCACCCAGTCGTAGCCTACATTCCACAGGAGTGGCCCCAGCACTGACCCCTGTGGAACCCCGCAGGCAACGCGACCGCGTCTCAGACCGTCGTGTCCTTCCAACAGAACCTCGCGGTCCTGGAGAGTATATCTACGACAGGCATTCGAGTTCGATTCAGCATTGATGGGTTAATAAATCTAAGTTCGGTTAACATAGATTTTGGCGTTACAAAATTGAATATATTTTTACGATATTAAATTGACAAGATGACACAAGTAAAGCTAGCGTGGGACCAAAAATGTTCTGTATTAAATCGTAAAGGAGTCATTAACCAATCGTAGTTACTAACTAAGCACGGACGGATACATTTACTTTCACATTATAACTTTAGTTTAGATTTCTAAAGGGAAAATACCCGTTAAAATATAATATAATATTATCCTGCTAGTAACTGGAGGTGGGGAGCAAAGTTATTACAAATTAATATTTATTCTGCGCTCAAAATGGAAATTTCCTGTTGTACATACATATATTTGTTTTGATACAAAACATTATAATTGTCAAAGCTTTTATTATTATATCAAATACCTACTTCCTCTTGCTCATGTTTACGCACGTGAGTGAGAATTTTTACACGATCACTCCGATTTCTAATTTCGAAAAGTTGACGGGTTGTGTTATGACTCAAAACAATGAACATGTTAATTTTTGTCGAAGATACCTTGGTGTATAATATGTGACTCTTATAAAAAGCCAAAGTGTGTGTAAAAGTAGCTTCAAACTCTCCTTACGTGGAACCATTGTAATAGAAAAGTAAGAAAAGAAATTGTTTTAGCTCAAAGAGTTTGTCAACGGGCGGACATGGATTGGCCGAAATATTTTTAGCCGGACATATCCGATAGTTATGCGCCGTTATCGGTTAATGGGCCTTTTTGGGCACATCGACTCTTTGCACAATCGAATGTAGCATAGTTGTCTCTTGGGAGCAGCCCTGACCCGTGGAACAATTACATTTTTGCCAGAACTGCATGTTTCTATCAGCGACTTTAGCCAACCTAATATATACCTACCATATAAAGTAAAACGTCGTGCTTCCACGAGTGCTTCCAAAGTGATTACATTCAGGAACTAATATTAACGATATACCTATACGTATATATAAGCAATTATACCGATCTAGAACTTGTGGAATTTTCGTTTTAAGTATCTATTCATTAAAAGATGAAAATTAGAATCTGTGGCGGGAAATACAAAAAAAAACGCTTTAACACGCTTGTATCTAGATTTGTTAATTATTCAACATGCTCATACAAATGTTGTATAATCTAAAGAAGATTTTTGGACAACAATGCTCGTCATTCAAAGTCGTGCAATGTTATGAACAATAGAATAGTCAAGATATCAAAAATTACGTTTACGCGTTAGAAATGTAACTATTTCAATACGTAATAAAATAAATATTAGATAGGTATAGGAAAAAATATTCTACATCACTCATATAATATTTAGATGTGATAATAACTGGAAAACTTTAAGATTATTTTTTAATTCTCCGGCATAGCGTTAACCTTAATAAAATTTTATCCACACCATCTAGAATCAGAGCGAAAGCTAATGTGATGATTTTATCAAAGACATTAAAATCTAAAACTCACTGAAAATGGAAATTCTGTCGAAACCCGACATACTATCAAAACAATAATTCAGTGGATTGAAATTTGATTCCAAACCATTGACCTATATATACTAGACGCGACATTTCAAACGAGGATAGTCGACCAGTGCAGGTAAGCCGGAAGGCATACTCTCTCCCACACGCAGCTGGGCACTCGTAGAGATTACTTACAGCTTTACGTTCGAAAATTATGTATTCAAAATACACAATTGTTTCGAACGTAAAGCGCGTGTGGGGGAGAGAATGCCGGCCGGCTTACCTGCACTGGTCGACTATCCTCGTTTTTTTTTTTTTTTTTTTACGGAGGACATAGATGCTGACTACCGCTATACGGACGTCCAGCTCCACCGGGTTTTGGGCGAGGGAAGGCCCTCTATAGCCCAGGAAAGTGAAGTACCCAAGGCACTTCTTCTGAGACGGGCGTATAAGGCGAAAAGCGCCTTATACCTCCGTCTCCTGCGGGTGCCAAAAACACCTCGCTACTATCGGGAGGAGATTCCTCGTTTGAAATGTCGCGTCTAGTATATATGGGTTAATGTTCCAAACAGCCGAAGTTTCGTTATTCTATTAGTGACCGCTCCGGATCTGGCGACGCGACGGGAAATTGCATATTGATG
This sequence comes from Plagodis pulveraria, assembly GCA_963890685.1. NCBI lineage: Eukaryota > Metazoa > Arthropoda > Insecta > Lepidoptera > Geometridae > Plagodis > Plagodis pulveraria. The sequence continues at coordinate 19,288,666 of OY982957.1, forward strand.
AGGAGCTTTACCTAAATGGAATAGATTATAGCATCATTCTGGTGACTCTACCTACAATAAAACACATTTAGATTTTTATTATTACTAAAACTTTCTAATACTAACCATCTATCGTATTTGCATGGTGGTAGAGTATTTAGCAAATGCCCGCCTGGCTAGCTACCACCCTAAAGTAGAAAATCTGTCACCAAGCACCTATCGGTGTGTTCCGGCAGCTGTCCTTGAGAGCCAGTAATTCTAGGTTGGCCTGAACAACATCTTCGACCATATCATCACTTACCATCAGTGAGATAGTGGTCAAAGGCTAACCCATCACGCATTATAAAAAAACTATCGTCACACTAAATTATAAACGTATAATTATAACAAATTAGTAAAAAAATATTTTTAGAAAACTATAATTTGATATTTTAGAAAAACACTTAAAAAGTATAAAAATATATCTATGTTGACAATTCCGTCTAAGGTTCCTGTTAAGCCAACGTGACGTCATAAACGCCACGTAGCCATACCGTTAGAATTTTCGACGCGTTTCGCTTCTGCACGAAGCATCTTCAGGAGATCTTGACTCTTCGAGCATACGATAGAGAAAAAATAATTCTAATAATGAATAGATTCATTATAAATGCAAAATGTTTTGAGTGAAGATGTGAATGATGAGTGTATGCTTTTTATACCTTAACGATGAAACCGCTGAACCAATTTAGATGAAACTTGGAATATAAATATAAAAACATAAATGACTTATTGACATAATATCCTCTTCAATGTTAATTTTGAAGCTTCTGGTTCTCGACGTAGCTTAACACGGTGTTTCAATGACCAGATCCTTCTCCAATGTGTTACTATAAAAAACAGAAATTATGCCATTCTAGATTTGTTTTACATAAATACATATCTGGTTGTTTTGGATGTGGATATGTATGTGTGCATGGAGGTATATGTGATGGGTGTAAGGGGTGTTGTGTGAGTGTGGTGTGTTATGTGCAGAGCAGTGAGTTATGTAAGAATGGTGATAGTCCTTGGTCCTAGACACAGGATACCTACTTTCAAATTCATCATGGCTTCTCATCGTAGTCTACGCGGGTGGAACCGCAGGGCGTAGCTATTATCGGCACGTAAATAAATGTTTTGGTCATAAAATCTAATATATAAAATGCAATATAATAAAGAACCGTGTTGTGGGTAGGTACATACTACAGCAATTAAAATGGAAATGGCAGAACAAACTTTAATAAAAAAGTATAAAGCGATGAAACGGACGATTCGCTCGTCCATTGTCAAGCCTCGTGAGTCGTGACAGTCCATTACAGGTGAAGTGTTAGCATTCCCGTTCATCTTGAGACTACACTGCAATCGTCACTCCAAGACGTAAGTTCGGATGTCTAGTTTACGCAGTAATTTTACCACTTTTATTTAAACTAGTAATTTTTACACTATACTGCGTTGAGGTACAATATTTCACACTGCTGTAGTGACCACAAAGACAAAGTTTCGCTGAAAAGATCTGCTAAAAACTAAGTACCTATAAGTTGTAAAATAAGTTTATATTTTCACTTACTTATAATTTTTCACAGAGTTAAGGTAGGTAATAGAGTAGATCTTTTTTTTTTTTTTACGTTATTGTGACGGTACAAGCTCGAGGCCCACCTGATGTTAAGCGGACTAACCTCTGCCTATAACAGATGCATTTCGTCACAAGTCACGAATTGCACTGCGCCCGTCACCTTGAGACATAGGTGTTAAGTCTCATGTGCCTGAAATTTCACTGGCTCTCAAGGAATGCTGCCGGAACACACCGTCAGATGCTAGGCGACAGATTTTCTACTTGAGGGTGGTTGCTAGCCAGGCGGGCATTCGCAAAATGCCCTTCCACCACAGGATTCGAACCATGGACCTGCTGCGCGGCAGTCCATAGCCAATGCCACTGAGCCATCACTGCTTCAATTATTCATAATTATACGTTATCTGCCAGGTTTCGCGTGGGCCTACCAATTTTATTTATTGTATACTGTTGGTACCGACCAGCTGTCTTCTACTAGTAAAATAAAGAAAACTGTTCAACTCCCAAACCTTTTTCTCTGTCACTGTAACAACGGCGCAGACAACAAAACCGCGGTGTGTAGACTGGCTATCGATTTTTCATTAGGAAGCATCGCGGACGTCATTGATGTAAAATTAAATTGGTGTTTTTGCAAATGGAGGCCACTGTCTGCCGTCTACAATAATTGGCTGACCTTTATTACGAGTTCGTACGTAAACATGTTTGAAAAGCTTATAACGTCGACGGGATGAGACTACAAAATAAGACCTTTGGTATTGGTTGAGCATTTAAGACAATAATTTCACATGAGGTGGTCACGTAACGTCTGAACACTCGTCTCACGTTTGCGTGACTGTGACGGTAGATGTAAAATGATCGCTTTCGGCGCTTCTAGTTATTCTTACTTTTTATCCGTCTGGGTACTGACAAACAAAATTAAGAATGAGACAAATCCACGTAGCGCTTTCCATACAAACTTAGTTTCGTCATATTTAAATACAAAGTGTTCAAACTTGGTGAAACTTAGCATGTATATTCTTGAGCTTAATATCTATGCTTATAATTTGCCAGAATTCCAAAATATTAAGTATATTAAAAAATAATTCGAAAATTCGTTTTGTATGGGAATTGTTATTTGGAAATTTAGTGATATAATAAATCGAAATACTGGCAAACCAGAAGCACAGATATTAGACTCAGCAATATGCGTACAAAATTTCACAGAGTTTGAACGCTTGGTATTTAAAATATGACAAAACTACGTTTGTATGGAAAGCGCTCCGTGAACTCTACTCTTAACTTCGAAGCAATAATAGCCAACCGGTAATAGCTATGGACTGCCATGCCGTAGTTGTCCGTGGTTCGATCTCCACCGCCAACTTGGTGCAAGGGCATTTTGCGAATGCTTACTTGGCTAGAAAATCTTTCGCCAAGAACCTAGCAGTGTGTTCCGGGTCCGGCAGCAGTGCTTCAGAATTAGTATTTTATTATGAAATCACGTGTACATTTTTTATGGTATTGTGGTGAAGCAAGCTCTAGGCCCATCTGATGTTAAGCGGACTAACTTCTGCCTAGAACAGATACATTTCATCACAAGTGACGAATTGCACTGCGCCCGTCACCTTGAGACATGGTTGTTTAGTCTCATATGCCTGTAATTTCACTGGCTTTCAAGGACTGTTGACATGAAAATTCGAGACTTCCTTCCCGTCTTAACAACTTTATATCTCAGGAAAACAGAAAGGTCACATGCAGGTTGCGTATATGACGTACCAAAAAATAAGGCACTCGGCTGTTTTCATTATCGTTCTGTTTTCGTGTCAAGAATCAATATCTATCTATATTACAACTACACCCCTGTATGTCTCAATGGCAGTCTAAATTCGGCCCAATGCATTATGTTTATAATCTTCGCCGACGAGTTACGCAGAGGAGAAATAGCTATCTTAACAAAACTGCGCTTCAAATGTTGCAGCTGAGTGCTGGGCCAAGTAAAGACAATATAACCTATGATACAACGGTACTTAAGACATCATCACTTTTATATGTACATTGCTGCACTCTAAGATAAGTAGGATTTTTTAAATTATATTGTAAAAGCAATTTATCAGTTAACAAATTCACCACAATTTTACCTGTTGATGATATGGTCGAAGATGGTAAACAGGCATGTACAATTACACACCGTTAAGTGTTTGGCGAAAATTTTCTACTTGAAGGTGATAGCTAGCCAGGCGTGCATTCGCTGAATGCCCTGCCACCATGCAATAACGACTGCCATCCTACAACAACCTTGACTAAAAAAATTCCAGTTCTATAATAATTGTGAATAATATATGGTAACGCCTAATATCTATATAATTTATTCACTGTCCATTTATAATAGATATGAAATGTGGCTTCCGTGTAATTATTTACTGCGTGAAGCGGTAGTCAAAAGCGGTATATTCATACTCAGCTGATAGTAGTATATATTATCAGCTCAGTATAATATTGATGATGATAACACTTTTTTTGGAGATTGCAACTGAGCAATCCATCAAAAATTCAAGAAATAATTATAATAAAATCTGTGAACAAAGCTTTTATTTACACTTAATATAAAAGTCAATATATATACAAATATGTATATTTGTTAAAGGTATTTTTAGTCACCTCCAGATGAACGCAGCCTGATAAAATTTGGTACCTAGGTAGAAAATAGTAGATTCCTTCTTTTCGAAATTAAAACAGTTTATTTTTGATGTGAATTGAACTGTAGTTCCTGAAGGAAACGACACTTCACGTGCGGAGCAAAATCAGTGTAAAAGCAAATAAAATACAAATTTTCATTTGACTCATATTTAGAAAGAAATAGTTACCTACGTACGGTCAATGTCATTGCGTATGGTTAACCATTAATTTATAGTTAAGAAGAGTATAACAATTTTATTGATACGTAAACCCACAACGGTTATATCGTTTATTTTTGCTGATGTTGTTGAAGAAACAATTGGTTCACTTCGGTCGAAAAGAATGTAGTTAACTTTGTTCAAGTTTCTAATACATATATTCCGAGTATTATTAAAAAATCTGAATTTGATCGTCCCATTGTTGTTTTGTGAAACATAATAAACAAATACTCGAACTTTTATAAGTAAACAAATTGTTTTGTTTACTTTGTGTACTTAAGTATTTTTTTTATCGTGGTTGTATGAAAAACATTATTTTCAGAAATTTTCACATATTTTGGAAGTAGGAATCGATATCTAATATCGGGATCAGTAAGCGCTGCAACGCTCACATTAACATTATTTCAATAAGCGTGGTTTGTACGTGTAATCCAATGCAACGAAAACAACCAGAATAACACTTCTAAATTTATATCCATGACTCAAATGCAGTTAAACCGATGACCAATGTACCTACATACTTCAAACGCAGCCGTGGAAGTATCCAGTACAACCGTCGACGTGACGTGATGCAACACGCTGTTTCCATCTGTAAAATTTACACTGGTTGGAATGTTAAGCATTGATAACAAGTAAATGCATCTCACCTCGCTTGGGCGCACCGTTCTATACCCCCACAAAGAAGATACACTCTCCACACCACTGTAAGTATGGCTCTGCTATTGACCGCCTTCCTTGGTAACGAAAAACTTTATGTGTAAGTATTGCTAGCAGAATTTCCCGTCATGCTAGCCTAAATGACGTTATTCGTCAGACTTTTGCCACAACTAAGCGGCCATATTGGAACCATGACTTATTTGTCGCGATGTTAAAAATCCGGACGGAATGGTTCCCCGTCAGTTGAATGGCCAGCTTTTGGTATGGGACGTAAGTTGAGGCGACGTCCATAGGGACCTGGTACTCGTGGTCTCTATAAAGACTATATATATAGAGAAGATAAAATGCTCCATAAAGATATTTCAAAACAATATTATCGAGTTTTGAATAATATCGAAGACTAAAAGCACTATTTGCAGTCAGAAGAAGGAGACTGGTTGATGTCCGCACCATCCACGAGACACGTTTTTCGTCAAACGTGATGCGTTCAAGAGATAATTTCATAACAATATTATCGAGTTTTGAATAATATCGAAGACTAAGAGCACTATAATTTTGAATGAATTATAATTTATGTATTAATGAATAATGGAATGTAAATTTGATTATTAATTTACCTATTTATTTAGAGATTTGATTGTTAAAAATGAATAATGGATTGTAAATTTGAAGAAAATGTAAATTATAAGTCATATGATTTATAAATATTATGCTTTAAAGACAGACTTTTGTGGCATCGTAGCTCCAAAATGGGAACCGAATTTTATGCCTCTTTTTATTTACATTTAACTTATTCGTGTCTTTCTCTGCCTATATACCTATATTATCTAACTACCAATCTGGGTTTTGTAAATATATTTTTTTAGATATGATTTATTTAGTATCCTATGTGGGAGGCGGTGAAAATACGTCCTACTCGTTCTAATCCACTTTGCTTTGCGTCGGTTTCCTCAATGTTGAGGGTGATCCACGGATTATTCTTTCTTTGATCGCCTTACACAATCTGGACCTATTCTCGGCGTCGTGAATGGTTTCGTGTACTTTTCTATCCAGTGTGATACGGATTTGTTCAGACTATCGAAATAGACTTAGTTCACTTGGTCTTTTTCCCTCGATTTTACCAGTCATGACAAATGTTTCTAAATTGTCACCACTCTCTCTCGCTACGTGACGGAAACACTCAAAAACTCTTTGGAAACAGATGGATGAGTATGTTCTAACAGACCTACAAAATATTGATATTGTTATTAAAATATAAAACTATAGGATATGAACAACATTAAAATACATTTTATACGAGAGCAGTGAGTAACAATTTAAATACATAATCAAAGCAGCAATTAACGCAATGGTCCATAGCAATGTTAAACCAGTTTGAGATTTTATGTCATGATTATTTTATAATTTTCAATGAAGGCAGTTGCAGAAATTAACATGACTGCAGTTCTACAGGCGTCGCTATGTCAATATTAATACAAATATCTCAGTTAGACGCACGCCGCGCCGGCCGCTCCGCTCATACGTAAGAAACTCAAATTTCATAAATCTTCAAGTCAAAACTAAAATAATCCACTAATGATAAACGCAAATACACAACCATTATAAACTTTTACCACAACATACTCATTACATTGTCTAACTATAAAATTGTCAGAAATAGTTTTGAAAAACTGGGACAACACTTTGGTATGAATTCGCCAAAATACTTAAGCACCTACAAAGAGAACCCTCTGGCAGATTGTAAATGGGTGCTCTTAAATTTGGGAAGTGTGTATCGAGGTATAGGTAAGTCCGCAACACAGATCCCTGTCATAAAACCCACTTCCCTTGCGACCGAAGACTTTAAATCTAAGCTTACGACACTTGCTGATTTATTTTTGTTCTCTACCTTGTTCAATCGGCGTATATAATACTTGTAATAATTGTCCACAACATATCAGACCGCTTGGTAGACGGCAACGCGTTATCAAAATGCTGTTTATGCCACTAATTTGGCTAGACGAACAAGCATTCAATACACCGGGCAATTATGCCAGCATGCTGGGCACGTTGCCAATTAGTAGTGGGCTAGAGCATTTGGACTGCCTGTAGGCCTGTTATAGCCTTTAAGTTGCCTAAATGCTTTCGTTGTAGTATCTGTAGTATTGTAAGTATATAGTTCGTAATGTTTTGTGAATTAGAAGGAAGTATATCCATAACCCTTTTCATGCAAACGTATGAATTTATTTCGCCGTATTTTCCAAATGTTCAAACCGGGTGACATTTTGCACGCATATCTTTGACCCTAATACGAGTATCTATGCTTTTGGTTTGCCAGTTTTTGTTATATTTATTTTATCGTTTTATATGAAAACATAACATTTTTTTCTGAATAATTTTACAGAAATCTAGCAAACCAGAAGCATAAATATTATGCTCATATATACATTAGAATTTTACCGAATTTCGTAACTATTGGTATTTAAAATGTGCTATGCAAACATTTCCCTTAATATTGGCATACTGCCACCATAGAAAATGATATATGTATTAGTTACATGCCCATATTAAAAGACCTGTTAAAGTATACTTCTTTATATAGGCTGTTTATTTTCTTTCAGGCTAACTATGCTGTACCTAACTAGGTACCAACCTACTAAAGTGCTAAGACATTTTTTGCTTGGCTGCACTTAATCTTTGCTGTCACGCACGTACGATACAATGTTCAATGAAGTAAGAAAAAGACGATTTGGAACGGGCGTAAAAGTCAATCTTTTGTTAAAATAAGATGAGCAGTTCAATGCACAGAATTTATCGGTGCCGTGGACTGTTTTTAAGCACGTATGTATACTCGTATAGCATAGCACTATCATTTCGAAATGAAAATCTGTCTTAATTGATAAATACTTGGTGAATTTCCGTCAGATGCTCCGTTCCCGTTATATTGACCCCAATAATTACGGCCCTGGTTAATTTTTAGACACAAGTAGGGTAACAATACAAAAAAACCGGCCAAGCGCGACTCGGACTCGCGCAACGAGGGCTCCGTACAAACATATATAAACAGAGAAAGAATATTGTATCTTGTGTTCTGAAATTCTTCACAATCACATATAAAATGGATTGTTCTGCGGGTTGCATCCCCATTGAAAATGAAGATTGTTTACATTGTGCTTCTAACACATTTACCAACATCTGCCGTGGTTCTAGCGTGAATGGAATATCCGCTGCTATTAGCAGTAACAAGCGGGCTTGCCCCAAATGCTGTGCAGAAAGTGGAAGAGATAGCCTACTAGATCCTGTGGATTTTTCACGGAAACACAGTGATACAAACGTCACAATTCGTAAAAAAAGGCCGTTTATTTCCATTGAGGAGCAAAAGCAGGCGGAAGAGAGTGATCTGACAAGTGAAGTACGTAGTCTTAGGAAAGAATTAACTGAAATGAGGCAATTGTTAGCTCACTCCTGTCGGGTTATAAATGACAACAATACTAGACTTGAACACTATGCATATCAAGTGAAATTACTCCATGAAAAGCTTTTAAGTTTTGAAGTCGGTAATGCCACGTTAAGCCCCGACAGAGGCCAAGTAAAATGTAGTGAAATAATACATGCTGAGACTATGAATCAAAATTTAAGCATAGGGGCTAGAATAAATACACAATTAAAGATGCCCGGGGTCTGCGATTCTCAGAATGTTGATGAGTGTTCTTCTGATTCTAATTTGACCACCAGCAAATCCAAAAAGCCTAAAGAGTCCGCCACCAACGAACGAAGAATACAATCAAAAACTCGAAGTGAGGTTCTAATAAACAAAAACAACTCAACGTCTCCGGAAAAAATACAGAATGTTTGGCCCCATGCCGGAACAGCAACACAATCGCATATTAAGGACCATACGGAATCGAAGGCACATCAGTGGACTGAGGTTAGCAGGAAAAAACGTCAAATAACTACCATATATGGAACAGCTGGACCGTCAGTGACGGCTCTCAAAGCAGTTGGGGCATACAAACACCTACATCTATGGAACATGGAGTCTAGCGTTGACGAAGTTCGAGACTACCTTCGGAAGCTTTGTCCAGATGTTTCCTGTACAGTAGACGAACTTAAACCAAAGGGGAAAGGGTACAAATCATATAAGATAGGCGTACCAGTCGCCTGCTATGAGACATGTTTCTCGAGGGATGTCTGGCCATTAAATTCTAGAATTAAACCATGGGTAATTTTTAGGAAGCCTCAAAGGCAGTCTTTATCAGAGAAATGCACCCAGCCCTTTCGTGACATCGAAAATTCCCAGAAAAAGTTCTAGTTTTAGCATTCTTTACCAGAATGTTCGTGGGCTCAAGACAAAATTGCTAAAATGGCGTAACAACCAGGCACTGCTTGAACACAGCATCATAGCTGCAACTGAAACGTTCCTCGATGCCTCTGTAGGCGATTCGGAGCTAATCATCGGAGATTGGAATGTCCTGCGTAGAGATAGGGTTTCTCGATGTGGCGGCGTTTTGTTGGCAGCGCGAGCTCCCATCACTCTAAATCGACGTTGTGATTTAGAGACCGATACGGGTGAAGATCTGTGGGCGTGTTTTACATGGCATGGGCGTACCATCTATGTTTGTGTCGTTTACATAAAACCTAGTGCGCATGATAGTGAGTATATGGCTTGGTTTTGTAAAATTGAGGATTTTATAACTAATTTAAAAGGAATTGTAATTATATTAGGTGACATTAACTTAAATAGTGCATCTTTAAATATCAATAATTATTTTTGTTATTTTTTGTCTTTTTGTAGTCTGTCAGAAAGGAATCATATCAACAATTTACATGGAGGTATGTTAGATGTTGTGTTGGTTCAGGAGACTGCTGAGTGTCTTGAGGTTAACATAGACCGCGCGGAAGGGCTAGTCCATCCCGATCCATACCATCCTCCTTTAGATATCGAGGTAAGAACCTTCTCATCTCGTCACTCAGATGTTCTTCAGCCAAGTAACATGGATCCAACAAAAGATTGGAATTTTCGAAAATGTGACTATGAATTGTTATACCGAATGTTAGCTGAGACATCGTGGGGGGATGTTATGCGTGCTAGTGATGTATATATAGCCAGCGAATGTTTTTATGACACAATGTATAGCATCTTTGATGCATGCATGCCTAAAAAACGGCGGAAAAATAATAAGTGTAAGCGTTACCCCGTCTGGTTCACTGCGGATATTATTCTAGACACACAACGTAAGCTGAAACTACATACGTCATGGAAGCGTTCAGGCTCTGAAGAATCCTACAAGTTGTTTTCAGATCTTAGGGCTGACTTGAAATCACGTGTCTCCACTGCTTACCTGAAGTACATGTCTGTAATAGAGGAAAACCTGAAAACGAACCCACGTCAATTTTGGCAATACATTTCAAGCTTGAGATCAAAGGGCGGATTTGAACCAGACGTGACCTATGGGGGTGTCGAGTATTCTGGACCCGATGCCGCTGAGGCCTTTGCTAGATTCTTCGAGAGTGTTTTTCTAGCAGATGTGCCATTACTTAATATGACTGATGTTAGTGGGTGTAGTAAAAATAGTAATCAAGTCAATATAGTAAAGTTTAAACCTGACGATGTACTTAGCGGAATTAATCGACTGAAATCGAGTAGTGCTGTAGGACCTGACAATATCCCAGCATTTATCATCAAAGGCGGAAAAAAAATGCTTAGTAAGCCTCTTTGCCATATTTTCAACCTAGCTTTGAAAAAAGGAGTTTATCCTATTCAATGGAAACTGTCTAGGGTAACACCAATACCTAAGACTAGTAATAGGTCAGTGGTAGAGGAGTATCGTCCAATAGCCATCTTGTCATCCCCTGCCAAAGTGTTCGAAAGTATTTTGCACAAGTACATTTACAACCAGGTGGATAAATATTTGTGTAATGAGCAGCATGGCTTTAGAAAGAAAAGATCGGTTAATACCAACTTACTGACTCTTGTCAATTATTTATCTGAATGCATGGACAGGGGGAGTCAGGTCGATGTCCTCTACTTCGATTTCCGGAAGGCGTTTGATAGGGTCAATAATGACATACTGCTGGTTAAGCTGAGTGCAATAGGATTTGCCCCACGACTCGTCCAGCTAATGGCAGATTATCTACGTGACCGCCAACAGTATGTTAAACACGGTTCATACGAGTCTCGGCCCTATCACACGCGTTCCGGGGTAAGTCAGGGGTCAATTCTGGGACCTTTGCTGTTCTTACTGATGATAAACGATCTACCTACGATCATAAAACATGCAAAGAGCTTGCTTTACGCAGACGACCTTAAGCTCTACGTGGAAATTCGATCGGACGCCGATTGCTTTGCCCTCCAAAACGACGTAGACGCTATTCATGACTGGAGTTTGAAAAATAGACTGGAGTTTAGTATCAATAAATGCTTCGTTATGACTTTCGGTCGAATGTGGTACCCAATCACTTATGACTATAAATTAGGCAATCAACTCATAGTTAGAACTGTATGTATGAAGGACTTGGGTGTCACATTTGACAGTCAGCTCACATTTCATGACCACATTAAAATATTGGCAAAGGAGTCTTTTAGGCGGCTTGGCTTTATCCTGAGAAACACACGTGACTATAAAAATGATGACATTATCAGGATAATGTTCAATTCACTTGTGCGATCTAAGCTTGAAAGCAGTGCATGCGTTTGGAATCCTCATGAAACAACCTATGCGCTGCTGTTGGAGAAGGTACAGAAGGCTTTCTTAAGGACCTTGTACAAGCGGCAGTATGGTTACTACCCTTATTTGTATCCCACCAGTTTTTTGTTGGGTTGCTTGGGTTATAACTCTCTCGAAGTCCGCCGGAAAAACGAACAAATCGTTACTGTTTGTAAGATTTTAAGGGGAATCATAGATGCACCGAGCCTGAGTGACGAGCTGTGTCGACTTTATACCCCCGACAGGTATCTGAGAAACAGAAGGCACCGACTTTTTGCGGTACCTAATTTCAGCACCGTGGCCCATAAAAACTCTCCAATACCACGTACCCTCTCGGCACTCAACAATCTATTGGAGACCTACCCTGAAAGTGATTTGTTTGCGGATGAATGGAAGGTTATATTGTTTGTATGTCGAAGGTTTTGTGAACGTGATGTTTGAGTGGATGAGTGAGTGGGTCTGCGTGAGGTTTCACTTGTATTAATGACATTGCCATTGTATAATCGTGTTTTTAATTTATTTTTATTAATGTATAAATATAATGTAATATATGACATAATATTTGTAAAATTTAATTTATAATGAATTATATTGAATGTGTGCATGTTTAATTAATGTAATTGGTATACCGTTTTAATTAAATAAATAAATAAATAAATAAATATAGGTGTATAAGTAAATATGGTATTTTTATGGCTAAATGAAATCCATAACATTTTAAAATTAATAAAAATATTTTTATTATATGATGTAACTAAAAATTTATGCTTTCGCGATTTTTCCTTTCTGTGTTATAAGACGGTTCTTCGTAACAAATTTCAAGATTCTGAGTTCACGGGAAGTACCCTGTACTGTAGACCTGAATAAACCAATTAACAAATGGACAGTAGACCTGAGTATTTAATATGAATTTCAGCTTGATACCTCGCGTTCGTGAGAAAAAGGGTAGTGACAGACAGACGGACATCAAAGTGATCCTATAAGGGTCCCCTTTTTCCACTGGAGGTTCAGAAACCTAAAAAGAGAAAATCCGGAGTATATTTCGGACACTTGTCGAAAATTGCAGACATTAGCTTTAACTTCGCGAAATGTCAAGTTCCTGCATGAATCGATGCAATGCATGTGGTGCGTTTAGATTCGCTTGGGGATTGATAGGTGTAGTTAGATACTTGTCCTATACCTATCGCTACCGGTATACTACTAATCACTCTCACTCTCATACAGAAGATTCTCTTGTTTGTCTCTGCGTCTTGTTACTGCGAACCCCAAGACGCCTGCCAAGCGTGGGGATTATGGCAAACCCTCTCAATGAAAATATGGGGAGGCTGTGTTCAGCAGTAGAGAATCCGGCTGATGCAGTATGCTTTTATTTGAGAGGGATGAGAGTCCACTGAAGGTTATTGTGACTATCCATAAAACATCCGATGTCGACACGCATGTAAACAGTAATAATACCACGGGACGTCATAGGATCATCGGAAGTCCAAAGAGAGCTATATACCTTTAAAACGAGAGAGATATATAACTTTAAAACGATTATTCGTGCCTCCGTACTTACTTATTCAATAGAATAAAATGACATGAATCGGTACAGATTTCAACTAAAATAAGTCTTCTTGTATGTCCTGCCTTCCCACTAAGTACCTATACCTCGGCTGCATAATTCTGGTCATGATCATAAAACCTTACGGCCGGAGCCGCTATCGAGGCCTTCGATGAAATCAAATTAGTCGTGAACGTAAAGATATTGTTATTTCCTGTAATATAGTAAGTTAAACCTATAAAACTATACGGTACTATATTATGGTATTAGCGACAGCCAGACGGTTGTATTGAAGGGTAAAAGTAATTTCGTAGTTAATCTGCCCCGCTCCAGAATGTATTTGCTATGGTATCTGAATCTTAATATATTGATCACTATTTCGTATTGAGCCTATTATCTTATATATACAAAAGTGAAAGTAATATTGCTTTCTTCACTCTAGAAAGAAATACGTATAGAACTACACAAGTAGTGACGGGTTGATGAATAATCCTGGTTTATTCAGAACTCTTCAAATTGAATCTAAGTGGGACCCACCAATTCAATAGGCATAGTGGTTATTTCTCCATAATTCAGTTGCCTTGTTGACTGTGATGTGCATGAACTTATTAAGTCGGTATTACGCTAGTTCATGTAGCCATTCCATAAAAGTTCTTAATTGCAGCTGTGTTTTTATATAATTATATACTCTGTGGATTCAAATTAAAAAGCTTGAAGCCTGTATCTTGAACAAGCCATTACTTTAGCAGAACGTCTTTTGTTTTCTTAGGTAAAACGAATTACAAGCGACCTTACATAAAGAGGGACAAGAATAGGAAGACGATGATAATGATGGTAATCTAAATATGTGGCCACGTTTCAGCAGATATTATTTTAGGTGCCACGCAGGTAATCGAGAAAAGATATTGTAATTTATTTTGAATATAAGTTTGGTGACAGCACTTCTATTTATCTAAAAGATCTTAGTATAATTTTCAGGATTCCGTTTTAGAAGAAGGGAAGCCTTGGCTATCTTTCCGTCCGATCTTTGGAACCGTAAGAGGTTTACATTTTCATATAATTTCTTGGTACATACACTTTGCACGGAACCCTCGGTGTACAAGTCCAACTCGCACATGACCGGTTTTGTTTTTGAGTATAATTATGTCAATAAATGTAATATAATTATTTATTACATTTTTCTATTATAGTATTATATTGTATTATTATATTATTCTTATAATCTATCAAGGAAATCATTCAAGTAAACACTTGAGCTATATCTTTATAATCAGAAAATGTCTATCATATCCTCAAACCAGTGTAATGTTATCATTATAGGTAAGTTATTTTAAGTCAAGAGACCATAACATGAGTGACAAGACAATAAATACCATTTCAATCAGCAATGTATTCATAACTTTGCAACATAGAAATTTGACAACTTCGCAGATAAACGTAAGGTACATCAAAGATAGTATAATTTCAATTGCAACTGCTATTGAAGACTTCAATATCTTCGACAGTACCATACTATCGACATATGAAAACAATCGTTTGACAGTAATGATTGACACTTGAACGAGAGACGCATGTTATTGTTTCAATCCATTTTGTGTTTCAAACCCTGTAGTAAACAAACAACTATGTTGCCTTGAATCAATACACCGATTGACAATCACTGTTTTAGCAAGTTTGAAACAATTTTCAACTCTGAATTTATAATACATATAGGTTTGATTTTGCCTGCAGTAGACCACCAACACCTTACGCTTCATTTTAACAAAAATGATAAAGATTAGTAATTTCATTTGTGTGAGTAAGGTATGATATTAGATAGTGTTTTTTTAATAAATCGGACTTTTTGGCTGTAAAATAAGAAAATAAATAAGTTGTTAAAATAGTTTTTTTAGGATTTCGTACCCAAAGGGAAAAACGGAGACCTATAGTTCTTTAACGGAAATAGTTCAGAATGTTGCCGAAAAAAATCGTTTGAACCCTTCATCATGGGGTGTCAATGACAGTATTTTTTTTTTAATAATGAATTTGGTACTATCAAACTTTTAGATCATTTTCGTGATATAATCTCTAGACATTAAAATAGTAAAGAATCTGTAATTTCGGTATATTATGCACCACATTCTATATAACCAACAAAATTACTGAAAACCTTCACTTGTGATAGTTTTAAAAATAAAAATCTCACAGTATGGCTTCTAAAATCCGCCAGTTTAGGGTTTTCTACTTTTTTATGTACCTGGTGTCACCAACGTTACCAAGTCGAATCTAATGATATATCATAGAATAAATAAACTCACAAACAAACATACATACATACATGAACCCGGATAACATAACCAGTCAGTAAAAAAAACAGAAACTGTCAATGTCTACCCAGCATATCTATCAGGAAAACAGACGATCAGTGATTTTATATTTAACAAAGCATGCTCAATCTGCCCTGAATCGCATTTCTGGCGTGAGTATAAACGGAGCCGGTTCCACAGTTATGCAAAATTGTTGTTTACGAGCCGGCGGGAAGGTCGACGCTGTCAGCCGTTCAAAGCCAGGGGACAAAAATCCGTTCTAAACATAGGGTATTGAATATACTGAAGTAAACAGAACTTGATTAAACAGGGCACCAAAGCAGGCCAGCGCGTTTTTTTTTGCTTTTTTTATTTATTGTGACGGAACAAGTTCGAGGCCCACCTGAAGTGAAGCGGTACCCTCTGCCTATAACAGATGCATTTCATCACAAGTCACGAATTGCACTGCGCCAGTCACTATGAGATATAAGTAGTTGTTATCAAATTAAATCAAATAATTTATTTGCAAGAATACAATCACATATGTACACTTTGAGTTCTAGTGTAAAATATTAAGTCTTATGTGCCTGAAATTTCACTGGCTCTCAAGGACTGCCGCCGGAACACACCGTTAGGTGCTTGGCGACTGATTTTCTACTTGAGGGTGGTAGCTAGCCAGGCGGGTAATAGCAAAATGCCCTTCCAGCATGCGGTGAAGCTCGAGCCAGCGGTGGGAATCGAATAATGGACCTGCGGCACGGCAGTCCATAGCTATTACCGCTTGGCCATCATTGCTTCATGTGGACTTCGAAAGTCTTGATTATAGCACTATTGGTATACTATGTTATGTTCATTCAATGTTCACTTTGGGTCGAAGTTTTATGCAAATCTTTTTTAACCACTTACCGTAGAAGCGTAAAGTTTGTCTCTATATATCGCTGCGTGTGTGTCATTTTGCTTCTTGGCATCTTAGCCCTAAACCGCTGAAACCAAATGCTGTTTTTTATACATCAAGCCATGGTTAATGAAAATCTGATCTACGATATCCTAGATATTTATATTTAAGTATATTTCACGCACCGCACTGCGCACCGTCTAGTTACGGATTACGACACGATGAATATCACAGCAGATGATTTGTGATGTAATGTTTGTTTGGCTGAGGCGATGCAATATTTGAGTTTTATATTTGGGGTATTTTATACAAATACTTGTGTTGACTGTGTATACTGAAAAAGACTAAGAGGGTGAAGTCCATTGCGGTGGTCGAATTAAATCCGGACAGCACTCTAAAAATTACACGCAGTCACAAATCTGGAAGTTCAGATGGCGCAAGGTCTTCAAAGAGAAGGTAACCGCCTGGCTAGCTACCACCCTCAAGTAGAAAATCTGTCGCCAAGCACCTAACAGTGTGTTCCGGCAGCTGTCCTTGAGAGCCAGTAATTCTAGGTTAGCCTGAACAACATCTTCGAACTCATCATCACTTACCATCAGTTGAGATAGTGGTCAAAGGCTAATCTATAATGCATAAAAAAAAAAGATAATCTGACAACCGACGCGACCCAGCAGGGAGAATAACTACACAAGGAGGGATTTGTCAGATCAAACGTGATGCAGAGTAAGGGGTTTTGATTGGATTTGCCAACCAAAAGTAGATTGAGCTAAGGTGGACATTTAACCAAACGAGTTTCCTCCTTAGCAAAGTTTTATAAAATCCCAATAAGTAATGCCGCTTTCTATATCCTAACTAATCTGAAAATAAATATAGGTACATATTTTATTAATCATCGTGTGGATAGGACAGAATACCAATCTGACACGTAATATTTGTAATATAAACATTATTGCTATCGTTACAGACAAATTCATATAATCACGGAATAAAACTGGCCTTGTGCGGCCAACCCGCACTTCTGCCATTGACCTATATGTACTAGACGCGACATCTCAAACGAGGATAGTCGACCAGTGCAAGCATGCCGACCGGCATACTCTCCTTCACACGCAGCTGAGCACTCGGTTTACGTAGTATATATAGGTCAATGACTTCTGCGGCTTTTTTAGAGTTCAAGGTATTTTAGGGGGATGTAAAAAATATTTACTCTGGTACACCCATTGATCCTACTACTCTAGCTTGAGTAGAGGAAGTATGTATGCAAGTAGGCCTTTTTGACCTACTTCAACGGCCTTTATTTTCTTTATGTTTGTTACCTCAGAACTTTTGACTGGGTGAACTGATTTTGATGATTGTTTTTTATTTGAAAGCTGATGTTTGTTTTGTAGTCCCATTTAAATTTCATCAAAGTCGATCAAGCCGTTTTTAAGTTATACTCCAATAAATGAAAAGAGTTTACCTATCTTGATGATATAGTCATTGACAGTGAATGACAATCGGTCCCGTAAGCAGCAAAGAGTCACTTAAAAGGGTAAAAACCAAAAAATGGAACCAAGTTCAACATTCAAAAGTTTGAAATAACTTGTCGAAGTCGGTACCACGTGCATACTATTATGATAATAGGTACTATTGAAATATCATGGTACCGACTTCAACAAATTATTTCACACGTTTGAGTGTTGAAGTCGGTTCCATTTTTAGATTAAAATATTTTTTTAAGTTTTCACCACACCATAGTTCGCTGCTGACTTATAAGCAGAACAGAAAACAGCGAATACCTACCAGTGTATAGAGAGAAAATAATTTAAGTCTTATGTTCAGAAACGCATTTCACTTGTATAATATGTACATGATACATATATTGATGGATCTATACCATAGACTATTCAAGTAAATAATACATATTTTACATAAAGAGATTTCCTTGTAAGTATCTTATTACTTTATTTCATATTTTCGATATACAATTATCATATTTGCCAACAACGAATAAATAAATATTTATTCGTAGTTTGCCAATAAAATATGTATACGTACGTTAACATAGCACCAGCAGGTAATAAAAGAATGGCCTGATGCATTTTACACTCTTCGAAAATTGTAAGTGAAAATTGGAATAACCCATTTCAGTAAGTTCATTGGAGCGCGCTCTCATTTCGTCGGAGTAATGTTCCGTTCGAACGAGCTCTTCTCAAATATTTCAAGGAGGACTGCCGCCGCGTGGCGCAATCAGCACCAGTACCGACTGGCCAAATTTAGCATACCTGCTAAATTTTTTAAGAGAATTGAGATTGCTTTTATAAGATATCTGTAGAACGGCACTTGTATACCTAATACTCTTGATAATTTGTTAGCCGTTCACATATATATATATATATAGCCAAGTCGTTCATCGTAACCTTTCTTAGTCCTCAGACAGGAGCTGATCAGAAGCCACGAATCAATAATGAAGCCAAGGTCAGAATCAAAAAGATTTATTCAATTGAAACCGCGCTTATTGTATGCCGCCATTTTGAAAATAAATTCACTTATTGGAAAACTCTTAACAATGAAAAGTTTAACTCCGTGATGTACAAAGTGTACGAATCTGAATATTATTTCAGTTCGTTTTATCTATCAAGTACAAAATAGTATATTTAGTAAATAGTAAGGAGTCAAAGCGTAAAAAAAAACCGGCCAAGTGCGAGTGGGACTCGCGCACGAAGGGTTCCGTACCATTATCTCGTTTACACTATTATTATTGTTAGCAAATAAACGGCGAATTCCTCTTTTATTATATGGGAGCCCCCTTAATTATTTATACTATTTTATTTTAACTAATTATATTTAAAGAGAACATAAAACTAAATATTCTGTGAATAGTTAAAGCGTCTACCTGTCACCGTTGTTAGTATCGAGCAATAAACGGTAAAAAAATCAAGTTTGTTGTATGGGAGCCACCCTCAAATATTTATTTTATTATATTTTTAGTATTTGTTGTTATAGCGGCAATAGAAATACATCGTCTGTGAAAATTTCAAATGTCTGGCTATCACCGTTTTTGAGATACGCCTGGTGACAGACGGACGGTCGGACGGACGGACAGCGAAGTCTCAGTAATAGGGTCCCGTTTTTACCATTTGTGTTCGGAACCCTTAAAATACTAAGCGTTCGTTTGAAGCCTTTTAAATAGCATTTCAGATCAAAGCTCACTGATTGCAGACATCACATTGAGTCACGAGAGAGAAACATCAACAGAAAAAATAGAAAAATATATACTTGGCAGCGTTTCACGAGCTGTTCAAACTTTTTTAACAGTTATTACGTGAGGGGAACAGCTACGTCACAAATACGAGTATAAATGAGTACGTGACTTCAGCACATATATGCACTGATCTAGTTTACAAAACAAGCTGCTCTAGATTGTTATTTAATTATGAACTATCTAGGTTACTAGATGAAGGCACATGGTCGGATGATGTTACGCAAGATAATGTGCATAGGCAGGCTTTGACTAGACCATAGGTATATGAATTGTGTGTTATTTAAGATTATCAGCTTATGAAAACTGTGATAAAAGATAATAAATAAACTGAACCTACATTCCTTAAAATTTTCATTGGACAGTGGCGCCTTTGGGTTTGGGGTACTCATTGTAAAAGTTATTGATGTATCATCATTGTTGTTATATTATGTTTTCTAAATTAGATCTTCCCAAAAATGACTCTTGAATCTTGTAGAGAATACCTATTGGTAGCCTTCCCGGGTTGAGATTGTAATGACTGTTGCATACCCTCCTGTAGGATGTGGCGAAAGACTAGACAACAAATGCGTTGAATGAGCAGCATGCCACTATTTGCGTCATGAGCGGACCTTTTTTATTGCTGAAAGGCTAGCTTTTTACACACAATCTTACCTCTTAGTATCTATAATAGTGTGAACAAAGATGGTTAACATTACAAAATTACAAACTTACGAGAGAAATGATTATAGTCATGAGCGGGATTCGGACCCGCGTCCATCCACCCCTTTAGCCGTGTTATGCTAAAATGGAACTAGCCCCCGTTAACATTTAGCGTAGAAGAAGAATAAGGGTAACTAGCTCTCAAAGATATCTCCCGGAATATGCCATTAGGTGTTTGGTGACAGCTATTACTTGAGGGCCACCGCACAGGCATGCATTCGCAGAATGCCCTACCACCATTCAAAATGTTTCTAAAGGGCTTTTGCCTTAACACTGCCCTTACCAAAGATACTAACAAGAGCATTCCCAAGGAGGGTTAGCGTCAGGGATGCAGCCTGCCATAAAACCGAAGCTAAAACTTTCTAAAATATGTTCTTGTGTCGACTCTGTATAAGTGGGATTGAGTAGAAATAATTTGGAATGTAGAAAATCTGTCGACAAGCACCTAACGGCATGTTGCGGAAGCTGTCCTTGAGAGTCAGTTACCATTCTTTCTCAGGCTGAAAAACATCTTCGCCGGAACATCACTTACCACCAGCTGAGATAGTTATCAAAGGTCATAATAACAACTATAAAAATAGAGATGAATGTAAAAATAAAGAATGCAAATTAATCTAAATTTAGACGTGAATGACGACAAATGGAAACCATTTTTTGACCATGTGAGTGTGCGCAGTGCGACCTATTTAATTAAATATGATTAGGAACAAAAACCCGATCTTGAATTGTTAAGTTAATATTAGCATAGGTAGCATACTCACAATTCTTATAAAGGACATGTATGCATAAAGCGCGTGGAAGCGCTTTCCATAGAGATGTAGTTTCGTCATATTTTGAATACCTACCAAGTGTTCAAACTTGGTAAAATTTAGCTAACTTTGCCTTTACACTAATATTTAATCTGGCTTTCCACTTACCCGTAAAAACCGTAAAATAGCGTATTTTCAAAATCATACGGAAAATCGTTTTGTATGAAAATTATTTTCTTCAACTAAGGACTTGGATACATTATATAGACATCGTGAAATTTCACGAAGTCTAACTATTAACAAAGCTACGTTTTGTATGGAAAGCATTTCGCAAACACTATCTTACACAAGAATATATAACAATAATATATAATATATATACAATAACCTTGCTACGTTGTCAGCACAGAGGCGCAGGTTGCTACGGAATCTCAAGTTCCTCTTTGATTCCCAGGTCCGATTATTCGTTTGTTATAACAAAGAAATTCTCACAGTCCGGAGTCTGGAGCTGTGGCATTTAGATGGCAATAGGCTCAAACCCTTTACAAGGGACCAAAACACGCCTGGCTTGACGTTAGACGTAAGTATATATCAACACCTCTGATAAACCCTTCGGGAAATACAGACGTGACGACATGTTTTAATTCTATTACAATTATGTAATTAACTTTAAGTCTTATTATAGAACATTAAAACCCACATTACGTTGTAAATAACCATTTATTTCCACTCAGTTTATTATTTTTCCTTAACATTAATTTGATTTAAATCTTTGATATTGCCTTTGTTCAGTTATTGACCTTTGACATTTAGGTTCTATAATACCATTTGAATTATGTAAAGTTTGAACAGGCGGGACCGAGCGTTACGGTTTTAGACCTGCATACTATCAAGTTCAGGTATATGATAGCTGTTATTATTATAATCTGTTTTACCCTATCTGTTTTCTTATAATAATAGTAGGATAGGAAGAATATGAAATAAAAAATGTATATTCCCAAAGCTGTAGGCAAACCTCTGTCACCGTTCAATTACTTAAACTGCTAAGAGTTGCTAAATCAGTATTTTCAATATACTGAAAAAGATTCTGTCAACTTGATAAAAATAATATGTATAGGAATAACTGATGCGGTACTGAAATAAATTGCTTTTCCGACATTATGATAAAATATGTGTATATTTACACAATAATATCTGACGTCTATTTTGTCTATATAACCCGCAATATCGTGATAACAACCATTGCTGCATAATCAATTCTTACACCAAAATATAGTTAATTTAAAAATATAAAACTGTTTGTATAACTTTTCTTTATTCCCGTTGTTTTTAGTTCTTGTGTTTAGTAATGTTTTGTGTGATTCTCACGCATTTCGGACGAAAATATTAACGTAACTGCCACGTCGGATGCGCGCTGAAATAACCCTTATTTCGACGGCAGCTTGTTTGATTTTCGTACTCGAGCTGATAAGACCAGCGATAAGGCCGCCCTTTGTGCCTAAGTATTGTAATTGTTTCTTTGCGATTTCCTGTTTTGGTGTCCATAAAAAGTTATTGTATCGTAGTATGTATAAGAAAGTATATTTACAATTGAACACTCACAAGATATAAACAAATACTTAATTTCCTATAAAACTACTTTAGATGTCGAGGAAGACCCATATAAAAATTAATCTAAGGTACCTAACATGCCAGTTAACAAAAATCCTATGCTTAAATATTTTCTTTAATGTATAATTAATTTTGAGTTAGGTAGTCAGATTTATGAAGGAGCCCTAAATGGGGTAGAACACCATAAAGGGCCCCTTCATAAATCTGATCACCAGGCTCGGAAACATAAAATACCTATTCATAGGTATAGGTATGGCAGCAGTAGTTCCCCAGACAAACTCGTTTACAAAGGGTTCTACTGCCCCATAATACATACTTACTTAGGTATACTTAGTACATAATTAGGTTAAAATGACTGAACATATTTTTTTTCTGAATATAAACAATGATTACCTTCAAAGTGACCAAAGTACGAAGGAATCACCCTCTTACCATGCCCTCCGAAGGACGAGAGGACTCATTAGTAAAAAGCCACTAGCGGTCACCCATCCAACTCATGACCGCAGCGGACGTTGTATTAACGATTAAACAAACTATACTAACTAACACCTCAACAAATGACTGAATTTATGATTCGATTGTAAATGTAGAAATAACACCTAGATATAGTTTTCAGTGTTCCTATTTTTAGCATGCCTTTTCCATTAGTATATTTTAATGTGTTGACGGTACACTACATAAAACCGCCTTTTCTGCCACCAAGCACCTAACGGTGTGTTCCGGCAGCTGTCCTTGAGAGCCAGTACTTCTAGGTTAGCCTGAACAACATCTTCGACCACATCATCACTTACCACGTTTTTATCATAATTTGGTGTTCACATTGTTTCGCATTCATTACTTATTTCCGCTTGTTATATTCGGACGAACCATATCAATATAACTACATAATTACAAATCATACAAATCATCACACTAATATACATCTACACCTATATTATAAAGTGGAAACATTTGTATTTTTGGATTTTTGTATGCAACTAATAATTTTATAAACTACTGGACCGATTTGGATGAAATTTGGTATGGAAATAGTTTGAGACCCGGGGAAGGATACTTTTATACAACTGCGCAAAAAAAGGTTAATGGCTTTACGCGATAACCAACATGGGCGCGGGCGGAGCTGAGGCCGGAAAGCTAGTATCATAATAAATGTGTATCTTTGTTAATTCTTCACCGTGAAACGGCCAAACCAATTTGGGTGAAACTTGGTATGTAAATAATTCAAGTTCTGGATTGGCTCTTAGCATTCTTCTACAAATTATTAGAGCACAAATGTTTGTCTTGGGCTTAGCTCACGACAGTGTCTGTAATCATATTTGGATACAGAATTATTTTCATCAACATCATTTTTCATCATTATCTACGCAAATGAAACCGCAGGGCGCAGCTAGTAAGATTTATAATGGGGAGTTCAGCTCATGTGATATATTTTATAACAAGTATAAATTGATTAAAAAAGCAAAAAAAACAACTGCAAATTAATTTATTCTCCTTAAGCGTATCGTTCCAATGAAATGAAAACTGCAAGCGATATAAATTCATATAAGATAGAATCGTTTTTAAAGGCCTTTATTTTTATATACTAGGTACCTCACAGGGTTTGAAAGAAAAATTAAAAAAATATCTCTTAATATGGCGTCTATAATTCGCCAGTTTTTTTTTCCTGTACCTAGTGTTACTTACGCTATTAAGACAAATCTAACGATATCTCATACATTAAAATCGGTAAAGCCGTTTAGAAGATATGGTGGAATAAAGAAACTCACAAACATACAGACCTACATGAACCCTGAAACATAACACTCCTTTTTTGGGCAGTCGTGTAATAACAAAGAAACTTTTAAGAAATTACAAAATCACAAATATACGATAGGAAAAATTTTATTCATGTGCGGGATTCGAACCCGCGTCCATCCACCCCTTGAGCCGAGGTATGCTCCAACCAATTGAGCTAACATGACATGTTAAAATTAAAAATGTGAAACCTAACAATATTAAAATTATAAGGTTGCGTCATCATTTACAAGTATAAAACCAATTGCAAAATTGGTCTTGTTTGTAATACAAAGCAAGTGGTACTATAGATGTCGCTCCATCCCAATACGATGGTTAAAGAACGATAGGAAAGATTTGAGTTATGACGTCATGTCATGTCATCGACGCGGGTTCGAATCCCGCACATAACTTAAATTTTTTCTATCGTATATTTGTGATTTTGTAATGTAATCCGCATAGCAGGGGCGTTATTGCAAACCTAACAATATTAAAACTTTTAAGAAAGTAATATTTATTATACGTAGAATGATCATGCACTACACCAAATTCTTATACAGTATAAAACTTAATTTATTAACGTTGTTATTGTATATATTTATGTATATTAAGTACTAAAATGTTGTTTATAGCTACTCTATTGTATTGGGTGTGTACCTGTAAAGATAGTTGTATGTATGGAAATAAATAAATAAAATAAATAAATAAATATTTTGTATCGAGGAATAATTGCGTACTTTTTACAATTTGTCATGGTATTTATTTGTGGATATAGAACAAACAGCTGAAGTCATTCGTTGATTACGAATATATATGTACATATATATAGATCCATTGTATTTATAAGTATCTTATTGGCTGTATGTTAATCTAAGTTGTTGTATTTGTATTAGGTGCTGTGGATTTTGTGAAATAAACAAATCCATGGTGCAATAAAGGAAAAAAATAAGGTAGATAATATAATAATGATAATATATAATATAATATATATGATACCTACTAACGAAACTTCGACAACAACAACGAGAGCGTCATCCATTATACCACAATGTGCACATAACTATTTTGATATGATTTAAAATGTACTACTTAGTATCTATTCTTATAACTGCCGTGCCGCAGGCCCATGGTTCGATCTCCTCCACCGCGCCGTCTTGAGCTTTTTTTTAATTGCTCAGCCTCACCACGTCAGCCTTTAACCACAATCTCACCTAATGGTAAGTGATGATGTGGCTTCACTGTATCGTTCAAGAGCATTTTGCGAATGCTCGCCTGCATTGTTAAGTCTCGTGTGCCTGTAATTTTACTGGCTCTCAAGGACCAGAACACAGTGTTAGATGCTTGGCGGCAGCTTTTCTTCATGAGGACAACAGTGTGTTCTGGTAGCAGTCCTTGAGAGCCAGTAAAATTACAGGCACATGAGACTCGACAACTATATGTTGCGCGCAGTTTGTCATTGCGTCGAAATGCATCTGTCATAGGCAGAGGTCACCGCTTAAAATCAGGTGGGCCCCGACCTTGTTCAGTTACAGCCACATAAAAAAAACATCAGGGAGCGCTTGAGAAAACTCTCCTGATAACATCAGAAGCAAAAAGTACCTATATTAATTAACCGGGTGAACCGACGTCACCGAGGTGTCTGTGGTGAGTCGGGCGCTTGAGTTTTTAATTACTTTGTGTGTTTCTATGTACGAGTAATGTTTGATTCGCTGATGACTTTCGGAAAATGGTAGGAAAGTAGCCCTAAATAGCAGATTGTAAAGTTTTAAAGTTTATATTATCAGTTTCGGCCAACCTAGGATTTGTATAAATAGTTTTGACTTTGACTTTGTTGTTTAAATCCAACTAACACATGCAAAATTTCACCGAGTTTGAAATCTTGGTGTTTAAAATAAGGCGAAACTAATGAATAGATTCAGGCGTTACTTTGCGGAAATCCATATTAAATAGCAAATATTTTAAAAATATTTTAAGAAAACATCAAATTAATATTTTATAAAACACTTAAATAATATAAAAATATATAATTCCGGCCTAATTTTCCTGTTAAGCCGACGCGACGTCACAAACGCCACGCAGCCCAACCGGAATAATTTTCGCCGCGTTTCGATTCTACACCAAGCATCCTCAGGAGGTCTTAACTCTACGAGCACACGATCGAGAAGTTTCACTAGATATATTTTTATATTAAGTGTTTTATTAAAATATTAAATTGATGTTTTCTTAAAATATTTGTAATTATTAAAGGCGAAACTACGTTTGTGTGGAAAGCGCGAAGATACTATCTAGCGTTAAGTTTATCTTAGTACCATTAACTTACATACCTTACACATCTAATTCCATATAAAATCCTTTTCCGCGAACATTTAAAAGCCAGCACGTTCTCTTTTTATAGTCAGGCACACCTGCCGTGTACCCCAAGTACCTGAATTGTGTTTTTCTTGGAATTTCCTTATTAAGTCAATCTCTTATTAAGTGAAATTTTACCCCATGTTAAGAGATACGTGAGAATATGGCCCATTTCGCAAAATCGTGAGAACGAAAGTAAATTTCATTCTTCATTATTAATACCGTGTTTATTCAGCTGAACCAAACAGGATTTTATCCCTGCGGAATTGGGTAAAAATCTACGATTGACGATGTTAGCCTATCTAAAAACCTTGCATAACACAAAACTCACATGTTTGTCTCTAGACTAAAAGGTATCTCTGTAATGTTTCGTTGAAATCAGTTGCGTAATTATGTCACAGAAGAGAAACAAATAGACTGTTATAATATGAAGGGTAAATACGAGTAATTTTAGAAGCACTTCTCAAATTCTGAGAACCCTCTTGCGAGAGAAATTTCCTTTGAGATAGAGCTTCATATTTACTAAGTAATTTTATTCAACTCCTTCCACTGATTTTTAGAGTGAACTACAAGAAACGGGACTCTATACAAATAAATCTTAAAACAATTGTCCTATGGCAGATTGTACAAGAAAAATAAACAAAAAGTGAAAAATTAAGGGGATCCAGTCGAGTACGGTAGTTTTTTTTTTAGTTTATTTATTTTTATTCATATAAGAGAACGGTCTTGGCTGTCCGTCCCTCGTCCGTTCGTCCCTCCGACCTATAAAGGGCTGTATCTTTGGAACTGTAATAGGTTGCCGATTGAAAATCTCTTAGAACATGTGTTAGCGGACTGCCTAACAAATAATAATAAGAAATAATTTAAAATAAAAAGTATCCAAACAAGAAACGTGTAATATTTATTCATTTTTGTTTTTACTCTATCGTAGAAAAGGCATACAAGCATAAATCTTGGTATGAATAAAGCCCAATATCTAACGTACCAACGTCAAAAAAAAAATTAAAAAAATATTTTTTTGTAAGCTGGTGCGTGTCATGTAATTTCATTTAAATTTGAGTGTGATCTGAGTATTTGAGTTATCCCTAATAATCCTAATTTAATCCTAATTTGTTTGAAGTCGGTTGTTTTTTGTACAAACTTGTAAATTATCATAATATACCTTTCGTCATATAATATATACGAATACGTATGTTGACGTTCTACTGTTCTCTTGACTGTGGTCCAACCATAATTTGGCCAAGACATCACGTTTGCGATATAGACCTCACGTTTTCATGAACTGCCTCTGTAGCATAAAGTGCGGCTAACGGTGCGACGTGACATACATTATTTATGATTGAAAATTAAGGTATTATGCTAAAGTCTTAATAATGTTGTATTACTAACAAAATAATAAATAATGTAGTAGATGATTGATATAAAAAAATAAAATTGTAAAGAGTTTTATTAAAAAAAACTAATGTGGTTTTCACTCACTTTAGTAAATAATGCGGGATAACTCACGTGAATAAGTCAGATAGCACCGACTATGTTTCAACCACACTCACTCGCTTAGGGTATGTTCCATTAGTCGCTAAGAACGTTATTTTCGATAATTTTGATCACATTCTGCGTCTCTGGTTGTGATCACGTGATCGTTTGTAACTGTCATCTCCGTTCCATTTTTGGATAAGAACGCTAAGAATGCCACTAAAACTTTCTACTTCTGTCACTTTTGACATTAGATGTAGCGGTTAAGGCGAAAATAACGCCAAGACCTATGTGGAAAACTTTTTGGGAGTGTGATCGTTTTTAGCGTTTTTAGCGAATCTCACTCAAATGGTACGCACCCTTAGTGCTAAGCGAGACGTCAACGCGGTCGTCCCGAGCTCTCCTTGAAAAAGACCACCGAATGTGGTTAAAACTTGCAAAGAGTTATTTCTAATTAAAATTATTTTAATACGCGTTACTTTGCGGAAATCCAGATTTAATAATAACAAATACTTTTTAAAATATTTAAGAAAATATTAAATTAATATTTTAATAAAACACTTAAAAAATATATCTAGTGACAATTCCGCAATTGTTTTTGTTTTCACGTAGGCACGGAATTTATAAAAACATGGTGGATACTAGGTAACAGGTCAAATGCGACCGAGCAAGGTGAATAAAGTGGTCGAGTACAAGTCGGAATCCCGTGGTGGAGGGTTCCGAACATATCATTGCATTAGCTACGATTTTTATGATCGAATGTAACGATCGAGGCCTCTGGCAAGTTAATTTAACATAAGCATTTGAATAGCATTTGATCGTCTGATCCGAACTTATGCAGTTA
Organism: Plagodis pulveraria; assembly: GCA_963890685.1. Taxonomy (NCBI): domain Eukaryota; kingdom Metazoa; phylum Arthropoda; class Insecta; order Lepidoptera; family Geometridae; genus Plagodis; species Plagodis pulveraria. The sequence goes on from OY982957.1 coordinate 19,317,908, forward strand.
GTTAGAAAGGGAACTCATATATCTAAATATAATTTTTAAATTGGCATTGAACTATATCTGTCAAAGGTAGATTGAGGTAAGAATAAACCTGAAGAAAGTGGCAAAAATAGTAGATAGTGGGATATCAAGAAAAAACATTATTTGTATAAATCCAAAATATACTAAATTCAGTACAGCACAAGGCTCTCAGTTCATGGAAAACTACAGTTTAGTTTGCTTCATTAGAATGTTCTTCTGAATGTAAAAAAAACTGTGACTTAAAGTCGTCCAGGTTCAGTAGCTACAAAAATACTCGTGATTTGGTGGAAGAGAACGCTTCAGTTTCTTAAATTTTCTTTAAGATATTTTAATATATTTGCGTCTCTCAAATCAAGCCGTTTATTAATATGCCAGGAACATGGCCTCCCAAAATCGAAATTGTATTATTTAAGATATTTACGTCCGTCATCATCATCATCAGCCGGAAGACGTCCACTGTGAAACAAAGGCCTCCCCCATAGAGCGCCACAAAGAACGGCTATTAACCCGCTATTACCGCTTGTAACCATTGGCTACCCGCGACTTTAACGGTGTCGTCAGTCCACCTAACTAGCCTGCCAACTCTACGTCTTCCAGTGTATTGTGGTAACCCCTCGAGAAGCTTTCTTTTTCTAATTTGCGTCCGTATTTGGGCTAAATATCTATAGCACATATTATTATGAGTATATACTGCATTCAACTATTTATATCCAATAGAATTCAACAAAATAGACTGTGACAGGTGAACAGACAAGCAGGTGATATCTTAAGAGTTTCTAACGAGCTAAAAAAAGGTTTTTTTTGTTTTTTTTTTATTCCTGATAGGTTATCCTTTGACCCCTATCTCACCTGATGGTAAGTGATGATGTGGTCGAAGGTGTTGTTCAGGCTAACCTAGAAGTACTGGCTCTCAAGGACAGCTGCCGGAACACACTGTTAGGTGCTTGGCGACATTTTTTCTACTTGAGGGTGGTAGCTTGCCAGGCGGGCGTTCGTCAAATGCCCTACCACCATGCTATAACGACTGCCATCCTTAGACAACAAACGGGACCGACGTAACGTGCCCTCCGAAGCACAGAAGCGCTCAGTATAGTAATGTCACTAGCGGTCACCCATCCAACTCATGACCGCGAGCGACGTTGCTTAACTTTGCTGATCGGTTAAGAACAGCTAAGTAAACTTCTCTACGAGCGCTTCAAAAAATATACGTTAACACATCCCATTCCAAAATTCATAAAGTTTATGCAGAAAGAACTAAAAACTACACAATATAATGTAGTAGGTACCTTATACTGAAAGAAGTGAAATGAGTCTTTTTGTCTAACTAAAATGATAATGAAAATGAACTTCATTTCGACATTTTAACTCTATAATGAGTAGCGTTTTAGGAAAATGTCAATAGTTCATTTTCAAAACACCTGGGTTAGATTCAAAAATTACCTGAGAGAATATCAAAGTCTAAAACACAACTTATATTTTCTAATTCCATTTTCCACACAAGCTTTATTACAATAAAATTATTTTTCACTATTATATAAGACAAAGGATAACCTTAAAAAAGTATACCTAACTAAAAATAACTAAATAATTTTGAAGTTTGCAAGGTATTTATGAATATATACCCGAAGGGGCAGGCTGACACTAATTTGAATACCTATGTACATTTCGCCAGTTATATTCTAAAAAACCATACTAAGGCTGTGCAGCCATTTATAGGCTGCTTTTGCAAAAACAAATATATAGGTACCAAATGCCAAGTACATCTATGTTTTGCAATCCAGGTCTTAAAAGATACAATGAATGTATTATTGCTGAGAAGTTTGCTGCCACCTACCATTTGCGAAGGCCTGCCTGGCTACCTACTTCCCTAGTATAAAATCTGTCGTCAAACATCTAACGGCGTGCATGATATAACGATTACCTAGCGAGTAGTAAAAGCTTGAAATAATAAATCATATTATAGAGTAGGTACTAGATTTAACTAGAGTGGTACCTACTTAAAAGTTATGAAAAAAGTAAACCACAACCAAATTGCGACGAGGTATTTCTGCCTGCCGAAACATAACCGGTATATAATGAAATGTAAACAGTGCTCACGTAAATATACCAACCAGTTTTGTCACCAGTTGACCCATGGGCATAGAGCACAAGGTTTTCCGTTGGGAAACGAGCGTTAACTTCGGTTAATTCTGTCAGGTTGGTTAAAGAACGGTGATTTTGCGCAGTAAACGCTTGATAGCCATCGCATCGCAGCTAGGTACTGTTATGTTAGGTTTTGGACACTAGACTTTCTATGTCCTCGTTTTCGTAGCAAGCCTATGTTATTGATAGGTAACTTTTTTTATGTCATTGTGCCAAACAAGCGCCATTCCCATCTGATGTTAAGTGGACAAACCCCTGCCTATAACAGATGCATTACATCACAAGTGACGAATTACACTACCCCGTCACACAGTCATATGCCTCTAATTTTACTGGCTCTCAAGGACTGCTGCCGGTATACGCTGTTCGGTGCTTGACGACAGATTTTCGACTTGAGGATGGTAGCTAGTCAGATGAGCCTTCACAAAATGCCTTTCCACCATGCGGTGAAGCTCAAGCCAGCGGTGGGGATCGAACCATAAGCCTGCGGCAGTCTATAGGTATTACCGCTAGGCAATCAATGCTTCAAAACTACTACTAGTATGCACAAGTTTTCCAAGATAACGGTTCAAACCATTTGAATGTTGTATATTGTCGGATTGTTAATTTTAGTGACAACATGGCAACCTTAATTCATATTTCATTCAAGATGAGCCTCATTTCAACGTAGGTTTGATTCGTTTTATTACTGGCCGCCAACAACCTGCTCATTGGGTCTTATAAGCGCCTTATCACAGTAAAGTTGGCACAATGCTGCTTGAAGCAGAATATCTGATAGTGCGGTTGTAGCCACCAAGACGGACTCTTTCTAAAGATACCTACCACTGCAAAGTCTAACAGCATATTATGTTGATTGTAAAGTACATTGAGATGCCGTTATTAATAAAAAAATCTCTTGTATAAAGTATCACTTATGTTTTTTTTTATTTTTTTTTGCAGAATGTCGTAGTGTACTTTTATTAGTTAGGAGTATTATGATAAAATTGCTCTTTAAGTTCGCTTATTTTGAGAGTCTAATGCTTATAAAAATATTTAAGTACCTAAATATTCTCGCTACATGAAGGATTGTATGTAAAGCCGTTTGAAAGCATTAATTATCTCCGTTGTAAAATATGAATAGTGGCTTCACGAGTATATTTATTGCGGCAAAGGCGGTCACTAACCCCGTGGTGACGTCAATCGGGATTGCACTTCTTAGACTGCAAAACACAACGGTATCCAACTTTATACTTCGATGACGGTATCACAAAATCTGGGCCAGAAATAACTGTACGCACTGAGATCAAAGCATCGTAAATACTTCACTTTCAATGCTGTTGTTATACTATTCATTGAAAGATTTATATAAAGGATAGATAGAATTTCAAGCGAGTAGCAATAGTAGATATAACATTTTCAAAAGTGTTTTCTAGACACAGCAGGTTTGAGTGTATTTTACAGACTTAAAAAAAGGAGGAGGTACTCAATTCGGCAGTTTTTTTTTGTTCGTTACCTCATATATTTTGACTTACTGGGTGAGCCGATTTTGACGATTGTTTTTATTTGAAAGCTGATGCTTGCCGTGTAGTCCTATTTTAATTTCATCAAAATTGGTCGTTTTTGAGTTACGCTCCAATAATTGAAAAGTATTTTCCTATCTTGATGATATAGTCATTGACAATGAATGACAATCGATCCCATAGCAATGGTCACTAAAAAGGGGAAACATTTTTTTTAACCTTAAATGGAATCGACTTCAACACTCAAATGTGTGAAATAACTTGTCGATGTCGCCGCCACCGCCGGCTTGAGGTTCACCGCATGGTAGAAGGGCATTTTGCGATTGCCCTAGTAGTAGCCTGGCTAGCTACCGTTGTATTGTTACAGTTTAGTTCGCTAACGGTGCGTTCCGGCAGTAGTCCTTGAGAGCCAGTGAAATTACATCCACATACAGACTTAACAACTACCTACGTCTCAAAGTGACTAGCGCAGTGCAATTCGTTACTTGTGCTGAAATGCATCTGTTATAGGCTACTTAACATCAGGTGGGAATTGCGCTTGTTCCGTCACAATGACATAAATAAGAGTGGTTCGAAATTCAATAACCTATTCCACGCTAGTGGATTTAAAGCACTTTTCCACGCAGATTTCGAATGACAAAACAATACTTTTCCTAGCTTGTGAGGAAAAAATTATATTTTACCCGACGACGACGCTTTGTCTAACTTTAAATTTAGTTTCAAGAGTAACGAGGACTGATTGCTCTTGCAAAATTTAGTTAAATTTTATAGCTTATTATGTCTTACAAACATCTTAATCCGAAAATTGTGACTTCTCAAATGTCTGTAAGTCGGTATCCAATAGTTGAAAAACATTTAACCACATAACTTGTTACATAAGGGCAATTCTGCGCAGTTTTCCTCAAGTGGAGGTCGAGTTGATTAAAATTGTTTTATCTCTGCGCGTTCTCGTTGCCTTTTAGGGTTCCGAAACCAAAGAGAAAATGTAGTCGTATTTATGAAATTCCCCTGTCTGTGTGTCCACCCGTAGGTCGTGGTTCTCTAGCTCGTAAACGAAATTAATTACAACCACGCATTTAGGAAGGGGGGATGTGTTGAGAAGGCGGAACCCGTGTGGCAACGAGTTCCGGAGAACATGTTGGTGAAAATCGTAAATATCGGCGCGCCAGTCGCTCTTAGTCCACGGTCGTGCAAACATCGTATAAGTAACACAAAATTCCAAGTTGTATTGTCATTACGTGCAATAACAAAAGTGATGAGGTGAACTATAGTAAAAATGGGATATAATTCAACATGTAGGTTCAAGAATTCACATGTTATTATTAAAAAATCCATCAAAATTTCTAAAGAAGTTAACAGAGCCGTTGAAAATGTTCATTCGGTGACAAAAGTCTTCTTCTGTCGACAAACTCCCTTCCTAAATCCGTGGTTGATAAAAATTGCACCCTAACATGTAGGTATATGATCATCTAGAACTCGTTAAGTGGAGCATGTGAAAAAAATAATAATATATGGACAACCAAGTTGTCAATTTTAGTTAAGTCTATTGCAAAAACTAAACTGGTCTAGAACATCAAAAAACACTATGATAACTTACATATCCTCTATTTTAGTAGCCAATACTGAAAACGACAATTTATAATGTAATTTATAATCCGAAATCAAAACAAACCCACTCTAAACGCTCGCGAAACTTTAGCGAAATGCGAGGCCGGGTTCGCACGTGGTCGGGTTTTATTTAAATAGTTACTGTACTTGACTTAAATATGAAATAGACGTGAGGTTCATTTAAGTCAAGAGAAGCCCACTTAATATACAGAATACTATCAACTCGAATAGACTGAGAGTCATGGCCATAATCCCCACGCTTAGAAAGCGTGTCTGGGAATTAACTTTTTCATATATACGGGTAATATACGGGTTCTATGTGCAAAATAATCACGACAGTATGTTCCTTCGTTGATGAGTGAATTAAGTACATACATCAGCCGGAAAATCTGTTTTATTCTCTGCATGTGCTTGATAAGATTAATTCATGCGCATCATAGATAATGATAACAATTGAATTTCATTCATAAATTGACGATATTGGTTTCGCGTGGTACGTAAGTGTAGAGGCTTCTTGAAAAGCACTAGGTACTCAACTTTTATAAGCAACTACCAGCTACTATAAATTGAACCTTTGAGGAATGCATACGCAGAACAACCTGCACGAATCGCATACACTCACCTGTAGATTTATTAGTCGCAGCCATCGAGGTTGCAGCGCTTCCAGCATCACCAGCGTGAGCTGCAATTTGCCAGCATAGACCCAAATAAATCAGCATTTTAGACACGTATCGATTTTGTAAAATAACTAAAAGATAAATAATTATAATATTGTTATGTTTGCAATAACGCCATACGAGAGGAAAAATTTAAGTCATGTGCGGGATTAGAACCCGCGTCCATCCACCCCTTTAGCCGGGGTATGCTCTAACCAATTGAGCTAACATGACCAGTCATGTCAGGTGGATGGACGCGGGTTGTAATCCCGCACATGACTTAAATTTTTCCTCTCGTTTATTTGTAATTTTGTAAAGGATATTTTTTTTTTTTTCATTCCTGATATGTTAGCCTTTGACCACTATCTCACCTGATGGTAAGTGATGATGTGGTCTAAGATGTTGTTCAGACTAACTTAGAATTTATCTCGAATTTATAATAAGAAATTTAGAATAATTTATCTCGAATAACGGTCACAATACATAGAAAATTATTCAGTAGGTACTAAGAGAAAGGATAGTTCGTGTGCATGTAGAGCTTCCAACAAACGTAGTTTCGTTGTATTACACCAAGTGTTCAAACTCGGTGAAATTTTGCACGAGTGTCCTTCAGCTTAATATATCTATATATATTCAATCTATGCTTGTGGTTTGGCAGTTATCTGTTTATTATGTATTATTTTATCTCTAAATGTTAATGTAGGAAATTCTTACTCTTATATAATTTATCGTAAAAACGCTTAGAGTAGGTATTCTAACTAAGAATAGGTACCTACTCTAAGCGTTTTAACGATAAATCTTGCAAATACATAACTTAACAGAAGACCGGCAAACTAAAAGCATTGATATTACGCTCAAGGATACGCATTCAAAAACGAATTTTGTATATGTATATTTCTGGCACACTCCCTCCTATAACGGCCTACGTGATGTGTTGTGATGATGTACGTTTGTATAGAAAGCTCTTCACACTAACCTTAAATATCTAAGCCAGCACTAGCATCGTAATGCTTTGGCAGTTAGACTGCTTGTAATATCAATAGATCAAAAGTGAATGAATCAAGAATGAACCAATTGAAGCATGAGGTACATTATGTTTGTATGTGCGCAATTAGGTAATTGAATTTCAACCAAACGAACGGATATAATATACTACGTTATATAGGGCATACAGTTGACACAGTCAATAATGAATTGCAAGATTAGAGTACCGGTGCAGTCGTCAATTATACCTACTCCATATATTGCTATTTATTTAGCATATCATATATTTCTATTTATTTTATTTTTATGTATTAATAAAACTTTTTTTTAATTTGTACGTCGTGTCATGTTCTAATACGGAGCTCGTACGTTAATTTGGAGGCATGTACTGAAAATGGCATCATATGGCAAAAACAACAAGGTTTTTCGTTTTGCTAAAGTTTTTGCACTGTTAGATTATAACGTAACAAATCTTGGTAGCTTTCATTATTTTTGCTTTACTTTAGTAATTGTACTGTGAGCAGAACGAACCAAAAATAAAACACACACAAAGTTTCGGGTCACTCCTTTATTTATTATTGTTAAAATATATTGACAACAAATAGGTCTTTGATAAAATTTCATTTGGCTACTTTTAACACACACAACAAACAATCGGTTGAGAAATTCGATCTGTAAAACAGAACAATCGGAAATCCGGCCATACGGACAGACATACGAAAGCATTTTTTTGCCCAAGGTGAAAAAGAGACGCTTCGCTTGCCTTCAAAAGCAGGCTATAAATAAAATATTCTTCGTTGCTACATTTTCTGCATTTTCAAATGTGGTCTGAATGACTTACGAACAGACAATCTACTTATCTTTTTATATAACAACAGAAATAAGGAGTATACTTAGTCCGAGCAGTTTATTTTTTCTTCTCGTTGTAAAAATAATTAATATTAGCAAGTTCTAATGCAAAAGTAACAATGTTAGACAAATACGCCTTTTAAAATAACTTTGTTACGTAGGTGGTAGGCTTTTGTATAGAGCAATCGCCCATTCATCCGCATCACCATTTTTTCTTCATAGAGATTCAGAAGAGTCTAGAATCCATACATCTTAATAGTCCTTCGAGCCGGATGCTTTTATTCAATATTGCCAGTAGGTAGGTAATGCGAACTATACACGTTTCCTTTCATTACGCCCACGGTAGCCGGTCAGTAAATACCCACCGCGGCGAAGCAAATAGTGAATAGAGCCCTAAGTGCCACAGTAACTACTAGAGTGCCGAATTCGATTAACTGGAGAACTGTCCACTTTGCACTCCATAAAGCTTTTAGCGGTCGAAATGGTCCAACTTCTAAATGGGGTAATATAAGCTTTAAGTAATTGTAAACACGGAGCTATATATTATTTCAATGGAGGCGAACCGCCGCGTTGCTAATTAAAAACACGCTTCATGACCAGCGTGAATCCAATAATCTTAAAACACTGTTAAGCTGAGTACATTGTTCCGTTATAAAGTTCCAGTGGCTACGTTAAGGCATCACTAAATCCGTTCGATGATATGATATTTTTTTATCGTCTTCCGAGCAATTGACTAAACTTTCATAATGGAATTAATTTCCTTAGATTTAATTATACGAACCAAAATAATTTCCTTAGATTCTAATATACAGTAGTAAAATTAACAGGTGGTAGTCTCTTCAGCCATAGTCAATCTTGGGGGATACTACCACGCACCGCAGTATCAGATATTTAGTTCGAGACTAGCAGTGTGCTAACAGTACTGTGTTTAAGCGTGAAAGGAACAATACAGCAGTACAGTAAGCAAGTGAAATTACTGGATATACGTCTCGGAGTGACGAATGCACTGTAGTAGGATGCACAACAACAGTACTGGAGAGGCGTGGCGCTTACCATTAGGTGGGAAAATTGTTCGTCTACTCACCTCATAACATAAGAAAACGCACAGGTCCGTGTTAATGAAAAGTAAAGTTGGAGTTTAGGCTCCTGTGCATCCCCGTTCGGGGATATAAAATGACGATATGCTTTATACGTATTTTAGGGTGAAACTCTAGATTTGGCTAGGTCTCATCTCCTGGGAATACTCGTTTAAAATCGACACGGAACTGATATATACCAGCATGCAAGACAATACTATTATTATTTAATATATGCAATATTAGTTGTATAAATGTCATATTATATTATTTAACCCAGTTTGAAAAAGAAACGAATCGAAGATGGCACTGCAAATCATTACATCTTACTTGCACGCTATGGTGTGCAAGTGAGATAACAAAATGTTTTACAGAGCCATCTTCGAATCGTTTCATTTTTTTAGCTGACAAATTTATTTTAATTATTCCATATAGTACCGACTATCGACATATGTTTACTTCTAAGAAACACAAAAAACCTTGCAATATCCTTAAGTGTTTTCTTCTTTTACTTGTGGAATTCTTATTACTCCACATTACCTTTGAACTTTCGTAAGTGATTATCTACAAATAGCATGAAGGTCATATAGCACGTCAGGAAGCAATCAGATTATCCTTCAGCAAATGACGTGAAGAATTTGGCCTTGGTAAAAGCGAAGAAGCTTCAATTTACTGAGCACAGCGAAGGTCGGCGAGAAGAACTTCTATGGGTATTCGTATGTTTGTTCATATCATTTTACTTTAAAGTTTTCGATCATATCGTCAAAAGAAGTCGTTAACAATGGAATATGCGATAATTTATTCAGCATAGTGAGCGAGCCGTGCCTCGCTCATCTAGGGACAACATGGCAACAAATCGTAACAGAAAAAAAAAATTATTACTACAGCTTCAAAACCACAATAAATATCGGCGGCTTCAGTATTTTTTACCAACTTCAAAAAAAGGAGGAGGTACTCAATCCGTCTGCCTTTTTTTTAGAACTTTTGGTTGGGTGAACCGATTTTGATGATTCTTTTTTTTATTTGAAAGCTGATGCTTGCCGTGTAGTCCGATTTAAAGTTCATAAAAATTAAGCCGTTTTTGAGTTATACTCCAATAACTCAAAAGTATTTTCCTATCTTGATGATATAGTCATTGACAGTGTATGACAATCGATCCCATAATTAGCAATGGTCACTGAAAAGAATGAAAAAACTATTTTGACCAAAAAATGGAACCGACTTCAACACTCAAAGGTGTGAAATAACTTGTCGAAGTCGGTGACATGCGCACAATATTGTGATAATAGGTACTTTAGGACCATCGTGGTACCACCTTCAACAAGTTATTTTACACATGTTTGTGTTGAAGTCGGTTCCATTTTTGGTAAAAATGTTTTTTGAGAAGTAGGAAGAGGATATAATAGATATCGTAAACTACTTCAGAAATAATGACACATTTTTTATTTTCTCATCTCACAGGCTTCAGCCTGAGACCTGTGAGTGACCGGACCTAGCTCATAAATTCTTGGTTCCGTGCCCACAACTACAATACGTATATCACAACAATGAAGACGTGTTAAAAAATCTTGCCTGTATCATGCGATTGTTGTTTCGTATGAGTTGAGAAGTTTGAATAGGGCACATATTATGTATTTTTGATTCCAGGTATAATAAATATTATAGGAGTTGTTTTTAAGAACGTTCTCAAACATTGGCCTGTATAATTATCAATTTTCAAGCTAAATATGTCTGGCTATCAAGTTTTGTTGTGCCTTTAATATGCGAAAATATTCTGCCTAAATTATAAATTCATAGCTAGAGTAAGGAAAACCTTGAGACCAAAACATATATGTATTCTTTAAAGAGCCCACAACATCTTAACAATATTTCCCATTCTTATAATATCAGAGAAGCTTTGGAGGGGGAAGACCTAGGGGAACGTTCCGAAATCAGATTGAAGATGTTCTGAAAAAAGGCCAAGTCAGGAGTACCTACCTTAAGCCGACGCTAGTGTATGCAAGGATTGATGTGTGAGTACCTAAAACGTTCTAGGTTAAGTAACTGGTAATTTTTAGCTCCGTGTCATCTTGGACCTGTATCCGTCCGTCCCTAAAGGCTGTTCTATCAGATGAGAGTTTTTCTTCCACTGCACTCATCGATTTCCTGCTGGAACCATTCTGGACGATACAAATACACTATCACTTGACTACCTATAAGTGACAGATAGGGTATTAGTCAAAAGCTTTCCTATCTGATTTGTACAACTGTCACATCTAAAACGTCACTTTTTAACCACGCCCTTTAGTTTAATTTTAAAAAGCATTCCATATTCATGCGTCCCAAGATAATTCCACGTTGAGTATTTACAACATGTCTTTGGGGTTAGTTTCATATTTATAAACTGAGTGAACTCTGTTGTTAAGTGAGTTAAATAATAAATGACTAAAGTGGATGTTTCTAGACAAGGTAGAAGCGTGGAGCCTCTGCGGCGCGGTTGAATGCCTCGCATCTCGAGTTAATGCATTTAGTCATAGATTCGACATCAGTTTCTAAAGTGGCATGACAGAGTTTCATAGTAGCTGTTACTCAAACTGTAGAGAAATATGACATGAGAAGCAAGCCTTAATAGAGCTTACCGAGTTTCACAGACATGACAGCAAATGCGATTAGTTTAATTTGCGGTGCAACGTTTCCCCTTCATACTCTGAGTTGCGGATGTTTCGCTTTAAATATAGCACATTTAATTTATAATGAAATATAGCAACTTCTTAGAAAACACTTTGTATTCTTTTTATTTTATTACTTACCAAACCGAAGAAAACAAGAAAAAGTAACAGAAACTCTAGGTTCAATAGTTACAAAGGATTTGACGAGACCCTCTTTTAAATTTGATAGCTGCCATCCGACATCGATAAGATTTATAACTATATAACAGTACACATTTTTAAAGTTTCAGATCCGTAGCGGGATTCTTAGATAGATATTGAACTACACTTCTGGACTCATCTATTGGCCCACCTTGTATTTTCAGTTTCGTTTGGTCCTAGCTAAAATTTTATATTAGGTCGAGCAAAAAGTTTTTATGCAGTTTTGAACCTGGCACATTTTACCATCTTTTTCGATCGTATTGTTTTAAATTTGAATTCAGAATACCATACGACATGGAGCTACGCCTAACAAGTCGGATATGCGCCTTGTTAAAGGCAATTGATTTTTGAATAAAAAACATGTTTTATCAAATAAAGGTTTAATTTAATAACGCGTGTTGCCTCCATGGGCATCTACCACAGCTCTCATACGATTAGGCATAGAGTTTATCAACCGCTCTATGAAATTTTGAGGGATCATCTCCCATTCCTCTTCTATGGCAGTTTTCAACTCCTGCATCGTCTGGGCAACTGGCTGACGAGCCCTAACACGTCTTTTTAGCTCGTCCCACATGTGCTCAATAGGGTTCATGTCTGGGCTTCTGGCTGGCCAGTCCATAACTGTGATGTTCACATCCCGAAGATACTCCCTGACGATGCCGGCCGCATGGGCTCTTGCATTATCATGCATAAAAAGGAAATTTGGGCCCACATAGTCCGCGTATGGTATCACGTGAGGTTCTAAGCACTCACGAATGTACCTTTCAGCATTTAATGTTGGCAGCCGTGGTCCTGTAACAACCTCAAGTTGAGTTTTGCCGCTCGCGGATATACCGCCCCAGACAGTCCATGAGCCACCGCCATAAGCAACCCTCTCTTCAAAGCAGCATTGTGCGAAACGCTCTCCCTTACGTCGGTAGACCTTCTTCCTTCCATTATTGCCATGTAACACAATTTTAGACTCATCAGAAAAGAGTACACGGCTCCAATCTTGCTGTGTCCAATTTAAATGACTGCGTGCGAAATGAAGGCGCGCTGTTCGGTGGGCTCGCGTTAGTTTGGGCCCATTAGCTGGCTTGTGTGGTACCATATCGCGTTCTTTTAACCTTCTCCGAACAGTTCGAGCGCTCACAGATACTCCGTGGAAGTCGCGAAGTTGGTTTTGTATCTCAATGGAGATAAGGTGACAATTTCTCAAGCTGGTCGTCACGATGAATCGATCCTGCCTTTCAGTTGTGACCCGAGATCGTGGCCTTCCTTGGCGACGAACAAATCCGCCAGTCTCTAGGTACCTCCGATAAACATTTCGGACCGCAGATCGACTTAAATTAAGTTGAGCACTCACGTTTCTTTGGCTGTTTCCGGCCTGAATAAGTGCCACAGCTTGGGCGGCGACTTCAGGTGAAGTATCCATAGATTATTGATAGAACCTCACCTTAATGTTAAGAATAAGTAATGTTTGTTGCAAAACCAAAGATATCAATCACTTTTTCAAGAATTAAATCCAAGTAAACCAATAAAACCAAGTTTTCTTAGTATTCGATTGTTTGATATCAACAAACAGGCTCCAAATTGTCATTTGTTTCTTTAAATTCTGTGTTCGAAATTCAAAAAAAGACTATTGAATGAAATTGTGAATGTGCCAGGTTCAAAACTGCATAAAAACTTTTTGCTCGACCTAATATAAAATTTTAGCTAGGACCAAACGAAACTGAAAATACAAGGTGGGCCAATAGATGAGTCCAGAAGTGTATTATCATAAAAGGTTTGACACTTGTTTTTATTACTGTTTTTACCATAGAGTAAAAACAAAAAACGTTAAAAGAGTCATACAAAGCCTGTTATTGGATCACTCCGGCAAATGGGTAGCAGTCCGGAGTCTGGCACTGTTCCTAGTGTAATATACACTAGGCTCGCTACCTTTTACATGAGATCAAAACATTTCTGACGAAGACTGGTATTAGATTTTCTTGTTGCCTACCCACATATCGTATAGATATTTGTCATTATAAATATTATATTCAGACGATATTTTGCAAAAAAAAAATAGCGTTTCCTAAAAACGTATTTTTTAAAAAAAATACGTAAATAATAATATTTACGTTATTTATTTTTTAACATAATTTTTTTTACAATATTAATATAAAAACAAATATTATAAAAACTTAAAACTAGGGTGCCACCGGTAGCAGGGCAGGGCCCAAACTATGGGTGGTTAGGGCTGCAGAGAGAGACGAACCTCCGGACAATGCGTATTGTGTCGAGTATCACTGTCTTTTGCATCATCATATTTAATATTATTTGCAGAACAATATGTCCGCCAAGCTAAAATGGCTTCAAACAGATACATTCCTTCAAACATCGTATAGGACAGACAGCAGAGGCTCAGTGATAGGGTCTCGTTTTCTAGTACGAAACTCTAAATACCGAAAGCGTAGATGTATCACGGTTACAAAATACCACCGCCGTGTATTGTTAGTTTGCATGTTAAAGCTATGGAACGTACGGGGTAGCGAGCGAACAGTAAAGGGCTGTAAAGCGGGAACTTTGTGCTTACATTCTTGTTATTTGAAAATTACAAGATATTGTTATTTAGGGAAGGTTATGAGCTTAACGTTACTTACAATATTAATAAAATAGTACAATGAAGTGTAACAAACGTTCAAGTAGATCAAAAATTTTCTTCGTAGGGTGGCCGAAGAAAAATTTTGTGCAAAGTGTATGCTGAGAACGGCCCTGCGAAAAGGGTTATAAGTTTACGCATTCAGTTGTTTTTTAAGTCAATATCACCAATTAATATTTGTTCGTTCTTTTCACAAGTAGATAACGTTTTAGGTTTCACTTGTTACAAGCCAGAGACAAGTGTCCGTGCAAACATTTTAGCATTAGAAGTATTAATTTAACCTACTTTTATCATAAAGTTTCAGTAGAAGATTAATCTTTGTTTCTTAAATTGAATGAGATAAAAAATACCTATGGTTATGTATGACCCCGTAACAAGTAATTGCAGACCATTCAGCACAGTACACTACGAGAGCAAAGCTGTTACTAAATTTGCAACTAACTATCTGCCTGTTACTATCGGCTACCGTGTCCTTTAACAAAATAGCTATTAGCAGCGATTGAAACACGCACTGGTTTCCATCTAGACCTCAGACTACAGTTTAACTATACAATAAGGTATACAAGTCGAAAGGAAAATTGTAACAAAAAAGAGATTTCAGGTACGTATCCAGATTTGTCACTAACTAAAGCTTTTATTAACTGATGGATTTACCGTTCCATAGAGATTCCGCTTTAACTCACGCGAAGCGATCTCTAACTATACTTATTTTTTTCTGTGACTCTGTTGGAAAGTAATATGTCACATATTTCTCCGACACTAAAAAACCCAATTTTATTTATATATCTTAAAATTTGTATACAGATCGTTAAATTACTTTGCGGTTTCCATTGACGTGATGAGAGCAAAATAACATCCTAAGGTCGCTGACTTCCACTCTCAATTGTACTCATATAAGCATACTTATCTTTGAATCTAAACATATACCTACTTACCTGACGATACTTAAGTTAAGAAAATAATCTAAGATAAAATTCATATTATTCAAGATTTTCAACATGCCTAATTCAAATTCTCAACGACGCACATGCCGTCGTTTCAACGTTTTCAGATATAGGTACAATACAAGACCTTTGTACCTACCTACTGGTACGTGCATAATTTTATTAGTCTGTACATATTAAACAATTTAAATTACCCAGATTACCCAATTATTTATCTTGAGTGAGGTGCATGTCGTGACTCGTGACCAATGGAGAGGATTAATAATGACAGTATCAGAAAAGAGAGTGGAAAAAAAATTGTAGGATAAGGTAAGGGGTGGTGATGTAAAATCTTTGAATAGATATCTTAGTATTTTTTGTTATATTAGAAACTTTTTTTTTACCGGCGTTATGCCTTTAGTGACAAAATACTACGAACGATATACAACACTACAGCTACTACAATAAAAGCATTTGGACTCATAGGCAATCCAAATGCTCTAGCCCAGTACCAGTTGGCAGCGTGCCCAGCATGCAGGCAGCATTGCCCCGTTGAATTGCAATGCTTATTCTAAATTCTTAGTATTGTGTTGAGAGTTTAGTTTAGCGTGTTTTATTCTTCAGCAAAATTTTAAAGCATATGATACTTCATCTACTGTTGAACAAAGGTCTTCCCTGTTTGGGGGATGTGCCATAATCACCACGCTTGGCAGTCGTGTTTGGGATCTCAATGTATTCTAAGCCTCCACACCAAGGGGGAAAATTTCTAAGTTAAATTGCAGTTTTTCCAAACCCATGTAACGCAAACTACCAGTCCCACGGCACAAGGTCCTTCTGCAAAAAGGATTATTTAATAGGCCATACTGGGGCATACGATATTTCATGACGCCTGTTAGTAACCACATTACCACTAAAACCTTCTACCAGTTTTGGGCACCATTAGTGACTCTCGTTCAGCCATCATCCTTGCATTGATACTATGATGGCATGTCTTCAAACCAATTAAAAATATGAAGTACATAATTGAATATCCAATACTTGACCTCGAAAATTCTTCTTGCTCAAGTCCCATTCGAAATGTGGCCTTTTTGAGGCAGCTTTGCATGGTGGAAGGGCATTTTGCGATTGCACGCCTGGCTAGCCACCACCCTCAAGTAGAAAATCTGTCGCCACGCACTTAACGGTGTGTTCCGGCAACAGTCCTTGAGAGCCAGTGAAATTAGAGGCACATGAGACTTAACAACATGTCTCAAAGTGACGGGCGCAGTGCAACTCGGCACTTGTGATGAAATGCAGAATCTAGGCAGAGGTTTGTCCGCTTAACATTAGGTGGGCCTCCTCCTTGTTCCGTATATATAACATAAAAGAAAAAAATGATAGCATAAAAATAAAGAACGAAACGCACGTCGATATGGGATATATATATTAGGAGAGTGGTACTCCCCCGGTCCGCCCATTCTGCTGTTGCCCATAAGGGTGAGTACAGCGTGGCACTGTCATTGGGGAATATCGACAGAATGTATCATTTTTTCTCTCCCTACCTTTGACCGCTATCTCACCTGGTTGATGTGGTCGTAAATGTTCTTCCGGCTAACGAACAATTACTGGCTCTCAAGGATAGCTGCTGGAGTATACTGGCCTGGCTTGACCACTGACTTCCTACTTAATTTTAGAGTCTGAGAAGTAGCTCGACAGGCGGCCATTCACAAAGAGCCTTACCACCATGCAATATTGACTACCAACATAGACCTAAGACAACAACATATGTAGACTGGCGGCTTAATGTGCCTTCAAAAACACGTAATTGCTCAGTAGTAATTCCACTAGCGTTCACCCATCCAAGTCATGACCGTAACGCACGTAGCTTAACTTATTTGTTCGGTTAAGAACGACTAAACAAGTAAGCACTAGATATAAACAGCACTTCGCTGTACATGTGTGCTATAATATTATTTCACTGAAATCTGCTCATGATATGGTGGTATAAAATAGACACGAATGACAAAAAGTCGGGGAAATTAAATCACACCATTTGAAGCGGTCGTATCGAAGCTGGTATGGAAACCGTCCATACGAAATTGTATTCCTCAAAATCTTATGCTTTATTAAAAAAAACTACAGATGTTAAGATTTAATTCAACACACTGAGAATCGTTGAGAGCTGGAATTCAAGTTTATAACAAACTGGTATACTCGTATTATATACTTACTCTATATGTTAATCGGTAAAAATACAACGCGATTGCAAAATATACTCGAATGTATATTGAAAGTTTGCGCAAAATTGCGAATCGCCCTTTTCTGTGCAAACATCCCACGCTCAGTTATTGTCGCGCTCGAAGGGTCCAATATATTCAGAAGCGTGTTTATGCATAAATACCTTATGTACCTTCCACATCTATTTATATACTCATTGCAGAATCTGACTATTCAAAAAAAGCTTTGTAAACTTTTAAAATTTTTCATTATTTGGACCGCTGTCGCTCGTGAAAGCTCATGCCGTTCTAGCCCGCTTCTTTCGACTGGTCTACTGCGGATATGTATGGATGAATATGTCGTAATAGCTGATAGACGGACATCAAATGTGCTTCTAATAAAGGGTCTTTACAGACCATATAAGCTTGTACTTTACGTCTAGTTAATTATTTCTAAATTTGATTTCAAGCAATATCACATTTACAAATATCTTAAACCATCATGTGAGTGAAACCGGGGACACATGTTCGAAAACCGCTGGAGACGATAATTTTAAGCTCTAAAAATTTTAAAGAGGGCTAGATTATATAAATTTATTTTTAAAACAAACACTCAAAAGCGATTGGTTTCTATTAATTCGCTAAGTATTTAAGTTTTTATTTCTGTAGTTAAAAAAACAGTATAATTATAATTTTCTACGAATAAATAAAGTAAAGAAGTATAACTCTGATACAGTGAACGCTTTGATTTTGGCCTCATCAAATTCACAAGTAACAAAACACGCACTATTTTCCAAATTCAATTGGATTGGTTAATTGATTTGGCGCTTAGAAATGATCGCATCTGATTGGTCGCGTCAAAGTGATGTTGTCACTGCCGTCATTGCCTAAGGTCAAACCGCACTACTGCGGTACAGAGCGCGGCAGCGAAAAGGCGCGTCTCGGGAAATATTAATTTGTATGGATTTATAAATGGCGTAAACCGCACTATGAGGAGAGACGCGGTACAGTAAATTATCTAGTTATTTCACGTTCAAACCACGTTTCAACAATTCATAAGACCTTACTTTAGGTTCTAAAATCTGTGTGAAATCGATCATTATCTCTGAAGAGTCGTAAAAAAAGAGTTTTTCGAACGAGAATTTTGTTATATCTTGCATCCAAATATAACACATATTAATTTTTCAGCTAAATCTGCTTCTTTGCAAGCCACCACGATTATTTTACATCGACGACTTCATACATTTCGAATTTTTGCCATTATTTGGAAAAACCGTTCTGCTACGCCGTATTGCTATTATGAACGAAAAAGTCGCGCCACTTAGCTGCAGCACTGCTCTGCACCTCTGTAAATGCATATTAGGGGTGCTTACCATTTGAAGTTAGATTCGCTAAACCCGCTAAAAACGATCACACTCCCAAAAAGTTGTTCCACATGGATCTTGGCGTTATTTTTGCCATAAACACTACATCTAATGTCAAAAGTGACAGAAGTGGCAAATTTTAGTGGCATTCTTAGCGTTCTTACCCTAACTGGAACAGGGGAGAGCAGTTACAAACAATCACAGTGATCACTACCATAGACGCAGAATGTGATCAAAATTATCGAAAATAACGTTATTAGCGTCAAATGGAATATACCCTAAGTAGTGACAGCCGCTTCGCGACGAAACTCTGTAGTGCGTTCCCAACTTTAGATACGCGTGGATGGCGTTATGCTACAATATGTAAGCTTGTTTACGAACTCATTTTCTATTACAGGTATTTTCAATAACATATTTTAGGTTTTTCATGAATTTATTTCAGTAGATTGGAATTACTATCTCGGAAATAATATTCTATAATTTAAAAGTCGGTATATACATATAATGCGCTGAATAAAAGAAATGGATTTCAAGTAGAAATGTTTTATTTAAGGCAATATTGATAGTAGGATATAACTCAGAATTAAGTTAGATTTTAAAAATATCTTATTGCGTGTATTAGATGAATAAGTACATCAATTTCTTTTTGTATTTTAACAAAATTCTGCAAAACATAATAAATACTTTTAACTACTACAACGAAAGCATTTAGTCAACCTAGCTGCCATTTCAGGCTTGCAGGCAGTCTAAGCACTCCAGCTGTCTACCAGTTGGCAGCGTGCCCAGCATACCCAGAAATATTTTTCTATTTACAGAAATATATTCTAATTATTCCATTGTACCAAATTAAGTAGATGGATTATATATAACTATTGGAAGTAACAATACCGCAGCCATAGGTGTGACAACTGACAACTATCAACGCGGCAGTTGATGTAGTATTTATATGTTTTAATTTTATGTTTTAGGTACAAATTACATTATAGTTATCTAGGTATAGATCTCAAGCATGACAGCTGCCAAAATGACAGTTAATATCATATTTTACCGTTTCTATTTCATATTTTGGATTAAAATGACATAAAAGTACCTAGAAATTACTCTTACGTATAATAGCTATAAGACCAAAAATCAATTTATTTGTAATTTTTATGTCCTTTGCATTCCAAAAATTAAATCAATACTAGGAAATACGACATCAACTGACACTTTGACAGTTGTCAGATCTAAGCCCTACTTCTAGGATATTTTTATGTCATTAGAAGCACAAATACTAAATTAGAAAATTGAGGACCTTTATCAAAGTTTTTCTATGACATTTGTAGTACATGTTTGACATAAAAAATCGAGAATACGAAAAAAAAAATTGGAATTGTTTGCACAAAAACAATTGTCAGACTAACCATGTTCCGAAGTTATTTCTGACTTCATGTAAAATTCATGTTGCATAAAACTATCCAGGGTAGTCAAGTATGGCTTTCCAAAATATTGTTATTTACTCGTTTATACAAGTTATTCCCGATTTTTTTATATCCGTATGGCTTCTTCACCATTTTACTACATAGTATGGTATTTTTTCAGAATTAAACTACGTAGAAGAGATTGATAAATTCAGTTGAAAATTCCCGTGTTACAACCGCATGACGCGAACCCACACGGCGAACTGACAGCGCCGCGCGGTACACTTTTTAAGCCACGCCCGCTGCGGTATAGTTTGCGTTGTGTTGTTTTTGAGCATGAATTACATTTCTTTTCATTATTATTCGTAGATAATTTTACAATCTGCTCAGTGTGTTCTAAACGATGACGTTTATGTTAGAGTTGTGAAAAAACTCGACAATCTTCCCATGTATGTAAACCAGTCTGATAAATAATTATTGTTATTATTTATTATCAGGCAGACAGTTGTAACAACTGATAGTTGCCTGTATCCTGCTACTCTCTACTAGTTTTTTTTAACATTAAGATATTTGTCGAGTTGATTCTTGAACTGATTTACAGTTTGGGCTGAAACTACGTCTTCCGGAAGTTTGTTAGGTAGGGGAGGAGGCTCGAGTGGTGAAGGAGAGCATTGATATATCATAAAGGGGCCCCTTAATATCCTACTCCTGGGTTGCAAGTCCCAGGCCCCTATAGCCTCTTCCTCTGCAACGCGATGGACCCGGCACCCGCACGGTGAATCCATGGAATGCTAAGTAATTCGTCTCGTTGACTACTCATCATTTTATTGCATTTCTGAATCAATATTTACCTCTGGTTCAGTATTCTTCATACAATATCTAATTATATTCCGTTTACGAGCAAAGGCGGATAGACAGACAGCAGAGCGCAAAACAGGTATAGGGATCTGTTTCGTCACGTCTACAAGTTTAAGATCTCAAAAATGGCAAATGAGGTTCAGAGACCTTCAAAAACTTGAATGGAACGTGAAAACAATAGTGATTTAATTTCAAAACGTAAGAAACTCAATTTTGTTTTATTAAATATTTTTTTTGTGTCTTATTCCTTTGTCTATCATATTTTTATGTAAATACAAACAACCTGATTTGATGTACCTATGTTAACTTATTCAATTCGTAGCTATTATGGTTAGATCGGCTATGACGATAAGAGAATTAACATTGTCGATAAAAACCTTTACAAAAACAAACTAGCGAAGTAATTTGTAATTTTTTGTTAATCGTATATAATTGCATAAGATAAAAGGCAAAAACGTTCATTCATAAATAGTTTTGGTACATGTTAACCAAAAAATCACATTAATATTATAAACGTGAAACTTCCAGAGTTTTTTATCATTATGTTACACCTTCACGCTTAAGCAGCTAAACTGTAATAATATAATATAAATAATATATAATAATAAATAATTAAGGCTAAACATATACTTTATTTTTTTATATAAGTTGCTGTAAATATAAACATATATATATATATAAATCAATGTTCAAAATAAAATCATTTAATTACAACGAAAAAATTATATATAATGCAACTATATATATATATATATATATATATATCAATGTTCAAAATAAAATCATTTAATTACAACGAAAAAATTATATGTAATGCAACTAGGACATCATGACGGACCGGACAAGAAAATTTTACTTAAATAAATATAAATTATTAAATATAAATAAATAGTATATATATAATAATACTTATAATATAAATAGTTTACGTCCTGGATTAACATATAGGCTACTTTCATCATCATCACTTTTCATTATAGTCTATATGGACAAAACGCGGGATGCAACTAGTTATTTTATATGTGAATATTGAATACTATGTTCTATTTTAGTTTGAAAGTTCGTGAGTAGGAACTTAAGATAAATATGAATGTTTTAATGTTATAATTGTTTTTTTTAAGAATAAATCGATTTCTACGGATTCCAGGGTCCGTGCCATGTTTTAAGTTAACTGACATATTTATTAATGAATTACGTTTGTTATTATTATTTTGTTATTAGTTGACGCGGAGTCATTGCCGCAATTTAGCCAAGTGAACGAACCTGATGAAGGGCATTGTAACAAACAACTATTATTATTATTATTATAATAGTTGTTACAAAGTCGGCTTGTTGTACAAATCAGCTGATTATTAAGAAGTATTCGTTGGGGTGCCTAAAATATAATCTCATAAGAATCTAAAATATAATAATAATAGTTATCACAAACATATACTAAGGCATCAGGAAGCAAAGGTGTTGACTGCTAGCTCTCCAGTTGCCGGATGCTTGATCTACAGACATAAATACCAGTCTCCAGACTGCTACTAAAAACTACTTTGTCTGTAAAACTATAGCTGTAGGACCCAGTCATCATACCTGAGACTTAATTGTGAAGCGACACTTAAGGTCAAGCAAACTTGGCAGTCCTGTACTTCTACCGCACCGTAGATTTTATATTTTATTTTATAATTTACCTGTATATTTTATCACTTCCTATTATTATAATAATAATTGACACAAACTGGATAAATCAGCTATACAAATCAGCTGATTATTCAGAAGAGTACTCGTTGGTGTGCCTATCTTATAAGAATCTAGCGTGAAATGAGCCTCTGTCGGGAACAGTCGGGAAATACTATAGGTAATGAAGATCGAAATAAAAGCTACCTATGTCAACCTCCAGCATTTGCACTCTCATCTCAATGCAAAATATATCTCGCTCTCAATCCGTTGCTCTGTTGCCAAACAGTAGAACAAAACAACAAACACGCTTTCGCATTTCTACTATACATATATGCGCTATGTGTAGTTAAATCCTTAAGTAAGCTCTTTCAAAGTAATTTGTCTTTCTGCTTATGCTAGCCGGGAAACATTATCAATAGAAGAAACCACTTGATGGCCTCTTGTAAAGGAATTGTTTTACTTCAAAGCAGCAATGAATGCAATGAATGAAGATGTAATAACCAAGATTGATCGTGAGAGATTGGCACAACAAGCGTAATGGAAGCTTATGATTGGACATTTGGAAGCGGAAGACTTAGTGAAACTAAATATGTTAGGCAGAGATCGATGAAGAATGTGATAACAGTTAAATAAAACCTACGCCATTAGAGTATTGTTTCTACGTCATAGGGATAGTGTTCAAACTCGTCTTTCCTCCATATTTGTAAATATATGCTTATCTACATCATCCTATACTAAGTATGCGCGGTTGAAGTTTCTTAAAATATTTCTATCGGAAAACTTACCAAGATTGTGATAACATTATTTTTGAAGAGGTTATTCCACTGATCCTCCAAAAATACCTATTGTATTCTCATAGAGCCCATATTGGGTATTTGTGGAAAAAGTTCATACATCCTCATCGCTGTTTAAAATAAAATATAACAAAATGATACTTACTAGAAGAAATTATAGGTAAGTACTGTGATAGGTAGCTACGCTAAATTATTTGTTTGTTATCTCAAACCGAAAATGATGTCGCCATAAAATATTGTTGTTTTGATTCCAAGAAAGTATTGTTCCACTGACCTCGTTTATAAGCATGCTGATGAGACTTTTAGTATAAGCAATAGGGACCTACTTATGTAATTATAATATCAACTTATACTCTATTTTCTGTTGGTTACATACTTATATAGTTACCTATAGCTATTCAAAGATAACTATATAGGAGAGGACAATATACAGGGACAATATATTCCCGCCTGTACCTACGTCCCTGAACAAGAAGGCAGAGGTGATCCAAACACACGTTTTGCTAGGTGTTTTCGAAGCCCATTGCCTGTTGCAATATATGCCGCACACTTTTCAACTTTTCTTTACTCCAAACTACTGGTGTAGTATTGAGCAGTCCAAACCAGGACTATTTAGCCCAAAGCCTCTTTTAAGATTCACTCATAATCATAACGCTGGACAGTAAGTTCTGAATTTTTACATTAGTTAGTTAACTTAGTCATAAACCTTTTATTAATTACAATTAAGTACTGTATCAGCCGGATAGTCCACTGCTGAACACAGCCTCCCCTATTTAGGGGGTATTTGCCATAATCCCCACGCTTGGCAGGCGGCTTGGGGATCGCAGTGTAAGATCGCAGTTCTTTCTTTAGAAGGCGCTGCTGTCCACCTTCCAGTATTTTTCCCTTAGTCGCCTCTTACGACACCCACACACTACTAAGTAACACTATAATTAAGTACTGACGGGATTTACTTTGTGATGAAAACAAACGTAGGTAACGAAAATACATACAAAAACTATCTCAATAATTTTATTGGCGTTTCAAACCAGACCCATACTTATGATATGGCAATGACGTACAATTTAATTAGTTCCAGAGTATTGACGTAGATTCAAACGTAATTGATGTAAGAAATTAGACACCAACGCAAAACCGACCAATTCTCTACGTAAAACAAGTTATATAGTCGGTGAACTTAACGCCAAGTTATAAAGCTAGATGTAACGCGCAACTTTTGAGATAAGTAAAAAATAGATAAGTTGGAGTTGTGCGGACTATACGTTCTTATTCAGTGGTCCATGCCATGACGTCAATGCAATCGGCAAACCGCAAACCAAGTCTTTGCCCTCTTTATGAAGAATTTCGGGCGGGGTACCAAAGAGTTTATAATGTTGTTAGTTTGGTATGAATAATACTGAGTAAGTACTTGCTCGAGGCAAAGCTCTGCTCTTTAATAAAGTGAAGGCAAATGTTGAACGTGATTTTTAGAATATCTGTACTTCTAACAGATATGAATAAAATATATGATATTCTAGAGGATATGAACAATATTTCCTGAATCGAAAACATGATTTCAAACATTTATCTTGATAGAAAAAAATCATGAATACAACGCTAATATTTCGCTTAGTCTAGTCTTGTGTCTATTTAGTGAATCGTATTAATACAAATTTTGTTTCTGATTATTATGTAAGAATCATCTGATAAAATAAAACAGCTGAAAGATTTTTTCCGTTTTATAAAGCTAATATTTAAATTTATTTATAAAAATGCGCACGCTATTATTTTTGCGTAGTTCTGTATCGCTCACTGACTCTTATATTATGTAAATAGAATACGATAAACAGAATATTTTATAATATTATTAGAGATTCATTTTTATTGTTCGTTGTAATTTCTCCCGATAAATTCTATCTCTTCTACTAAAACTGCCCTGTGTCTAAAATGTGTCTATGCTGTGTCTTAGCATGCCATAAGAGCAGCAGCGCAGGGATTTATAAAACGGAACAGTATATTCTGCTCTGTCATATAATCTTAATATTTATACTACAAAAGACACCACTGCAGTAAAGCACCGTAATAAAAGTTCAAGTTGAAGCTTCTAAGTTCTACGTAGGTAAAAATCGAAACGTATCATCCTACGAACAACAACTTACTCCTGAGTTTTGCGAGCGTCATCCATCAATGTACAATATAACCAAGTGGCAAACTTGTTTACATCTGAAGCGATATGGGTAGGTACTCAATATTACACTTTGGGACCATGTCGCAATAATAAAAGTTCACAGATATTTTCAGCTTCCAAGGGCATTTTAATATGTTTGCTGCGAGAAAATACAAAATGGAAGTTACGGACTCCTATATCCTTTCAGTCGCAGTGTGGGTGTCGTAAAGTTCAGTAAGAGGAGAAACTTTTTCTTCAAATAGAGGGTGAACTAATCCGAACTTATAAGCGAATGACTTCTGTATCAAAGCAATTGGTTATTGTTTTATTGTTAAAGTTGGGATTAGGCCTTTTTCGTTCAGTGGGGAACGTGAGGATTCTGATTAATTGTTTGCCTGCTTGGTTATTGAAAATTTAGGCTTCTTGTTTTATCCACGACGATGTTGTAGAGGTTGAAAATGGCCTGAACTGCTTCGAGAAAAGGATGGTACGGCCGCCCCCTTTTTTTGCTCGACTACAGATAAATATGTAAAACGTAAATATGGCAGACAAGATGGCAATACCCAAAGTTTCTTTTACATCGTTAGGTTAGTTAGGTTGGTAAGTGATGATGTGGTCGTGGATGATACCTAGATGGTATAAGTACCTGCTCTTTAGAACACATCGTTAGGGAGCGGCCATTAATCATCTCAGGCGCTTAGGGGGGAGAAGAACATGAATAGAAAAACATTTTTTTTATGGGATTATGAAGGAACACCTCCTATGCCCACCTGATGCAAAGCAGTAATATCTGCCTATAACAGATGCATTTCCTCGCTAGTGAAGAACTGCACTGTGCCCATCACCTTGAGACACCCAAATGTTAAATCTTATATATGTACCCGTAATTTACTGGATCCCAAGGACTGCTGCCGAAACACATGGTTATGTGCTTGGCGACAGATTTTCTATGCAAGGGTGGTAGCTTGCCAGGTGAGTATTTGTAAAATGCCCTTTCAACATGCGGTGAAGTTCAAGCCGGCAGTAGGTATCGAACCGTGGACCTCAGCACGGCAGTCCATAGCAATTACCACTCGGCTATCACTAGGTCAGCTGTCACGTGAGATTAGGGGAGAAAGGGAGTTGGGTCGAGCCAAATCTCACATCTCACAAAGAAGGGAGGGGGTTGAAATAAATTGGCAAATCGCCTCACGTAATTAATGAACGTCCCCTTAGGTGCTTGATGACAAAACCTACCTACGGTAAACAACCACTTTCACAGACTATACGCAATTTATAATCTGTGACGCAGATCTCAAGCTACCTATAATACAAGCGTAAAGTTATAGGAGACTAAAAACCACAATCTATAAATAGGAACATAATTTCAGCTCTTGCGGTTATCGGTTCCCGCCTGGGACCGTAAATGAAGTTATACTGGTACATACCGCGACATTATGACGTCAATAAACTGGATTTTAGTAAAAACCCACGCGATGTACTTATCCATACCACAGGAGAATTTACTAACGATACGATACGAATACTCTTTATTTCATACCAACTAAAGTAAATAAAATACATTTACAAACTTAATGTAGAACTTATAAAGCAAACAGTAGGTAATTGGAAGTGTACATTTGCAAATATCGGGTAATCTGTCCAGTGTACCGGCCTCCACCAATGTCCGTCCGCACGACACATTTTTAAATAAATTAAGAATATTCATACGATTTTGACTCTAAAAATAAACTCCCTAATACTTTAATTTTGTACCTATAACCTAGACGCAGCGGCATATTCCGTAAGTAATCAGCGGTGTTATAGTTTTCATTTAAACGGCCAGGTGAGTGCACGCGTGTCGAAAAGACAAGATTAATAAAAAAACTACTAGTGGACTGGTGTTTTCAAATGGTGAGTTCATGTTCTTTTAATCATTATATCAAAAGAGGTTTATGTTATATGACATATACATACGTCTATTTACTCTAATTCGGCGTAAATTTTTTTTATTTTGTACAGTAATTTAATAAAATCGGGGGCCGGTGCACTGGAGGAAAAAAGGCTACTTCCAGTGTCCGGCCTACCCCGGCCGGACACTAGCTTTGAAAGGTTGATGTATTTATTATATTTTATTGTAATCAGCTTGGTGTGAAGTATAAATGTATTAGTAATGTCTCTATTAACTTTTAGCTAACCTCACATCCAGTCTCCGGCCGGCAAAAATAGGCTGTATAAACATTATATATAAAAGATTTTGTATGAGAATATAGTGGCCGGACTACTAGTAGTATTGTCTAGTGCACCGGCATTAAAAAGACTTAGTGGTCGAAAAACTGGCTCTAATTCCAGTCTCCGGCCACTACCTATACAAAAATAAATCTGTAGTATCAGCGTGTCTGTCTGCAACTTGAACATATTTTATAAAAAGTGATTGGATGAATTTCAATAAAATTCTTGGATCTACGCCACGTTAACCTTTGATAGGATATTATTATTAGCGGATCCTTAGTCAATGCTAAGAGGCCCTTAATATATTAATAGTTTAACTTTAATGGAGCTAAAATTGTATATTATGTATATACTTGTAAATATTTGAGATCTTTGGTTTGATTTGATTTGGAAATGGTTCTAACGATTTAAAATTGTTGGTAAAATTATAAAATCAAGACTAAACGTAGCAATAAAAACGCACATAAATTCAAACAAATTCGCATTCGTTTAAATTTTATGAAAAAACAAAAACATAATCGAAAAGGTTTTTTACATCCAGCCAGTATGTCATCAAAAACAAAAAGTTTACCTACCTTGAGTGAGTGAAGACTTAAAAATTGATTAATATAATTGGTAAAATTTGTGACATGATGCATGTGATGTGTGTACTTATAATTATAATATAAACGTATATTATATTGAAATACCTACCTATCTACCTCTATATACTGTACTCTATATAATATACTATACCATGACTCATTCACAATAAATGACTTAAATGATAAACAACCTTGAATAGTGTTTTCATTTTATACCTATATCTTTTACCTTGAGTAAAGCCGTAGGGCATAACTTGTTAAGAATCAGTAAAAATTTGTAATAACATTCAAACACAGCTCTTATTTCAATATAGCGAGAGCCTAATGGCCATTCACTAGCCATCTAGAGATGTTAGTACCTAGTGTCCAGCCTCTAGGTTTCTGTTAGGTGGCCGGCCACTAGGCATAATGTGGTCGGGCACTGGATTGGGCCGGCCGGACACTGGAGAAAACATACTTAAAAAAAAAAAAAAAATTATATATAAACTGACTGTCTATATATTTTTAATCAGTATTAAATGTATTATTAATTATATTTACGACTTCATAAACATATACTTATTCACTGATGTCTCTAAGGAATTTAGTTATAAGTGAAATAATTTACCTAACGTCTTAAGAGGCCGGACACTGGGCATGTTACCCTATATAATTAAATATGTAAAGTGGCAATACAATCGGTCGTGTTATCGCTAAAGCACTCTCTTTTTTTATGCTTTATAGCTTAGCCTTTGATGACTATCTCACCTGATGGTAAGTGATGATGTGGTCGAAGATATTGTTCAGGCTAACCTAGAATTACTGGCTCTCAAGGACAGCTGCCGGAACACACCGTTCGGTGCTTGGCAACAATTTTCTACTTGAGGGTGGTAGGTAGTCAGGCGGGCATTCGTAAAATGCCCTACCCCCATGCAAATCTGCAATCTCTTACAGACAACCTTTGGATGGATAGGACAACGAAAACTTGTGAACGGTAGTGTGCAAGAAGGAAGTCAAAAATTGTGGTCATGGTAGTTGAAAATAGCATAATGGGTATCGAATATCGATGAAATTTATAAAAGTCTCTGTAATTAATAAAAAAAAAGAGTTATAATTTTTTTTTTTTTCCGAGGAGTCATGAGTAGGTCCATGCACCGATGCCGGCTTATCGTTGAATTTTGGGACACGGTGTATATATATGTATATATACATATCAAATATAATTATTATAAAATACATACATAGGTAAATACAATATACAGTGTACATATTATTAAACATTATATATACATATAAACATTCATAATATATATATACTACGAACATTAAAACATACTTAAACTATATCAATACAGTATCATCATTTTACTACCCATATTCCACGGATGTGAGGTCGGAGGACAACAACACGAACCATTCGTTTTGGCTACAGTTTTATGTTAGCTGCCTTCCTAACGGAAACTGTTCTTGGAAATACTCTTATCGGTAGTACACTTTAGGTTAATGAGAGCAGTGATTTTGACAGTACGAGTATATATATAGCACAAGAGTATGTATACAGCAGAAAATATATTAGCAGAATATATATTGTAGATGTTTTTAAGCTATCCATACCTCCCAATATAGGTCCAAATACGCGAAACGTGTTTTCCAAACGTTTTTTTTTATTTTGCTCTATCATAAGCATATATCGTCAAACTTGACCAGAGAAATTCAATATCTATAGAAAAAAAAACAAAACAAATAACTGCGCAAGTGCGTTTCCCGCTAAGGTTTTTAAACTGTGTATAAATGTTT
The DNA here is from genome assembly GCA_963890685.1 of Plagodis pulveraria. Classification (NCBI taxonomy): domain Eukaryota; kingdom Metazoa; phylum Arthropoda; class Insecta; order Lepidoptera; family Geometridae; genus Plagodis; species Plagodis pulveraria. Next base: position 19,348,128 of record OY982957.1, read on the forward strand.
TTTTAAAAGACCGAGACAGAATGCTTGGTACAGAACCAACTCTCAGTGTGCGAGTCCATCTCGCATTTAGCCGTTTAATATGATAAACATTATGCCTTAGGGAATCGATACTTCGTCAAAGACCAAAATAGTCGTGTGACAAAACCCTAAAGGAAATTATTTTTTAAACGAATACAAATACAAATACTTTTTATTGAGTCAAGTTACATAGGTACAGAGTTAATATAAATCCATAGGTTCCCGAACTAGCGTCAGCTGTGTTTCACGAACCATAGGCTTCTCCCATAATGGTTATGACACTGGCACTTGCGTCTAATATTAACTATCCGGGGCTTTCAATATTTACTTAGCGCTTAAGGCACATATAGTGTGTGTGTGTGTGTGTAAGTGTATTTGAAGTGTAAGTGAAGTGTATGAGTGTAAGTGAGTTTGTAGTGTATGTTGTGTGTTTACAATTGTTAGTAGATGTGATTGTAAGTAGGTATGTGTATAATGACAAGTATTGATGAATTATTTGATTACACCGAGTATTTGTATATATTATTATATTCTCGTAAAGATTCGGTATGAATTCATAAGTGTGCTAATGCAAGACAATATTGTGTAATGTTCATAATATTTAGTTAACTGTAGTTATCTCAAATGATAGTTATGTATAAAACTCAGTTAATAAATTTTCAAGGGCTTCATAGTCATATTTTTTTAACCAGGTATGAATTACTTTTTTAATTTCGTTATACAATATGTATAACCGTATACTGTTTAACCGTTAATTCCTTATTTATCTTGTTGTAAAGATGAGCAGCCATGACACAGTATTTTTTCTGACCAAATCTTGTAGAAGTGATTGGTACAGGGCATTTATAAACATGTTTTGTTAGTTGAGGTAGATGAGAAACCGTTTTCCTATGGTAACGCTTTAAACTCTCTATAATAAATAATTGCGTATAACTAACATATAAAGTTCCATCTATATAGCGATAAATGTTTGTTACTTGGTAATATTGGGCCAATTCTTATAAAAATCACACATATTTTTTTACATATTATTAAATTTAATATTGGTTGCACATGCATAGTTCATATTATCGAGATAGGATCTTACGAATCGCGAGTGCTTCTTGTGTTGATGGTAGAAAAAAGGTTTTTTTATGTTATCCTGTTGGAACAAGCATGAGGCTCACCTGGTGTTAAGCTGTGGCCTCTGCCTATAATAGATGCAGTTCGTCACAAGTGGCGAACTACACTGCGCCCATCACCCTGAGACATAAAGTTGTCAAGTCTCATGGGTCTGTAATTTCACATGCACCCTTCAAACCGAAACACAGTAATTTGTACACTACTGTGCTTGGCGGTAGAAATAGTTATGATGGCAGTACTTCTACGGACGAACTCGCTCGCACAAAGAGCTCTACTGCTGCTAAAGCCTTTAAAATATTTGTATTTGATGCACGGCATATACATAATTTCACAGAATTCCGAATTTAAAATAAATTTAATAAAATCAATGCGATTGTACAAATTTTAAATGTTTTCATAGATTAAAATCTAAAAAGAAAGCTTTGTGTAAATGCCCTGTTGGTTGGGATCATTCATATGTATATTTATTATAATCTACACTTATATTGTTGGCTGAGACGAAACTACGAGTATATATGACTTTATTAGAATTTTAAACACAATGATAGTCTACAAAAACTAGTTTAAAGTTCTAGCAACGTAAAAAATAGGTAAAAAATTTAAAAACTTAAAAGCACCTTTTCATGACTTGAAAGGTGCTACACACCTGGTTTTCTCGTCTTTCCCTTTAGTCGTGTGATGTGACAGGTAATATACAACGTAGGAGAATTTAACAACTTATTTCATACCAACAACCCATCAAACAGAAAAAATTATCACCATTTTGCTTACAAAACTTCTGCCAGGTAACAAACATACAGCGCCCTCTGTATTTTTCAGTAACTCTCATTGAGTAATAGTAGCGTTAAAAATTGGAATTTATAAGAAATCCTTTTGTTGTGATATTGCTCCATTGTATAGTAAGTACTTCACTTGCACTTCACTTTGCTCTTGTAGTGTAGTACCTATGTGTAGTCTGTAGAATTCATGACCATCTGGAAGTACAATCGCAATTGTAAAAAAAAACCTCAAACCTACAATTAAAACGATTGTTATGTTCAAGGTGAAATCATAATTATAAGACGTAAGTTCATAAACATTGCATATACCTCTTACGTCCTAGTTGCGTATATTTTATTGGTAACCACGAGGAAAATGGACGTTGTATACAAAAACTGAGCGAAGTTATGGTACTTCGGTATGCTCAATAATATATGTTTGAGCTGTGTGCAGTACTGTAGCGTATCATCCGGATTGACGACTGCTGCCACAGCCTCCCCCGCTAAGGGGGATTTACCATAATCCCCACGCTTGGCAAGCGTCTTGGAGATAGCAGTTCCAGATATCAGTTTCTCAACCTTCCGGTATTTCACCTTTAGTCGCCTCTTACGACACCCACAGGGAGGTGACATTCTAGCCCGGCACCCCACGGGGAAGAACCGCAGGGTGCAGAAGTGTGAACAACCTTCTACATATATAAGCACAACAGCGACGTAACGGCGTCGACGTTGAGATAAATCATCATATTAATACGAGCAAGCAGTATAAGTAGAGTGTATAACTTATTCCTCTAGAGCCCCATTCCTTTTAGTTTATAGGATTGTGACGAAACATCCAAAAGCCCCTCCCCCCTTTCCCCTGGATATTAAGCGGTAACCTCTGGTTTTTTTAATACGGAACAGACAAACATTTTACCCCATTCTCACCTGATGGTAAGTGACGACGCGGTCGACAGTGGAGCATGCTTGCCTAGATAAAGCTTAACCCAGAAGTTAGGCATAGGTTACCGCTGACCACCTGATGGACCACCTAAGAGTCAAGAAAGTAACATCAGGTGGTCCTCGTACTTATTCAGTCATAAAAAACAACAAAAAAAAAAACTCAAAATGTTTGTTAGGACTAGCAGAAGTAAATCCTATGAGGTTGTTAGCCTTTTTCTGATAATCCTGTATACATAAGGTTAAATTAATTGTTAGTTCGCAAAGTCCGAATCGCACTCGTTCATACTGGTGGTATTAAAACATGACAATGTCACATCTAGATTACAAAGAGTGCAGGCATGAGACATTGTGCTGGCTAATAATTCAACCCAATCGATGATTTTCCTGTGGTTATTGAATACATTGTTCCAATCGTGTTGTGGTATGCCTTTGGCGATAATTACGAGAAGGAAGGTTTTTACCACCACCTGTTTTAATGAAACATACATCAAACAGGTATGACTGTATCGGATTACTCCGAAGGTAAATTCACTCCGAAGCAATGACGGCCGAGCGGTAATAGCTATGGACTGCCGTGCCGCAGGTCCCTGGTTCGATCCCCACCGCCGGCTTGAGCTTCATCGCATGGTGGAAGGGCGTTTTGTGATTGCCCGCCTGGCTAGCTACCACCCTCAAGTAGAAAATTTGTCGCCAAACACCTAACGGTGTGTTCCGGCAGCAGTCCTTGAGAGCCATTGAAATTACAGCCACATGAGGCTTAACAACTATGTCTCAAAGTGACGGGTGCAGTGCAATTCGTGACTTGTGACGAAATGTATCTGTTATAGGTAAAGGTTAGTCCGCTTAACATCAGGTGGGCCTCGAGCTTGTAGTGTTACAGTAACATAAAAAAACTACCCTGTTAATTCAGCTATATGTTTGGATTTCCGAGCGTCATCACATTTTAAAGTCATAAAGGCAACTAACCAACACAGAAATAACAAAAAACGGCAATAAGAAGATTTGCGAATCGCGAAGGTTCGTTCTTAAAGAATTACTTATAGACTTGGCAGATAAATTCAATATTTATAATTTTATTTCGATAATTCTTTTTTTTGCTATACGATAATGCTATATGATTGGATGAAAAACATATTCACAATGTGATCACAAATAATATTCCTAACATTAACGACTCCAACGAGAACGAAGTATCATGTCATCTGACACTGGCTTGATTAGGTATTTCATTAAATAACTAATTATTTTTCGTTTTTTTTCATTGAATAAATGTTTAATAGTGATTTCATTAAAAAACAATATAGAAATAAACTCATTTCAAAACTACAATTTTAATTTACACTACGGGGCGTCTCTAAAATGACCAGCTGTGACAAGAACGGAGGAAGGGTCAAAAATCATACCTACAATTCGTGTGACGTAATTTATGGCCGATCTTGGCAGCGACAGCCTAACGGAACCGATGAGTAGGTATAGAAGCGCTAAGTAGTTTTATAATTAGATATTTTTTGCCAATCCAAGACAAAAAAGATCTAAAGATAAAAACATATTGTAGGTACCTTCCTCTATGCCAAAAAGTTATTTATGAAAAAAATAATTATATTAATTGCTATTACTGTTTTTAACAAATTACCTGAAATCTTGAAAACTTTGGCCAGAAACGGCTTTAAAACTAGACTGCACAATTGGTTAAGCAATTATTTTTATATCATGACAAAATATTTTAATGTATAATACAAAAAAATATATATTAAATAAAATATAAAAATTGGATTAAGTGCTAATATTTGTACGCCTGCTTGCAGGTTGAATGCATTGATATATATTTTCCTAACATCTGTATCTGTGTCATAAATTGTGATTATTGTGGATTCTGACAAATAAATGATTTATTGTTAAAATACTACGAACTATATACAACACTACAGCTACTACAATAAAAGCATTTAGATCCATTTTAAGCCATTGCAGACTCATAGGCAGTCCAAATGCTCTAGCCCACTACCAGTTGGCAGCCTGCATGCTGGCAGCATTGCCTCGTTGAATTGCAAATTATTATTGATAGTAAATGCCACCAGTAATCACCAAGTTAAAACTGGAGCTAACTCTTCCAAGTTGATCAGTTTAGAAAGACTTCAGCTAGAACAGACTCAGCGAAGAGCGGACTCCAAAAATCTATTTTATTAGCGGACCGTCCCGGCTTCGCACGAGTATTAAACAAAAAATTAAAAAAAAGAACATATTTTTGATGACATTCTATAGCCTATGTTCATCAGGGATAATGTAGGATTCTAATAGTGAAAGGATTTTTCAAATCGGTCCAGTAGCTTTTATGTTTATTCATTACATACAAAAATCAAATCTTTTCTCTTTATAATATTAGTATAGATAAGTACTACTGATTAGTACCTGTTTATTACACAAGTAACCACCAAAAAACTTCTACTTATTTTAGTTACTCATGTAATGTATCAGTGAAGAGTTCACGACAGTCGAGTACGTACCTACCCACTATTATTTCTGTCAAGCATACACTGATTAATGTTTCTCTTTGAAACTTATGGCCTCATTAGTGTGCTTTTTACGTACACTGACGTTTATGATATTCAGGTCGACCCTCACGTTCAAGGTAATGTCGGATAGCTTGAAGCATTTTTATGTCAGAGTAATTGACTAGCGTCACAAGCATACATCTTGATATACCTATATGTAACTTACATAGTGCCCATGCCAAGACATAGGTACTTCTAAATATGATTACAAGCAAATTAATTAACAGATTTTAAGTACTTTTCCAACTACGCCTACTACTGACGGTGTGTTCAAGCAGGTTTTTTTTTAATTCCTCATAGGTTAGCCTTTGATTACTATCTCACCTGATGGTTGACCGCGCCGCACCTCCCTTTGAAATAGAATTTTGAATATTTACATCGAGCAAACTAATAAAAAATATGAAATAATAAATTACAGGCACAAAAGACTTCTAACATCAGGTGGTCATCGTATTTATTCCGTCAAATACTCATAAACAAAGACAAAAAAAAATCCTATAACCCTATATATTTGGCAACTTTGTCATCATCACGTGTTGAGAACACATTAATTGCCATTTTTATATTTCCAAATCGTGTTAACAGTTTCATGTTTTACAAAAATCTACTCGTAGCCTTTATTGGTGGAGATCATTATGCTTACTTGCTCGAAGGGGGAGATATAAGGGTTTTAAATATCCCCCTTCCCGTCAAAGTATCAGGAGTAATAAGTTACCTGATCATTTTATTTATGTTTTTCATTATCATTCTATGCCATAATCACTACAGTCCTCGGAACATAGTGTCCAGGATATATATTGATAAAATTTTATTTCGCCATCAACGAAATATTTCTCATAATAAACTACGAGAAACCAAAAAATAGCTTTATGTAGTTATGAAGACTAGAAGAAAGCACAATATTGATGTTTATAAAAAAATAGTTTGATAATGGACGTTTGGGATTTGAATATAAATTTTTGTGTACAGATTAATTAATTATCATGTTTCTTAAATAAAATAAGTAATCTTCTTTCTAACATCGTATCAAAGCCAGCATCTGGGGTGCCGGGCTTGAATGTCACCCCCGCCATCTCTAATACCCGTGCACGGGGTGTCGTAAGAGATAAGCGACCAAGGGTCACACCAGAAGGTGGGCAGCAGAACTTTTTGAGGAACTGATATCTCACATTGCGATCCCAAGCCGCCTGCCAATCGTGGGGGTTATGGCAAACCTCCCCATATTGGGGGAGGCTACGTTCAGCGGTGGACTATCCGGCTGATACAGCAGCATTAAAACCTGCTATAAAAGATTACAAATTTACAAGAAAAGAAAGTGAGACACTATAGAAGTTGGTATACTGTAACCAAGGATAGCGTGGTTTCGAATCTCGCTCATGGTTCAGATTCCTTTTTTTATAATTTTCTATAGGAGAAATCTATGGTACAAAATTAAGAGAGGAAAAAATTATTTTAGTCATGTGCGGGATTCGAACCCGCGCCATTCCATTTCTCCGTTCCGTTCCATTAACTAATATTTAGTAATTCAGTGACCCTGATACTTTTAAATCCTACATCGTAAATATATCGGGTCGTATAATGTAAACATGAATAAAACCGAGATTCCATTCTCTCCCTTCAGCATTTAATCCCAGGATTCTCTGGTAATGGAGAACGAGAAAAGCTTTTAACTTAAATAAGAAACGTCGGTAGCTTAAGTATAAGTGTAGGTAGGTATACTCTCCATTTAATTTTGTTAACCTTGGTGGCTTCGTAAAAGTACGTTTTCTCGACTTGCATTGCAAAAATCATACCTATTTACTTCTGCGTTGTCTCAACATACTCTTAAGTATTAATTACGTTACGACATAATTGCTTGGTAAGGTAAACAAGTTCCCATTATAGGTTTAGCCTGAACATCTTTGACAACACTAAAGATAACCTTCGTGAGGTAGTGGGCAAAAGGATTTATTTATTCTAAGGCAAAGGCATTGGCATTAACGTTTTAATGAAAATATTTCTAGGCTCTGCTCTCTCCTGTCATTTTCTTTTATGTTATAAACTTTTTAAATTTGTTTGGGGTTTATCTGAACCACTACAATAAATATTAATAAAAATACATTTATTTACGTGTAAATTGAATTGTTACAGGATGCCGGCGCTGCGTATGCTCGGGCGCAAATGGCTGGCAGCCTCAGATGATCTTGTCTTCCCGAGTATATTCGAGCTTCTTTTTCGATTCGTCTGGTAAGTTAATCATATGCTTGCTTTATAAATGAATTGTCATTAAATAGGTGTAAAACTTGAACAGTCTCAAGTAAAGTAGACTCATTCCGTAAGACAGGTGCGTGACGCGATCATATAAGACCGGTGCGTGACCAGTTTTGTTCGGTCGGAGTCTATCTCCAAAACAATACTATTTTACAAATTATCGGAGCACAAATGTTTTATGCCCCGGGTGAGAATCGAACCCGCGTCCTCCAATTTCGCACCGGATGCCTCAACCACTTGGCTACAAAGTTAGGAATGAATATCTTAAACATCTAACCAATAAGTACAGAAAGCGTCGAATTACAATGTAGTTTAGAAATTCAATTGGATCGAGAAACTCTAAAAGTGGACTAGACCCGACTCGCACTTGGTCTAATTCTATTTATTAATAAGAATTAGGTATAAACATTCTCATAAACAGTTTAGTATGACATCAATTATTTCTAGATTTTATCATATTTTAATTTTATTTTTACATGAATAATTTATTCTAATCTGTATAACAGTACTATTTCTGTATGTATAATTTATATTTTATTTTGGAATGTTAATTGTTCTATATGTTGATCGCTCAATCAATGTATAATTTGATTGAGTGTGTGTAAAGTGATTTCATTCAGTGATTCACTCTATTTACTAAGTATAACTGCATGTGTATGTAATAAATAAATTCAACTATCGTCTGGAGTTAGGGATAGTTAGGTAGTCAGGGATAGGCGTGTAGCCCTACACTACTAGGTGGTGCTAAATGGATAAGTTCCAATGTCTCCCAGTGCGATATTCAGTAAAAGCGTGAGTAAGAGATGTTGTGGTATAGTTTTAACACCGAATTCATAAACACTGATAAACGTAACCGCATCGTATGGCTCGTCGCGGAGAACAGTGTGGATATAGCGAGAATCTGAAACATGGCACACTATTTGTCAAACGCAGTTATTATGGAGGCCAAGAGTGCGCAAGAATCGCTAACGACTGCCCTGCCAACTCATGGTACATTTCTCTACGTACTTACGTTACTACGTTCTTTCTATGCACTATGTTACCCCTTGGTGACTAGATGATAATCAGGTGTAACCTTCCCGAAGTTGGGAGCCAGGCATCCCTCAGTTTTCAGACTGGTCCCCATAATTGTTCGATCAATTCAAGGTGTAACCATGGTTCACTGGCACAGCAGCGCCTCGTTCCACAGCAATCTTTGCACCTTCACTCTCTGAAAAAACATGGTATCAAGAAATATTTAAAATATTAACAGTCTGTACTTTTCCTTTATCACAGAGTGCATCATCCTAATACCTGGAGATTCTTGGCCTAATCCTCTTATCCAAAAGTTTCAGCCTAGAGTACAACTTTTAATTCCCGACAGGGACTTGCTGTAAGTCCTGCAGTTCCGGCGGCATCTTCAAAATTTATTTTTATATTAATTAATTATTATATCTCAACATAAAAACTCTCTTTTGAAGCGCTCGTAGCAAAGTTTACTTAGCTGTTCTCAACCGATCAGCAAAGTTAAGCAACGTCGCCCGCGGTCATGAGTTGGATGGGTGACCGCTAGTGACATTACTACTGAGCATTTCTGTGCTTTGGACAGCAGTTTGTTGTCTTAGGATGGCAGTAGTTATAGCATGGTGGTAGGGTATTTTGCGAATGCCCGCCTGGCTAGCTACCACCCTCAAGTAGAAAATCTGTCGCCAAGCACCTAACGGTGTGTTCCGGCAGCTATCCTTGAGAGCCTACAAAATAGTTTCACGGAAGTCTGAATATGACCTCGCAGGCCGGATCGATAATAAACGATTTTCTACATACTGTCCAAGTAGCCCCTTATCTAGTATGTAGGAAAGCGTCTTGGTCCCTGGCGTGGTCGGTTGTGTCCACACAAGATATTCACTACCTTCATCTGGGACCGACCCTCAGTCTCAATACCGTCTCTACTGAAACCTAATGGATATCTAGCTCACGCCCTCCGTATATTTAATTTATTTGTATCTCTTTTTGCGGAATCTTTGTGTCTAGATGCTGTTCGCTCCAACTCTTATGCTGTCAAAAAAAAAACTATCCAAGTCATGTCCCACCTTTTTGTACAGCCGGTCTGTAAAATCGCGACGTAAAAATATAATTATAAATATATTATCAATAATTTCGTAACCTGACTTGATACTCATGTTGTTATTTTTTTTGTTTCATCAAACTGGACAGTACACTTACTTAACGAACTAAGAAGAACATAACAATATGAACATGATGTTTAATGCATGTCCTTCTCGAGATGAACACTACATGCTTTATATACTTACGATACTTAAGAATATAACTATTAAACATTTTTATTTACAATATTTTACGTTGACTGCAATTTAGGAAAGAAAAAACTTTTTAAATTTTTGGTTGATGGATCGAATATATCCAAACAATGACATAACCTGTTATAAGCCGAGCACATTCGATAGAGTGGAGAGTTCCTAGCATACATAGCATTTCAGGTGTCGAGACAAAATGTCATTCTATGTTGGAGACGACTAGATGGTCGATGCACGACCAGAAATAGGGCTGCAGTATTCCAAAATTGAACGCACGTAACAGTTGAAAAGTTATGGGTATTTCTGTGTCCCTGAAGAATTTAGTTCTCCTACAAACGTGCTCCCTTTTTAGCTATGAGATCGAAATGATCTCGAAAGTCCATTTTTGCGTCAATTATTACTCCCAAATCACGGATGGTTGAAACTTCACTGATTGGTACGTTGTCCAAGAAGTAAACACCAGCTGTTGGAAGTAACTTCCTGGAGAGTTTAATGTGGAAACACTTGGATTTGTTAAGTACAATTTTGTTCAGAGAGCACCAATTGCTAACAATGTTTATGTCGCTTTGCAGAGATGTAATATCATTTGGGCAACGGATGACTCTGTAAAGTTTCAGGTCGTCGGCAAACACTTGAAATCTGGAGGTATACCATTACATAGGTCGTTTATAAAGACCAAAAAGAATAGAGGTCCTAAGTGGGATCCCTGCGGTATGCCGGAAAAGACCATTTTGATCGCAGATTTAAAGCCCCGAATCAGAACAAGCTGTGAACGATTTCGAAGGTAAGATTCACACCACCTCAACAAGGAACCACAGAAACCTGCGTGGCCCAGTTTCTGAATAAGCAAGTCTGTTTGTATAACTAATCAGGTTTTATTGCCTTTCGTCATATTAGAAATTAAGCCCCAGGTGAAAGACCTATTTGGCACTCGAACTGTTGAACTATTGGCATCATCTCATCCCCATATCTATGAAGAGATGATGAAAGAGTCTTTCTCGTTTCTTAAGTTCTTCTCATTAATAAGCTTTCACATCACATTGAGCAATTGACAACACTATTTCTTACATACCTACTACCGTAGACCAGCCGGATCTACTGGTGAACACAGCCTTCCTCACTGTGGGAGGGTTTGTCATAAGGGTAGATTTATATTAGAGCGGGCCGTGCGCGGGGCGTGCCGTGCACGTGGCCCGTACGGGGCACGGATTTGAAACGTTACATACATTTTGTATGAAGCAATTTATATTAGACCGTGCCTGATCCGTGTCCCGTCCGGGCCCGCCTACTAACGTACGGACGGGCTTCGCCCCGGGCCCGCCCCGTCCACGGCCCGGCCCGGACACGGCCCGGTCTAATATAAATCATCCCTAAACCTCACGCTTGGCAGGCGTCTTGGGGATCACAGTGTGAGATATCCGTTCCTCAGAAAGCGCTGCTGTGGCACCTTCTGGTGTGTTACCTTTAACGACACCCACGGGCCCCACGGGCAGGCCTTACATAATAACAAATATTTAAAAAATACTATCAAGAAATTACATAAATAAAGATAATATTTAAAAAAGTATTTCTAAAATGCGAAAACTATATCGAGTGACGATTCCGCATATATTTAAAGTATTTTGTCATTATTAATTTCCGTAAAGTATCGCCTGAATGTACTTACTTTATAAATTATTAATTATTGTTGGGTACATATTTGTTTTATACTCGTAGCTTAGGTACTTCACGATCATACAAATACTCGTACATACGCATTAGTTTTGTGAATTTTTGATTATATATTTTTACTTATGCAAAGCAGGAATCCTTGCATAAATAAAGCATATTAATATTAATTTTGCTCTGTAAACATTGAGGCAAAAGTGTACCGAAAGGATTGAAATGAACCATCTGTTACACATCAGCGTTCTTGTTTAATTAATATTTTACATTAATAAAAAAAAAAAGAAATAGTTATATTTGAATTATTTACATAAGCATTTACACATTTTGAAGCAATGATGGCCGAGCGGTAACAGCTATGGACTGCCGTGCCGCAGGTCCATGGTTCGATCCCACCGCCAGCTTGAGCTTCACCGCATGGTGGAAGGGCATTTTGCGAATACTCGCCTGGCTAGCTACCACCCTCAAGTACAAAATCTGTCGCCAAGCACTTAACAGTGTGTTCCGGCAGTAGTCCTTGAGAGCCAGTAAATTTACAGACACATGAGATTTAACAAGTATCTCTCAGGGTGACGGGCGCAATTTGTCACTTGTGTAACGAAACGTATCTGTTATAGGCAGAGGTTAGTCCGCTTAACATCGTAGGCCAGGCATCGTAGGTAGGTAGGCCTTTGATTAAGGTTTAGGTGTAACTGATAAAATGTTTTATTTTAATTCTTTATCTGCTGCTGTCACCTCAGTTACAACGTACATAAGAATGCGACTTAAGTCAGTCCAACAGTTTGTTCCACATGAATTCCCTATGAGAATTCCACGAGTTCTCAATAATAAACTTAACCATCATTCCACTATATCACCCCGGAGTCAAATCGCCACGATCTTGAGACGTATAGGCTAGTGTCTCAATAACTTTCCATAAAAACGTAGTTTGGTCACATTTTAAATATATTACCAAGTGTTTAAAATAGTTGAAATTTTAAAGGCATTCAGATGCAAAACTTTATTTACACAGCAGCTGCTCTACCGTATAAAGCCAAAACACTGTATCTGAATAAAAGCTGTTTGGAGATAACGAACATTGAACTAATTTTTATGTTTTGCATGATTTTGTATGAATTTAATTTAAAAAACATTGTGTTTGGTGTCAGTGTAAAGGTGTTGCTTACATCTGTCTAGCCATGTATATGTTGAGTATTTATTTGAAAATATAAGGAAATAAAACGCTAAAACGTTTATTGACACAATACAACTCATCAAGAATTGTGACAGACCAAAACACTGTATCTATGAATACAGTTTATTGGCTTGCATACATACGGGGGTTAAGTTCCACTATACACTGTATATACCTACTCGATACTCGTATACGCACTGTATGTCTGATATATTTCATTACTAATTTAGTTTATTCATGCCCTGGCTTTTATTATTTGAAGTAATTTGTTTTTAATATTTAGTTTGCCTTAAATATTTATTATTATTATTACCTTATTTATTTTACCTTTTTACGCTGCCAACTGATAGTGGGTTAGAGCATTTGGACTCCCTATGAGTCCAAATGCTTTTACTGTAGTAGCTGTAGTATTGTAGTAGCTGTACTGTTGTTAATAGTTTGTAGTATTTGTTTAATAAAGGCATACCGCCAGAAAAAAAAAAAAGTTTGCCTTTGATTTGTCAAGCTATGGTCCGATGTGAATATAACTAACAGCTGTTCAGATGATCATAATATCGAGAAAACTTCAATGTACCCAAAATGTAAGTAATATCGTAGTTTATAATATGTACCTACCTACTATGCTTTAAACTGAATATAAGCTACTATCCGTTATAGGTGGGATATACATACATAAAATCACGCCTACTTCCCGTTGGGGTAGGCAGAGACAACAGATTTCCACTTACTACGATCCGTAAAATCTCTTTCACTTCATCTACACTCATCAATCCTTCATACATGAGCGTCAGTTAAGGGTATTCAACATAATATAATAACATAGGTGACATAATGTTACACAAAACTTTTAGTGTGACCTACCAATAATACCCCACCTTTTGAAGACGTTCTGAAAAAAGGCTAAGTCACACTAAAAGTTTTGTGTAACATAATGTTACACAAAACTTTTAGTGTGACCTACCAATAATACCCCACCTTTTGAAGACGTTCTGAAAAAAGGCTAAGTCACACTAAAAGTTTTGTGTAACATAATGTTACACAAAACTTTTAGTGTGACCTACCAATAATACCCCACCTTTTGAAGACGTTCTGAAAAAAGGCTAAGTCACACTAAAAGTTTTGTGTAACATAATGTTACACAAAACTTTTAGTGTGACCTACCAATAATACCCCACCTTTTGAAGACGTTCTGAAAAAAGGCTATTTTAACAGGTTTTCTGTTTTATTTCGGGTTAAAAAAAAACACATTTCGTCTCCTGTGACAATATCATAAGCAGCATTAGAATGTCCGTGGTCGTACTTCAGTAGCATCTGTAAGCACCATTCCACGCGAGCCCGCTTCTGCTCCGCTATCAGTTCATGAGGGATCCATCGACAACAAAGTTTCCGAACTTTCAATTCTTCGTGTAAAATTTTCTTAATTATCTCATACCAATCCCCAATAGTCCTCGAATTGTCTCATAGGTAATCCCCGGGTATTCTTCAATTAGCCGCATAACAATAGCCACATTATTTTCGTTGGCGGCAGTTGAAAGCCGCCTTTCACGAAATTCGTCATGTAAAGAAACCCGACCTCTCTCAAATTCAGCAAATCATCCCCTCACGGTGCTCAAACAAGGTGCTTCTCTCTCAAAAGCATTTTGGAGACTAGCGGAACATTCTTGCGGAGAGAGAACTTTAAAAATCATAAAAAATAATCGTTCTTAAATATTTTCGACTTAATTTATTTTCGTTGCGTACGTAGAACTTTGATGTGTGAAAAAAAACAATTGACAAATAATTTCCCGCCAATTATTTTTTGATTACTAAAAAGGTTGCATGTCGTTTCTAAAAATATAACATTCGAAATTCAAATAGTTCCGATTAGCTAGAAGTGCAAGACTTTTACTGTACCCCATGTACCTACGGAAATACATACTATAGCTGGAATACTATAATAGTGTCCATATTAGTTAGCAATCTAACGGCCGTTGCAGAGCCATATATCTAAATCGCAGTAGCTAGAAAGTAGAATATTTCGATATTAAAATTTGCAATTGACATTGGCAAAAGCGTCGTAGACGCACGCCTCAGTTGAATAAATGATTTTGACTTTGACTTTATACCAGAAGCTCAGCCTATTAACAATTTGCAGCGTATTTCAGATGCTGGCTGCAATAGAAATACCTACTCAATATCATTGGAACAAACATTGTAAACGTAAACAATGCTGCTGAGCGGCTAATAGACAAGGCGATAAACACAACCAAACGTGGATGACGTTTAGTTGTGTTTATCCCCTTGTCTATTCCTCAGTTTACTCCTCATAAAGAATTCTATCAGCACGTGATAAGTAGGTAGATACCATAAAGAATGGAAAGAAGACACGGAAGGTGCATGGCCTACATACATACTTTATCTCCTCTCTCTTCCATTCACCATGGTAGATACAGTCCAAGTCACGATACGATTGGTACCTAAACAAACGTATGATATTCGGCTTCTTCTAAAAATAAAATCTATAAGCATCCGGTTGTAGAGAACTGACGTTTTCGTAGGTATACTAATTTTGTGCAAATGATGAAAAACTGGAGTTTGTTTCCGGTTGGGACTACAAAAGTGACCTAACTAGTTTGACTTAAACCATATAATGCAAAAATATAAACATCTATTATTGGTCCAAATCACAATAAGTGTTGCCTGGTCTATTGCTAATTCCCCGTGAGTTGCCGTGCTAGAATTGAATCTCCTCCTGTAGGAGTCGTAAGTGGCGCCGAAGATAATTATACCCGAAGGTGGGCAGCAAAGGAAACTGAAGAACTGTCATCTTTCACTGCGATATCCAAGACTCCAGCCAAGCGTGGGGACTATAGCATACCCCCTCTGATCACTCTAATCTTTACTAACGACATCACTAATTGACTCATAAAATACCGACCATTAAAGTACTAGTCACGGACGTCGTAACGACTTTTCTGTGAAGTGAATATTGACTGACGTTAAAATGACCAAAAATAGACGTCATAAAAATCACAGACGTCATTTTGCTACTTGGGATGAGACTATTTTTTGTTACGAGGTCTATCTCAAAAACTTAATTAGAGCATCTGAAATTTCAGTATTTTATGTGCCATGTTCAGTATTCTATTTAACTAAGAAATGCTGTAAACGCCGATTTATGGTGTAGTTTTGAGTCTGTGATCAGGACCAAAACACAGTTTTTTCTTGTCAAGGCTGTTGCAATGCGGAACCTTAAAAGCGCGATGCCCGACTTACATTTGTATAGTTTTTCTTAGTATGGATTATATGTCGGGTAAAAAACAGGTGGTCAGTACTTTATCATAATAATATTAATATTTATACAAACTTAGCGAATAAAACATAATATCTCAATAAAAATATTGTTATTGATTTTGTCTTTTGCTGTTTTTGGTAGATATAGAGAAAACTTAGGTACGTTCGAAGCGAATTATTTATGCACGATAGCTTTCATCCAGTATGATGGAACAAGTCGTTAAATAATATGGTATTTTATTTGTGTCAAGATCTTTATTTAATGTCTGAACACGAGACGATCACTTCGCAAGACGAAGAGACTCGTTTGAAAAAGAACGTTTCAAAAACGAACACCTGTAATCGCCAATTATACGAGTATGGATGTGAAAACTAGCAACGTGCGAGTCGGTCTTTGCCACGGATTTAGGAACCTAAATCCGTGGTCCTCACCTATTAAAAATATTTTTTCCAAGAGATTAGTTTCAGAACCCTTTCTGCATTTCAACAGGCCGTATATAACCGATAAAATATTTCTTGATCATAGATTAAATTGCCCATGGATGCCCGGATAGAATGTCCCTCCCCCCATTTCTAGTGGGGGTCATAAGAGGCGATTAAGGGTAACACACCATAGGGTGTGCAGCAGCGCTTTCTGAGGAACTGCTATCCTACACTGACTTTCGCTAGTCCTAACAAATATTTTGAGATGTTTTTTTCTTTGGATTATATATTTTTTTATGTTTCTTTATTTTTACTAGACGGAATAAGTACAAGGACCACCTGATGTTGTGTTGTGTGCCTGTAATTTAATATTTCATATTTTATATTACTTTGCTAGATGTAAATATTCAAAACTCTATTCAAAGGGAGCGCGACGCGGTCCAGTGTTGAATCTCTGACAGATGAGCGACAATTAATGAAAGCGACCTTTCGTTATAATAATAATAATAATAATTATCATTTATTTCGTGACCAATCGTTGTGCTTAAATTATCTTAAATTTGTAATACATTTCATTCATATTAATAATAATAGGTGTATATGTAGTGGTGAATAAAGATACGCTCTAGTCCTCACGGTAGGATACCCTGAGTCTGTGAGGACTAGTTCACTTCCAGGGTGTTGGTAAGTTAATGCACGTTGTAGTAAACATGAGCCGTGTTTATGTCTATGTAGGAGGCGTGAGATAGTTGTGAGTGCAGGTTTTATAGATAAGGCACATACGAGACATTAACTACGGGAAAATAAAAAATAAATAATAATAAATGAAGTACATATCATTGTAAAGCATTAGTTAAATATTTACATTCGTTAAATTAGTGAAAAGTATAATAATTAGAAAAAATAATATATGTACGAATAATATAAAATATTAGGTTTTTTACTGTAATTAGTTATGATTTTTAATGCCTGCGATTGTCTTTTTCATGGATATGCTTTGATACGACATATTAAATTTGTATTTATAATAAATAAAATGTATGGGCAAAGACAAAAATGCTATTACTAATAACAAGGTAGCCATTGCCTGCCCATGATTTTTAAATGTTATAATTTATAAGATATCAAGCTTATTAAACGTAATATATCTAGGTAGTTTGAGAAGAAATGCAAACTTTGTGGCAGTAAAATCAGCCAAAATTCTTAGCGCTACGTCTCCCTTATTATTATGTAAGCATAATCCTTTGAGTTGTATGTAGTAAATAAGCTGATAATCCAAATAAAGTTGCTTGTTTGTAACAATACTTCATTGTGCACAATAATAAGTTAACATAAAATATCGCTGTTGATGCCAATAAATAATTTAAAAATCTAATAAAAACTTTCTCTATTAAATCTCCGAGCGATGTATCTACAATGAAAAATGCTGATGGAAAACAGTAAACTTTGAACAAATCGGAGAACACAAAAGCAATGGTATCAGTTCTCATAAAATATTCTTTGTAAAGTATTCTTGTTTATAGAATTCAATCGTTGAAGGATAAACTTATTATTCTCGGTAAATAGATAAAAATGAAAGGTCAACGTGAAAAAGAATAACTGACAAGATATATTTACTAAACCTTTCGAATCCATTGCAACGCAAAAAAAGGTTTCGTGAAGACACTGTTTATGGTGCAGTCTTCGAACATTAAATATATAGGCCAAGTATGTAATGTATATTGTACATATACTTGCATAATTGCCAGTGTAAGTACCTATTACAACTACCCATTATTTGACTTATATATAGTATGGCGATATTCTTATGTCCTATTAGGTAATGACTAATGATACCTATGGATAAGATACATATGGTTTCTCAAAAACCTTTCTTAAATCAAACCTTTCGACTTATTACTTTACACTTTTTAATGAGATGATTTGAGAGTTGTTTAGGCTATAGCTGTTTTATTTTTTATGGTGCTGAAACATTAGTAAATAAATTGTAAAAATCCGAAACATAAAATTACTGAACCGCACAGCTCCTCCTTTTTAAGTCTGTTAAAATTATCTCGAATCAACATACCTATACATGGGTCACACTAAAAGTTTTGCACTTCTAGGCTAATCGGAACTATTTGGAATTCGAATGTTATATTTTTTGAAACGACTTGCAACAGTTGCAACCTTTTTCGTAATTAAGAAGAAATTGGCGGGATATCATTTGTCAATTGTTTTTTTTTTTCATACATCAAGGTTCTACAACTTCTACACTACGTACGGTGTACGTACGCAACGAAAATGGAAAGAATTTAGCGTCGAAAAGATTTTAGAGCGATGATTTTTTATGATTTGAAAAGTTCTCTCTCTCCGCAAGACTGTGCCGCTCGTCTTCAAAATGCTTTTGCGAGAGAAGCACCTTGTTTGAGCACCGTGAGGCGATGCGATGGTTTGCTGAATTTGAGAGAGTTTGGGTTTCTTTACATGACGAATTTCGTGAAGGTCGGCCTTTAACTGCCGTCAACGAAAATAATGTGAAGAAAACCCGCGGATTACCGGATTATATATATGCGGATTATATGAGACAATTCGACTTCTATTGGGGATTGGTATGAGCCAAATTCTTACACGACGAATTAAAAGTTCGGAAACTTTGTTGTCGTTGGATCCCTCATGAACTGACAGCGGAGCAGAAGCGGGCTCGCGTGGAATGGTGCTCTCAAATGCTACTGAAGTACGACCACGGACATTCTAATGCTGTTTATGACATTGTCACAGGAGACGAAACGTGTATTTATTGTTTTGGACCCGAAAAAAACAGCAATCTTGGGAATGGGTTTTGAAAATGAGAACAGGCCAACAAAAGTGAGGCAGGCGAGAAACGTTGGTACGTTTTTTTTTTTTCAGCTACAGGTCCCGTCTGCACAATTCCACTTGAAGATCAAAAGAGTGTAAATGCCGAGTGTGCCGTATTCTACCATTTGTTTACCCAGGGTGTTAGAAAAAGTTCGCGAAAGACGACCAAAAAGCCGCGTTCTCCTACATCATGACAACGCTTCTTCACACACCAACAAAACAGTCATTTTTAGCTTCCGAAAAAGTACAACTCGTCACCCATCCTGCACATAGCCCCGACCTAGCACCCTGTGATTTCTGTATTTTCCCCAAAATCAGAGATTTGATATGAGGTTTCACTTTTACCAACTCCGAAGACGCAGTGATAGCGTTCAATCAGCACGTAGAAAACATGCATTCCGATCTGTGGTCTTCCTGTTTTAAAAAATGGTTCAAACGCATGAAAAAAAATTTAAAATGTAAAGAAGAGTATTTTGAAAAGCAATAAACATAATATTTTGTTTATAACATGTTGTTTTTTTTGTTACGCAAAACTTTTAGTATGCCCTACGTATACTTATAATTCGACTATCTTTTATGCTTTCCTAGTCAGGCGTCGAGGACAATATAAATATTCTATTCGAGTTTCTAAGTATCTAAAATCTAAAGTATCTAACACAGCAACTTTGCCAGCTTCAACAGGCGTACGGGAGTTGTCACTTGTTGCCTCCATCAATATGAATAAAGTTGGTCTCGGCTGGGGTTACAGAATACATGGAGTTTCTACTTGCTATAAAATATAAAGCACTTTTAAATATTGATCATATTTTGCTTTTCTAAGGATAAAAAATGTTGATGTACCTATGTCAAATTTAGACCAAAGAACCTTTGGTCAAAATGTACAATACAAATATATAATACTAGCGGCCCGCCCCGGCTTCCCATCGTTATTTGACAAAGAATATAATTATTTTTTTGATAATATTATATAGCCTATGTTCATCAAGGATAATGTAGCATTCTAATGGTGAAAGAACTGTCCAAATCGGTCCAGTAGTTTTATTGTTTATTCGTTACTTACAAAAATACAAATCTTTCCTCTTTATAATATTAGTATAGATATAGATTTATAAAATAATAGTAGATTATGATACAAGTGAGTTAAGTTGCTCATTATACACGAGTGTGTTGCAGCCCGAGCCGTAGGCGAGGGCGTAAATCAGCCGAGTGTATAATGAGCAAGTTGCTCACGAGTTTCATACGCACTTTTTCAACACCCTTGAGAGGAAAAAATATATATTTAACACAGCAACTTTGCCAGCCTTTATATATTGCACGAAAATTATGGAAAATAGCACCCAAGTTTCTTTATTTTGCGCGCGCGGCAAATGTGTGATGGTTGATTACTTACATAAATAAACCTCTTTGATGATGCAAATCTGTATTACCCGGTTAAATTGAAAACGCTCTGTTTATTCGCATATAATTTGCAGTTAGGTACTAACTTAACTTTGTAGGGATAAATTACCCGATTAAATTGAAAATGACCTGTTTACTCGCATATAGTTTGCAGTTAGGTACTAACTTAACTTAGTAGGGATAATTCTATTTCGCACTAGTGTATAATATTATTATGCACGAGGGTGTTATAGTTCGGTTTATGGCCCTAAGAACAATATAATAAAGCTCACTTTACGAGCAAGGGTGTTAAAAATACAATAAATACTCCACAACTAAATTCATATCTAAATTTGAATATTGTCGGTTGTATGTATACATTTCCAATCAGCAATTTTATTTTATGACTCAATCGAGACTACACTAACGCTTGGAAAAATACCACTACAACGATTTAGCAAAAAATGATAGGATTCGTAAACGACTATCAACAAAGTTCGAGTAAGTAGTTATTAAATTAATAATGAATATATTATATGTCGTTTATGTGGTGTGAGCAGAAAGCGTAAATATTCTATGAGATTCTCAGAATACGGAGCGAGATGTAATCTTTGTATTCGCTGCTGTCATAGTAGGTAATTATATTTGTTGCTGAGTTGTCCATACTATTATTTTTTCTGCCATACATTTCCGTCATTCTCTTATTGCTACTGTATTGAACTTATCTAAAATGGATATTGGAAGTCTTCCACATACCTACATTTCAATTTCACGTTTTTCATGAAATTCACATCGAAATTATTGACAAAACACTACAAACTAAATACAACACTACAGCTACTACAACGAAAGCATTTCGGTCACATAAAGGCCATTGCAGGCCTACGGGTAATCCAAATGTTCCAACCCACTACCAGTTGTCAGCGTGCCCAGTATGCTGGCAGCATTGCTTGATTTTAAATTATAGTCTGGTTTTTAATTCGAGATCAAAAATGTAAACAAAGAAATGTCAATATATGTCATTGTCAAACTGATAGGTCAGGGTGTTCAATAGTTTTTTTTTTTTTTTTTTCTTTTCCCTGTCATAGGGATATGGTCTCGCACGTCTTGTGCATTTGCCAGTGTCATGTTTTAATGATCAAGTTCTTCTTTGAGACGACTTCTGTTCTATTATTGGTTTCAGCTGTCTAGGCTGGAAAGACTTCTCAGCTTCAGACTTCTTGATTTTATATTAGGACATTCTTTTTGAATTATTATTATTATTATTATTATGGTTAATATATTACAAAAACGAGGAAACGATAAGTTTATACAATAATTTACATATCGGAATACGCGGAAAAAATAGGGTCAGAGGAGTTAGGAAGGATAAGAGGACAATAGATACATAGTGTTGTGTTAGCATAAGTAAATAAATATATATATATATATGTAGCATATTATATCATAATTTGATGTCGTTAGCTTCAATGAATGAAGCTAACACTTGATAGATGGGGAGCTAAATTGCTATAAAGTAAGGAAAATATATTAGTAGGGAAAGGGACTTGAAGATCTTCAAGGTCTTTGAAAAGTGGAGCATGATCATAACGGGGACACTTTAGAATAATATGATCGATGTCACCCACATCTTCTCCACACTCGCACAATTCCGAGTCTATAATACGTATCCGAGCAAGATGTGCCGGAGTGCACATGTGGCCCAAACGCATTCGAATTAACACAGAAGTAGCACGTTTACTTAGTTTGACTTTGGTAAACCAAGACTTAACCGGGATCATTGGTTGTATTTTATAGAAATATTTGCCTTTTAATCTGGCACTATTTGTCCAGGTTTCACTCCAAGCACGTTGCAGGTCTAATTTTGAGAGAGCAGCTAGATCCTAAGGATAATTCTTGTATGGGAAAATGTCTCCACACTGTGTTGCTTGGTTTGCAAGTTGATCAGCTTTCTCGTTTCCCTTTATTCCACAGTGACTGGGAATCCAGGCAAACGAAACAGAAAACCCTCTATCTACGCACTGAATAAGCATTTCTCGGGCTTCGATGATAACCGGAAAATATGCATTTCTTTTGAAGGGATATTTCATTAAGGCTTGTAACGCACTCATGGAATCTGAGAAAATTACGCTATTGGAGAGTTTCATAATGAGGATGTATTCAAGAGCCTTATAGATTCCATAACATTCTGCAGTGAAAATTGATGTCTGAGGAGGGAATTTTATCTTTTCTACTATGTTGAACTGTCGATGAAATAGGCCAACACCAACACAGTCACTATTTGAGTGTTTTGAGGCATCGCAATAAATTTGATTCCAATCTGGCCATAATTCATCAATGATGTTATTTAAACTCTCATTGGCGAATAGGTCTCCTTTGGCAATATTTAAGTTAAGATGTATTTCTGGTTTGACTAAAAGAGATTCATAACTAGTTTCAAATATGGGAAGTTTATGGGTGCGGTGAGTTAAAGCTTCTATCTTATTGAAATTTAATAAGCTATTTATCAAACATGGAAGGCGTTTATGAGACCAGTATTTAGATGTATTCATCATTTCCGAAAGGTTTATAAGTTTTGAAATCAGTGGGTGTTTGGCGAACTGAATAATGCGACAGAAAAATCTATCTGCGAGAAATTGTCGTCGTAATGGAAGGGGTGGTTCAACACATTCTACTTGTAAAGCGTTTATCGGAGAACTTTTCATGGCACCTGTTATGATTCTAAGAGCTTTCGCCTGGATACCATCCAATTTTTTCATCCCAGCTGAGCTACATGGCTCCAACAAGAATGTCCCATAATCTAGGACACTTCTTATGAGAGCACTATAGACCAGCTTCAGAGAAAACGGATGGGCACCCCACCAAACGCCTGATAAGCACCTTAGAATGTTAAGTGACCGTTCACATTTTGCCGCAATATACTCACAGTGGGGCAGTCCACTTAGTTTAGCATCTAAAATTAAACCTAAAAATTTAGTTTCTGTTTTAACAGGAATAAGACTTCCATTATATTGTAAGGTTATGGGTGGTGGCATACGTTGTCTTGTGAACAGAAGAGCACAGCTTTTGGACACAGACAGATCTAATCCATTATTATCTAGCCAGACTTTAAGATTAGATAGAGAGGCTGAAAGTAAAAGACAGGCACTATTGACACTACTATTCACGTTGTATAATAGTAAATCATCAGCATATTGTAAAATTGAGGTATTGCTTATATATTTATCTAAATCGCTAGTGTATATATTATATAGAATTGGGCTAAGGACTGATCCCTGCGGGACTCCTCTCCAAATAATTCGGCTAGATGATTCTAATGTGTGTTCAATAGTTTTTCTTCAAAAATATTCTCACAAGTGTGGCTATTAAAAACAAAAAAAATCTCACACTAATTTTTTCAGGCTTGAATATATGCGTAAATATGTACGCGCATATAAAAGTGTTTTATTGTTTCATAATAATGCAATAAATTATAGCAGTAAATATATTTTTTACATTAAATGCTCCATCCGTTCCCAAAATTAGAAAAATTACCAAGTACTTGTGATTTTTTTGCACGGTTAACACCTTTGTTTACATTTTTGATCTCGAATTAAAAACCAGAGTATAGGTACTTTTTCACTATTTGTAGATATTCTGAGCCTTCAGCCTTGTTGTCTAACTTTATTTTAAAATGGTAATTGACGATGATCTTCATTTTGTCTTTTCAAAGCAATCTCCTAGTTTTACATTCGTTGGTTCTCGAAGCCCATTACGATCACCACCAAATTCTTACACAATTCCTCCAAAAAATATAGTCCTGGCGTTTAAATATCACAAAGAAATTCAGCTCCATTACCAATCTATTAATACATGCTTAATGCCTGACGAAAATTTGAACACTGACAAATATAGCTACCCCATAGCCAATATTGTTCAATTTGGCTTTCAATAAGAATTTTCTTTTTATACGCCCCCGAGCCGCTTCATTCATTTTTGATGAGTGCTACGACAGAGGACGCCTGTTTCCGATATTGATTCCATTAAGCTGTTATTGAGCATCAATTAGCGTGACTCCATTAATTACCAGCTATTAACCCGAAGTATAAATAGGTAGATATCTGTTACATCCTTGACGAATAGTTAATTGGTTTGTTTGAAGTTTGGACTTTTATTTAAGCGTGCTTAATTTTTCTTTTAGGTTTTTTATACTTTGTGATACGTATTACAAAAAATGCTTGCCTGATTATGATGGCATCTGTCGTTAGAAACTCACTATACGTAAGTATGTGTATGTAGCTTAGGTACTTACAACTTTCTATAAAACTGATACTGTAGCAAACATCATAAAGTTAACTTTTACATACCTAAAATCATTTTGCGAGAATATTCTAACAAACGCTATATAGGGTCTGTTTTTATTTATTGTTACTATCTTGCCCGCTGGTAGTAGTTGGTCAGGTCGACGGGAAAAAAACACGCGGTCGCTCACCCAACCGTGGACATAATAAAGACGCTCACTGGCTTGTCTATACCAAAAGCTATATATATATAGAGATACTTAAGACCGCCGAAGAATGCTGTTTCACGTGCTTCTGAGAACAGAAGCACGTTAAAGAGCATAATATATCGAGTTATCAACACTACATCATATCAGACTCGATCTTCAGGACTGAAGATTCCTACTAAGAAGATCATGACGCGAATTCGTTTGTGTGAGATTTGAATATTTGGGTATACACCTTCGTGATTCTCCGGGAATATACTAGAAATAGTGTTCTTGCTCCAAACTATTTTTAGATAACTTCACTTTTACCTCAGAATTACAGAGTGCATTGAAACATCTTTTTACCCTAAAATGGAACCGACTTCAACATTCAAAAGTGTGAATTATCTTGTTGAAGTCAGTACCATGATAGTTCAAAAGTACCTATTACGACAATATTGTGTGCATGGTACCGACTTCGATTTTGAGTATTACAGCTGGTTCCATTTTTAGGTAAAAAAAAAATTTCACACATTTTAGTGTCCCTTGCTACTTACGAGATCGATTGTCATTCACTGGCAATGACTATATCATCAAGATAGGAAAAAGAATCAGTTATCGGAGTGTAACTCAAAAACAACTTGACCGATTTTGACGAAATTTAAATGGTTAAGCCTGTTAACACCTTCGACCATATCATCACTTACCATCTGAGATTATGGTCAAAGGCTATCAGCAAAAAAAACCAACCGACGAATTGAGAACCTCCTCCTTTTTTGAAGTCGGTTAAAAAGAATAGCTCTCATTATACATTTTGTTGACAGGCTAGTCCTTATTGCGCTGGTGGTGGAAGTCCTCTATCCAGTGACATGGCGGTGCCAAGACGAGGGTTGGCACGGAGGGTCGTTCGTACGGCTGTACCTGTGCGGGACCCTCACACTGCAAGCCCTGCTGATGCTGCTGCTGGCCGCCCTAGCTCTGCAGTCCGCCAGGGGTACCATTACGGATGTAGATGCCAGGAAAATGGTGTCGCCTCTTCTCATAGTAAAGTAAGTTGGAACTTTATATGGGATTCCGAACCCTGGCCATTTTTTATTTTTTTATGAAATTGTGACGGATCAAGCACGAAGCCCACCTGTTGCTAAGCAATAACCTCAGCTTTTAACAGATGCATTCCATTACAAGCGACGAATTGCACTTCGCCCGTCACCCTGAGACGTATAGTTATTCAGTCACATGTGCATGTAATTTTACTGGCTCTCAAGGGCTGCTGCTTGAACACACTGTTAGGTGCTTGAAGACAGATTTTCGGAGTCCATAGCTATATTGCTCGACTATCATTGGCTCAAATTTTCATGTTAGGCTAACTTCTTACCGCAATCTCAACCTTATGGTATGTGTCGATGTAGTCAAAAGTAGTATACAATACAGGTTATGAATGGGAGCTGGCTCTCAAGGAATTTCCTACTTGAAGGTGGTAGCTAGCCAGGCTAGGCATTCATGAAATGCCTTATCACCATTCTATATCGACTACAATCCTAAGACAAAAACCAGGACCGCAGAGTTAACCTGCAATAGTAAATTAACTAGTGGTCCTGGACGAATTCAAGAAATGACAGCAGCTAACAGCGTAAGTATCTTGGTTATCCCTTATTAATAGCCATAATGCAAACTTCGCTACGAGCGCTTTGAATGCTTTGAACGTCTTGAATCAAGCACCATGACCGTCATTTTGTAAACCATAACGTCGTTTCTTCTGATGCTCCTACCATTACAGACGTTGCAGTCCATCAATTACAATTACCAAATACAAATGTGTTACTTCTACCACCTGTACTCACTGTAGAAAAAGTCCCTAAATTGGAAAAGTTCAAACGTCATTCATCGAACTTGAACTGGGCAATTGAAACCAGTCTATATAAAGTTTTAAAAGGGTATGGAAGCGGTTTAATGGCTTCTTGCTGAGCCCAGAAGCTATTAGGACAATAATTGGAAGTGAAACAATTCCTTTCACTTCCCGGTACGAATGAATAAAGCTTATAATATCAAATTTAAATACCTACTATAAAACAATAAACAAGTCAAGGATCTAGACTTTCGCAATGACGGTATAGCGAAGCCAATCACCTTGTATGAATGAATTATAACCAAATAAATTAAAAATTATTAAGTACACGAAATATACCGAATATCTAACGAGATAAAAGCATGATAAACAAAACTTTTCCGAGCTTGTAAGGTGAAAATTATAATTAAACATTCACCTCACAAGCTCGTAAAGTTTTTGTTTATCGTATAATTTTCACAGGTTTCAGGTTTTGTTTGTCATGCTTTATAGGCGTTAGCGCGAAAAAGGATTTTAAAATTCGAACCTTTATGAGAGTTCCGAGAAAACAATAATAATGTAGCTTTTAATATTACAGTTTTAGTAATAGTACTTTAGTTTTTTAATTTAAATAAACAGCACTTTACTCTTGCAACTATAGAATTTTCCTCGCTGTAGTGAGGTGAAAGATTTTCTGTTTCGCTCGGCCACAAAAGCGCTCGTAGCGTACTTTGCTTAGCCCTTCTTAACCGATCATCTTCCGCTGCGGTCATGCATGACTTGGATGGGAGAGTGGCATTCATACTGAGCGCTTCCGTGTTTCGGAGGGCACGTTAAGCCGTCGGTCCCGGTTGTTGTCTTAGGATGGTAGTCGATCGGTAGATAGTAGCGAGCATTCGTAACATGCTCTACCACCATGCTGTTATAGCATGGTGGTAGCCTGGCTAGCTTAACGCTAGCCAAGCGAATATTAACGCGAACGCTAACCCTTAAGTAGAAAATCTATCACCAAGCACCTGACGGGGTGTTCCGGCATCTATCCTTGAGAGCCAATAATTCTAGGTTAGCCTGAACAACATCTTTTCCCACATCATCACTTACCAGCGAATATGATCAGATTATTTCGAGACAATTTTTCTTTTAACTCATATAAAGTAACGGAAGCGTAATAAGATTTAATAGTTGTTTGTCATGAAATGCTGCGAAGTTGTTATTTGGCGCGAGTACTTAGATATTATATTGAAATATTAAAGCCTGAGGAAGTGAAGAATCCTATGAATAATATCATATAATTCTGAGCGCAGCAAAGATTTCAAAGGAACGAGGCGCAAAATAACTTTACATAGGAGATAGGCTAGTCTTTGACCACTTGTTTCAAACTCAATATAATATAATATCTAAGTACTCGCGCCAAATAACAACTTCGCAGCATTTCATGACAAACAACTATTAAATCTTATTACGCTTCCGTTACTTTATATAGGTTAAAAGAAAAGTTGTCTCGAAATAATCTGAGTGCTTAAATGATATACGATTGATAATACTATAATTGTAATTATTATAAATAGTACTCAACAGTGCTACAGGACAAAGACTCGTACTGTTACAATACAGTGCCTCGTTCATATTAATCAGGCTGTGATGACCTTTAACTAAAATCAATACAACCCAGAGTATTGAAAGCTTTGAACTTTACAACTTTTAACACGATGTGGTGTAAACTATAGGTACTCTCGAACACTAATGGATGGAATATTTCATTTTCATTATACATAGATATTTTACCGAGGTAAAATTATATAAAAATATAAATGTAGGAAAAACTTAAATGAAAATAAATTAAACGTGGTTTAGGTAAATGTATTCAACAAGCAGGATATATTTAATTTATATTTAATATTCAATAGCTGCGAAATTCTATTGGTTTTCCTGAAACTTAAAAATAATCATTTATATTATCTGCAGGTATAATAATGAATATATCTAATAACAAAACAAGTGTACATTAATTAAAAAAAGTAAAAACCCCGACTGCAGAATTGTTCAGTATTTTATCGGTCTACTGAAATTAAAACTACAAGTTTTATAATTATATTTTTTGAATAGTTTTTTAAAGCCCTTCATAATGATATCAAACAAAAACTATTTTTTTCATAATATGGCGTCTAAAATCCTAGAGTTTGTTTTTTTATTTTATTCTTTGTATCTAGTCTTTCGCGCTATCAAGACAAATGTAACGGTATTTCATATATTAAAATCGGTTAAGCCGTTTAGAAGTTATGGTGGAATAAGATACTCACAAACATACATACATGAACCCTGAAAACATAATACTCCATTTTGGGCAATCGTGTAAAAACATAACACTCCGTTTTTGGGCAGTCATATAATTTTTCTTTTAATTTTTAGTAGATTATTTGGTTAGACATCACAACATTAGATCACTTTTCATATGGACACATAGCAAATGGTAGCGGTATATCAAACAAACTTTGTTCGAATAGATAATCTACCTAAAATGTCCCAGTAGTCTGTCGCAGTATCTATACTTAATTACTGTGTAAACTCCTTTGAACTTTAATCAATTTGGTTAAAAGCGATTAGCATATTTCAATTTAGGATTTGCAAGTCTGAAAGCGTTTTAATCAGATGCTAGCTTTATACTGTAACTAGTTTTTCGGGCAGTGTGCGGGCCGCATGCGGCCCGCATTTATCGTTATGCAATTTCAACTTATATCAAAACGCCTAATACGTTAAAAAAAGTGTGTTCAAAACTCCAATAGAAGTATGAAATCTCATATAAACTCTCAATACAATAAAGAAACATCCTGTAGCCACCAAACCAAATTCACCCTACTGCCATTAAAAGGTGGTACGGGCAGAATGGGACCAGGGTTCCGAGTCACTTTTGTTATGGAACCCCACTCGTAGGTGCTTTGGTTACCGTGGGCAGTTGCCATTGAGACCAGTCGGAGACGTGGAAAATACTCTCAAGTCGGAGCTCGGCCTTCGGCCTCGCAAGTTACTAACACGGCTCGGCCTGCGGCCTCGCCAAGCGCTCGCCCTTCGGGCTCACGCAGCGAACGCTCGGCCTTCGGCCTCGCGAGCCGAAAGTTCGGCCTTCGGCCTCACCAGGAGCTCGCCCTTCGGGCTCGCTACTGCAATAACATAGAACAGTTACTCCAAATTCAGTCAAAAAACCTACAAAAACTCCTAATACAGTCGAAAATATGAGGTAAAACACTCCAAATGCAGTATAAAGAATGAGAGGAGCACGTGTGACACATCCAAAATGTCATTTGACTGTTTTTCTTATTCCCTATGACATATTTTCAAATTCCCCCTACCTATCTATTACCGTTATCGAGATACGTGATTTATCTTCACTTGGCAGACGTCATCGAAAAAAAAAATTCATATTTGGAATAAGGACGTCCAGAACAACCTAGATTTTAAATTTAAACCAAATCGGAGTACTTTTTTTAACTTGGCAGACGTCATCGAAAAAAAATTTTTAGATTTTGAATAAGGACACCCAGAACCACCTAAATATCGAGTTTCAGCCAAATCGGAGTAACTTTTTTTACTTGGCAGACGTCATCGAAAAAAAATTTTTAGATTTGGAATAAGGACACCCAGAACCACCTAAATATCGAGTTTCAGCCAAATCGGAGTAACTTTTTTTACTTGGCAGACGTCATCGAAATATTTTTTTTTGATTTGGAATAAGGACATCCAGAACCACATAAATATCGAGTTTCAGCCAAATCGGAGTAACTTTTTTAACTTGGCAGACGTCATCGAAATAAAAATTTCATATTTGGAATAAGGATGACGAGAACAACCTATATATCGATTTTCAGCTAAATCGGTGCAAGTCTGAGCTCGGCCTTCGGCCTCGCAAGTTACTAACACGGCTCGACCTGCGGCCTCGCCTAGCGCTCGCCCTGCGGGCTCACGCACCGTCCACTCGGCCTACGGCCTCGCGGCCCGGAAGTTCGGCCTTCGGCCTCACCAAAAGCTCGCCCTTCGGGCTCGCTACACTGACAGTAGGACAATTACTCTAAATTAAGTTGAAATTCCCACAAACACTCCTAATACAGTCGACATTGTAAGGTTAAATACTCCAAATAATGTATGAAGAATGAGAGTAGCACATTTGACAGGTGTCATTCGACTGCTCTCCCGATTGCCTATGACATTTGTTCAAACACCCCCAACCTATCTCTTACCGTTTTCGAGATACGTAGTCCAGCTTTACTTGGCAGGCGTCATTTCTAGGGTTTTTAATTTATTCCCTACTCAGCTAAACCCGTTAGTCATTTTCGTAATACATTACTATAACCGTACTCTACTCTTTCTGGTAGAACCAGCTACTTTTTTGAGGGATCGAAGGATTTTGTATGGCGGCCATTTTGAAATCCGCCATTTTGGATTTTTGACAGGTGTCATCCGACTGCTCTCCCGATTCCCTATGACATTTGGTCAAGCACCCCCTACCTATCTCTTACCGTTTCAGAGATACGCCATCCAATTTTACTTGGCAGACGTCATCTTTGAGTTTTCGGATTTTTCCCATACTCACACAAACCCCCTCTACACTTTTCCCATACATCACTTTCTTCCTTCTCGACTCCTTCTGGGAGAACAATGATGTCAGTGAGTCAGTCAGTGAGTCAGTCAGTGTACGGTAATCCAGCTTTATATATTATAACTAGTATTTCGGGCAGTGTGCGGGCCGCATGCGGCCCGCATCTATCTTGAGTCAGTAGGAACTGTCAAAAAAACACCTGATACAAAAAAAAATGTGTTCAAAACTCCAGTAGAAGTATGAAATCCCATATAAACTCTCAATACAATAAAGAACCATACTGTAGCCACTAAAGCAGATTCACCCTACTGCCATAAAAAGGTGGTACGGTCAGAATGGTATCAAGCTTCTGAGTCACTTTTGTTAAGGAACCCCATTCGTAGGTGCTTCGGTTACCGCAGGCAGTTGCCATGGAGACCAGTCGGAGACGTGGAAAATACTCTCAAGTCGGAGCTCGGCCTTCGGCCTCGCAAGTTACTAATACGGCTCGGCCTACGGCCTCGCCAAGCGTTCGCCCTTCGGGCTCACGCAACAAACGCTCGGCCTTCGGCCTCGCGAGCCGAAAGTTCGGCCTGCGGCCTCGCCAAGCGCTCGCCCTTCGGGCTCGCTACTACACTTATGTAGGACAGTTACTCCAAATTCAGTCAAAAATCCCACAAAAACTCCTAATACAGTCGAAAATGTAGGTAAAACACTCCAAATGCAGTATAAAGAATGATAGGAGCATGTGGGTCACATCCAAAATGTCGGATTTCAAGACGGCCACCATACAAACTGCTCCGCCCCTACTGAAGCTCGGCCTAACGGCCTCGCTTCAGCAGGCTCGGATCAATTTGTATGGCGGCCATCTTGAAATCCGCCATTTTGGATTTTTGACATATGTCATCCGACTGCTCTTCCGATTCCCTATGACATTTGTTCAATCACCCCCTACCTATCTCTTACCGTTTTTGAGATACGTCATCCATCTCAACTTGGCAGGCGTCTTTTTAATGATTTTCGATTTTTCTCATACTCACCCAAACCCCCCGAAAATTTTTGCCATACATCACTTTGCTCCTACTCGTCTCCTTCTAGGAGAACATTTATGTCAGTCAGTGAGTCAGTCAGTGAGTGGTAATCGAGCTTTATATATTATAATAACTAGTATTTCGGGCAGTGTGCGGGCCGCATGCGGCCCGCATTTATCGTTGTGCAAGTTTGAACAATATCAAAACACCTTATACATTAAAAAAAATTATTTCAAAACACCTAAAGATGTACGATTTCCCATACAAACCCTTAATACAATAGAGAACCGTACTGTTATCACCAAACCAAATTCACCCTACTGCCATAAAAAGGTGGTACGGGCAGAATGGTACCAAGGTTCTGAATCACTTTTGTTAAGGAACCCCACTCGTAGGTGCTTCGGTTACCGCAGGCAGTTGCCATGGAGACCAGTCGGTGACGTGGAAAATACTCTCAAGTCGGAGCTCGGCCTTCGGCCTCGCAAGTTACTAATACGGCTCGGCCTGCGGCCTCGCCAAGCGCTCGCCCTTCGGGCTCGCGCACCATTCGCTCGGCCTTCGGCCTCGCGGACCGAAAGTTCGGCCTTCGGCCTCACCAGGTGGTTGCCCTTTGGGCTCGCTATACACTAATGTAGAACAGTTACTCCAAATTCAGTCAAAAAACCCACAAAAACTCCTAATACAGTCGAAAATATAAGGTAAAACACTCCAAATGCAGTATGAAGAATGAGAGGAGCACCTGGGACAAATCCAAAATGGCGGATTTCAAGAAGGCCACCATACAAACTGCTCCGCCCCTACTGAAGCTCGGCCTAAAGGCCTCGCTTCAGCAGGCTCGGAGCATTTTGTATGGCGGCCATCTTGAAATCCGCCATTTTGGATTTTTGACAGGTGTCATTCGACTGCTCTCCCGATTCTCTATGACATTTGTTCAAACACCCCCTACCTATCTCTTACCGTTTTCGAGATACGTCATCCATCATCACTTGGCAGGCGTCTTTTTAATGATTTTCGATTTTTCTCATACTCACCAAAACCCCCCAAACATTTTTGCCATACATCATTTTAGCCCTACTCTGCTCCTTCTAGGAGAACATTTATGTCAATCAGTCAGTCAGTCAGTGAGTGGTAATCGAGCTTTATATATTACTAGTATTTCGGGCAGTGTGCGGGCCGCATGCGGCCCGCATCTATCTTGAGTCAGTAGGAATTGTCAAATAAACACCAGAGACATTAAAAAAAAGTATGTTCAAAACACCAATAGAAGTATGAAATCCCAAATAAACTCTCCATACAATAAAGAACCATACTGTAGCCACTAAAGCAGATTCACCCTACTGCCATAAAAAGGTGGTACGGGCAGAATGGTACCAAGGTTCTGAGTCACTTTTGTTAAGGAACCCCACTCGTAGGTGCTTCGGTTACCGCGGGCAGTTGCCATGGAGACCAGTCGGAGATGTGGAAAATACTCTCAAGTCGGAGCTCGGCCTTCGGCCTCGCAAGTTACTAACACGGCTCGGCCTCCGGCCTCGCCAAGCGCTCGCCCTTCGGGCTCACGCACCATGCGCTCGGCCTTCGGCCTCGCGAGCCGAAAGTTCGGCCTTCGGCCTCACCAGAAGCTCGCCCTTCGGGCTCGCTATACACCAATGTAGGACAGTAACTCCAAATTCAGTCGAAAATCCCACAAAAACTCCTAATACAGTCGAAAATATAAGGTAAAACACTCCAAATGCAGTATAAAGAATGATAGGAGCACGTAAAACACATCCAAAATGTCGGATTTCAAGACGGCCACCATACAAACTGCTCCGCCCCTACTGAAGCTCGGCCTAACGGCCTCGCTTCAGCAGGCTCGGATCACTTTGTATGGCGGCCATCTTGAAATCCGCCATTTTGGATTTTTGACAGGTGTCATTCGACTGCTCTCCCGATTCCCTATGACATTTGGTCAAACACCCCCTACCTATCTCTTACCGTTTTCGAGATACGTCATCCATCATCA
The DNA here is from genome assembly GCA_963890685.1 of Plagodis pulveraria. Lineage (NCBI taxonomy): Eukaryota > Metazoa > Arthropoda > Insecta > Lepidoptera > Geometridae > Plagodis > Plagodis pulveraria. The sequence goes on from OY982957.1 coordinate 19,382,707, forward strand.
CTTGGCAGGCGTCTTTTTAATGATTTTCGATTTTTCTCATACTCACCAAAACCACCTGAACATTTTTGCCGTACTTCATTTTTACCCTACTCGTCTCCTTCTAGGAGAACATTTATGTCAGTCAGTGAGTCAGTCAGTGAGTGGTAATCGAGCTTTATATATTATAAATAAATAACTAGTATTTCGGGCAGTGTGCGGGCCGCATGCGGCCCGCATTTATCGTTATGCAATTTTAAACTATATCAAAACACCTTTTACAATACACTAAAATATTTCAAAACCCCAAAAGAAGTATGAAGTCCCATATAAACTCTCAATACAGTAGAGAACCATACTGTAGCCACTAAAGCAGATTCACCCTACTGCCATAAAAAGGTGGTACGGGCAGAATGGTACCAAGGTTCTGAGTCACTTTTGTTAAGGAACCCCACTCGTAGCTGCTTCGGTTACCGCAGGCAGTTGCCATGGAGACCAGTTGGAGATGTGGAAAAAACTCTCAAGTCGGAGCTCGGCCTTCGGCCTCGCAAGTTACTAATACGGCTCGGCCTACGGCCTCGCCAAGCGCTCGCCCTTCGGGCTCACGCACCCTACGCTCGGCCTTCGGCCTCGCGAGCCGAAAGTTCGGCCTTCGGCCTCACCGGAAGCTCGCCCTTCGGGCTCGCTATACACTAAAGTTAGACAGTTACTCCAAATTCAGTCAAAAATCCCACAAAAAATCCTAATACAGTTGAAAATTAAGGAAAAACACTCCAAATGCAGTATAAAGAATGATAGGAGCACGTAAGACACATCCAAAATGTCATTCGACTGCTCTTCTTATTCCCTATGACATATTTTCAAAAACCCCCTACCTATCTATTACCGTTTTCGAGATACGTGATTTATCTGCACTTGGCAGACGTCATCGAAAACAAAATTTCATATTTGGAATAAGGACGTTCAGAACAACCTAGATATAAAATTTAAGCCAAATCGGAGTACTCTTTTTTACTTGGCAGACGTCATCGAAAAAAAATTTTTTGATTTGGAATAAGGACACCCAGAACCACCTAAATATCGAGTTTCAGCCAAATCGGAGTAACTTTTTTTACTTGGCAGACGTCATCGAAAAAAAATTTTTAGATTTGGAATAAGGACACCCAGAACCACCTAAATATCGAGTTTCAGCCAAATCGGAGTAACTTTTTTTACTTGGCAGACGTCATCGAAACAAAAATTTTTGATTTAGAATAAGGACGTCCAGAACCACATAAATATCGAGTTTCAGCCAAATCGGAGTAACTTTTTTTACTTGGCAGACGTCATCGAAATAAAAATTTCATATTTGGAATAAGGATGACGAGAACAACCTATATATCGATTTTCAGCCAAATCGGTGCAAGTCTGAGCTCGGCCTTCGGCCTCGCAAGTTACTAAGACGGCTCGACCTGCGGCCTCGCGCACCGTCCACTCGGCCTACGGCCTCGCGAACCGAAAGTTCGGCCTTCGGCCTCACCAAAAGCTCGCCCTTCGGGCTCGCTACACTGACAGTAGGACAATTACTCTAAATTGAGTTGAAATTCCCACAAACACTCCTAATACAGTCGACATTGTAAGGTTAAATACTCCAAATAATGTATGAAGAATGAGAGTAGCACATTTGACAGGTGTCATTCGACTGCTCTCTCGATTCCCTATGACATTTGTTCAAACACCCCCAACCTATCTCTTACCGTTTTCGAGATACGTGGTCCAGCTTTACTTGGCAGGCGTCATTTCTAGGGTTTTTAATTTTTCCCCTACTCAGCTAAACCCCTTAGTCATTTTCGTAATACATTACTATAACCGTACTCAACTCTTTCTGGTAGAACCAGCTACTTTTTTGAGGGATCGAATGATTTTGTATGGCGGCCATTTTGAAATCCGCCATTTTGGATTTTTGACAAATGTCATCAGACTGCTCTCTCGATTCCCTATGACATTTGGTCAAGCACCCCCTACCTATCTCTTACCGTTTCAGAGATACGCCATCCAATTTTACTTGGCAGACGTCATCTTTGAGTTTTCGGATTTTTCCCATACTCACCCAAACCCCCTCTACACTTTTCCCATACATCACATTCTTCCTACTCGACTCCTTCTGGGAGAACAATGATGTCAGTCAGTCAGTCAGTCAGTCAGTCAGTCAGTCAGTCAGTGTACGGTAATCCAGCTTTATATATTATAAACTAGTATTTCGGGCAGTGTGCGGGCCGCATGCGGCCCGCATTTATCGTTATGCAGTACTAAATAATACCGTAACTCCTTATACATTTAAAAAAAAAAACAAAACTCCATAACAGTATGAAATCCCATATTAACTCTCAATACAATAAAGAACAATACTGTAGCCACTAAAACAGATTCACCCTACTGCCATAAAAAGGTGGTACGGGCAGAATGGGACCAAGGTTCTGAGTCACTTTTGTTAAGGAACCCCACTCGTAGGTGCTGCGGTTACCGCAGGCAGTTGCCATGGAGACAAGTCGGATATGTGGAAAATACTCTCAAGTCGGAGCTCGGCCTTCGGCCTCGCAAGTTACTAATACGGCTCGGCCTACGGCCTCGCCAGGCGCTCGCCCTTCGGGCTCGCGCATCACACGCTCGGCCTTCGGCCTCGCGGACTGAAAGTTCGGCCTTCGGCCTCACCAGGAGCTCGCCCTTCGGGCTCGCTATACACAAAAGTTGGACAGTAACTCCAAATTCAGTCAAAAATCCCACAAAAACTCCTAATACATTTGAAAATTAAGGAAAAACACTCCAAATGCAGTATAAAGAATGATAGGAACACGTAAGACACATCCAAAATGTCATTCGACTGCTCTCCTTATTCCCTATGACATTTTTTCAAAAACCCTCTACCTATCTATTACCGTTTTCGAGATACGTGATTTATCTGCACTTGGCAGACGTCATCGAAAAAAAAAAATCATATTTGGAATAAGGACGTCCAGAACAACCTAGATATAAAATTTAAGCCAAATCGGAGAATTTTTTTTTACTTGGCAGACGTCATCGAAAAAATAATTTTTGATTTGGAATAAGGACACCCAGAACCACCTAAATATCGAGTTTCAGCCAAATCGGAGTAACTTGTTTTACTTGGCAGACGTCATCGAAAAAAAAATTTTAGATTTGGAATAAGGACACCCAGAACCACCTAAATATCGAGTTTCAGCCAAATCGGAGTAACTTTTTTTAATTGGCAGACGTCATCGAAATAAAAATTTCATATTTGGAATAAGGATGACAAGAACAACCTATATATCGATTTTCAGCCAAATCGGTGCAAGTCTGAGCTCGGCCTTCGGCCTCGCAAGTTACTAACACGGCTTGGCCTGCGGCCTCGCGCACCATCCGCTCGGCCTACGGCCTCGCGGCCCGAAAGTTCGGCCTTCGGCCTCACCAAAAGCTCGCCCTTCGGGCTCGCCACACTGACAGTAGGACAATTACTCTAAATTGAGTTGAAATTCCCACAAACACTCCTAATACAGTCGACATTGTTAGGTTAAATACTCCAAATAATGTATGAAGAATGAGAGTAGCACATTTGACAGGTGTCATTTGACTGCTCTCCCGATTCCCTATGACATTTGTTCAAACACCCCCAACCTATCTCTTACCGTTTTCGAGATACGTAGTCCAGCTTTACTTGGCAGGCGTCATTTCTAGGGTTTTTAATTTTTCCCCTACTCAGCTAAACCCCTTAGTCATTTTCGTAATACATTACTATAACCGTACTCAACTCTTTCTGGTAGAACCAGCTACTTTTTTGAGGGATCGAAGGATTTTGTATGGCGGCCATTTTGAAATCCGCCATTTTGGATTTTTGACAGATGTCATTCGACTGCTCTCCCAATTCCCTATGACATTTGGTCAAGCACCCCCTACCTATCTCTTACCGTTTCCGAGATACGCTAACCAACTTTACTTGGCAGACGACATCTTTGAGTTTTCGGATTTTTCCCATACTCCCCCAAACCCTCTCTACACTTTTCCCATACATCACTTTCTTCCTTCTCGACTCCTTCTGGGAGAACAATGATGTCAGTCAGTGAATCAGTCAGTGAGTCAGTGTACGGTAATCCAGCTTTATATATTATAAATTTATGGATATCGTTGATTTTTATATATGGAATAAAGAAAACTATATATACGTACCTACTATCAATTGAGCCCTCTCGTTGGGAGTTCCTTGCCGAGAAACGGCCAGAATGGAGAAGACATGTACAGGAGAAAGTATATAATTTTGAAGAGGATACAAGGAGACCTAGACCTTAAGCGAGATCAACTTAAAGCGAGACCGCCTTCTAACAATAATTATAATTATGTAAATGGAATCCTAACGTGTGGTGTTTGTAACCGCACGTTTACCGCTAAAATCGGATATGTTAGTCATATAAATATAAATTCAGCTAAATATCAAAGACCCTAAATTTAATTAAAAAATCCAAAGCCCAAGTCACTGCAGCCGAAAACGGCTATGTGGGATTATTATTAAACAAGTGCAATTACAGGCTTAGCCGTGCGTCTGCGGACCATTTAACAAGTAAAATTAAAATTCAACAATGATTCATGACTATCCGGAGAAATTTGAAACATAACCCAAAATACATAGCATTTGTAATCGCTTGAAAACATTGATTTTGAATATATTCACAGTACCTACCTGTAGATGATGAGAGGCGGAAAATTTAACAAACTAGGTGGTCTCTTGGAAAACTAGTTGTACTTCGTTAGCGGTACCTTCTCGGGCACCCAAGTCTCGAAGTATAAGGTATTATACAGGGTTATTGGTAAAATGCTATCAACCTCTTAGGGTTGACTTCTGCTAGTCCTAACATTTTGAGATGATTTTTTTTGTTTTGTTTTTTTTTTTTTTCAATTTTATTTTGTGTTTTTTATATGTTTTTGACTAAATAAGCACGAGGACCACCTGATGTCAAAGGTATCTTGTGCCTGTAATGTAATATTTCATATTTTTTATTACTTTGCTCGATGTGAAACTTCCAAACTCTATTCAAAGGGAGCACAGCGCGGTCCAGTGTTGCCGCGGCGGGCGCTAATAGCTCTGAGTAGGCATTTAAACACAAAAAAAAGTATATTTTTTATTTAGGACTAGCAGAAGTCAGCCCTAAGAGGTTGTTAGCATTTTACCAATAACCCTGTATACTCGTCAATTCGATGTTCTCATTTAAGGCTATCTTCATTTACTACGCAAACTAACAGATGAGATTGGTCCTATCATTTGAATATGAAAACAAATTTCAACTAGACTGTACTCTGATCTCACCCATGCAAATAACAACATCTGAATCAGAGAATTACGCTATTGTATTAGTCACTGCACATATGCATAAATGAAGGACAATGGACAACTATGTAAAGAATTATATATACTATTTATAGAATCAGGTATGCATACAGTTCAATTGTTATATATTATATTAACCTTAATAAGGTAGGTATCTACGTGGGGCAAACTGGAAGTTTTGCGTATAACAAACAAACAAAACGATATACTTACCTAAGTATGACTCTAGGTAGGTATCAACATATATTATATAAAAAAATAGTTTTGTTTTATTGTTGATAGGCTAGCTTTTGACCGCTATTGCACCTGATGGTAAGGGATGATGTGGTCGTAGATGTTTTTCAGGCCAAATTAGCATCAGGCAGAATTACTGGCTCTCGAGGACAGCTGCCGGAACACATCGTTAGGTGCTTGGCGACAGATTTTCTACTTGAGGATGGTAGCTAGCCAGGGGGCCATTCGCAAAATGCTCTACCACCATGCTATAACGACTGCCATTCTAAGACAACAACCGCGACCGACGGCTTAAGTGCCCTCCGAAGCACGGAAGTATCAGCAGTAATGTCACTAGTGGTCACCCATCCACGTCATGACCGCAGTGGATGTTGCTCAACTCAGCTAGACCTAGCTAAATCGATTAAGAACGGCTAAGCAAACTTCGCTACGAGCGCTTCGAAAGTAACAGATTCATCGGATTTAGGCAGATATTTTTCTTTTATTGTATTTTCAAAAATTTCAAATAATGTAACGGTGATCCGTAACAGAGAATCTTCAGAGAACGTCTTCGAAGATCTATTAACAGGACTGTTGCAGGTATTCAGCGACAGCAAACTTTCCATATATTTTGAATTAGACTCATAGCGTGCAATTGGTTCTTTTACAAAATTATTGAGAATACGAGCACTGTGCACTGCACAGAAATCCTTGTCCAGAAAGAGAGCTGTAAATATATTTAAGAAAAACACTAAACAACTTTAAACGGTTTACATCGCGTATATTCTTTACATGAATATTTGCCCGCATTCAAACTCAACACTCTTCTCGTATACATATATTCATTATTATTAGATACACATTACCATGAAGTGCATAAACTAGCGAATTTGTTTAGCTCACCTAAAACTTTCCTAATTTATAAAGTGCTACAATCTATATGTCACAAAATATATAAAAAGTCAAAAGCGTTAGTTATTTTACTTCTAAAATCTAAATCAACTTTTGATGATTTCTTCAATATCCGTTCAGATAACGACACTTCGGGCATAGAGTGAAATTTCCGTTCTACGAAAAAAAATATCTCTCAGTAAGTATATTCCATAAGGCTAAGTGAATGTGACACATCGCTTCTACAAAATGCATGTCATCTCTCTGAACATATTTACAGAGCTCTAAAGGGATCGACGCCAAAAAAGAATCAATCTTCGAACGAAATCTATGTTCATATCCGAACACTCTCAAACACACATCCAATATTCGACCTACGCATGAAAAATACATGACGGCTGCGTGTTTATTTTCTTTAAGGCAAGAACGCAGTTTGATTGATCGTTTGATTGGCTTCACAGGGAGAACGGTATAATCTCGTAGGTGCTTTCTCAACTCATACAAATACTGCCAAACACAAGCTATTTTTGTCGTGTAGGAGAATTGATTTCATATTTTCTATAATGTTCGGGATTATTAGCTAGACCACCTGCGAATTAAGGCACTTCCTCAGAGACAATGAGTTGATTGATGATGAATGACGTCTTCGGTTATTCATTATTGCCGTGATAAATTAAAAAAACCCATTCTATTATTTATATGCGTGATTTTGTGTCGAACATCTGCCCATACTCACAATTATTATTTAGTAACCGGCTAGGACTCGCGTAATATTTACCGGATATTGCTCCGACCAGTTTCGAACTTATTTGAAGTTCGTCTAGTCGGAGCAATATCCGGTAAATATTACGCGAGTCCTAGCCGGTTACCATATAATAATCATACTCACAATATAAATAGTAGGTTTTTTGTGTCATGAAGTGATGAGACGGACATGTCGCTCGCCTAATGGTAAGCGTCACGTCCATTACAGTTGTAGTGTCAAAGTCCCGTGTTACTTGACACAGCACTACTCTCTTCACTCCGAGAGGTTTGTGTTTGTTTGCCAAATTTCACTTGCTACAATGCCCTTCGCGCTTATATACAGATGTGATTGCACACTACTGCTTCGAGGCAGAATATCTTGCTGCGGTGCCCACCAAGACGGAATCTTGCTAAAGAGACCTACCACTTGGTAAAATTGGATAGAAGCAATTATTGCACAGGAGCAACGAGTCTATGGGTTAAATCTAGCTTTGGGCTTGAAATTTACACAATAGTCGTATGACATTTTGAGATTGCTCACCTAGCTATCTGTCGACAAGCATCTAAGTCTGTTCTGGCAATTTCGATTGATAAGCAGTAACTCTAAATGACGGCTATTAACACCTTCGCCCACATCATCACATACCATCAGTTGAAACTGCTGTCAAAGGCTTACTTATCAGCAATGCATTAAAAAATGTTTGTCTTATTTTCAGAGTGTTGTTGGTGCTACCCGAGACCGCGCTGAACGTGATGGGAACCATGTGGATGTTCTGTGAAGTGATACGGTGTTCTGTAGAAGACAGGTTTTCTAGCATAGTTATACAAAGTGAGTACCTTGAAATACCTTCTAACCTGTCATTTATTTTATGCATTGGTGCAAGTTTATAGACTCAAGAAATCATTTTTTTTTTTTTTTGTTGGCAGTTACTATGACTAAGTACAGTTTTGTTTTCGTTTACTTAATATTCATATTTAAGGTTGAACTGGCCGTACAGTTCTCCATACAAACGGCGCAGGGTGATCACTCCCTTATTTGAGATGTCAGGTATAGAATTAAGCAAAATATCAATTGAACTCGTCATTATGTAGCTTCGTATCAAAACGAAATTTTAAAAAGATATTTAAGTTGAAAGTTATGAGCCTTGAAAACTTTTTATGAAAATGTTTCTAGGCTTATAACTCTCAACTTATTTATCTTTTTAAAATTTTGTTACGATACAAATCTAGATAATGACGAGTTCAATCGATATCATGCTTAGTTCTGGACCTAAATCCTCAAATAAGGGAGTGATCACCCTACGAAGTTTGTATGGAGAACTGACCGGCCAGTTCACCCTTAATACAATATATCCTACTGAGATATCTAATGTAGATACATGAGTTTGTACATCTGCAAAACTTCGGTCATCTGAAATTGGTTTTTAAACTGTCACGGTCATAGTAGTTATAGAAACGGGATATTATTCGTGTATTCGATATGGTTTTACAACAATCGATATTTCAGCATTATTGCAAGCAACATGATCACGAGTAAACGGAGTCAATGCGATTTATTTCTTAGAGTGCTCAATTAGTGAATTGCACACTTGATTTTTTTTTTCTCATATTTATCTCTAATATCAATCTTGTGAGATTCTTCCGCCGTATTCTCTAAAAATTAAGCACCGAGTTGTTGAGGAAACGTTTACTTATGAGTTATTTTAACTCAAGGAAGGCGAAACAAAAGATTAGATTGCTACGCTAAGAATATTTGTGATTAATGTTAAGAACAGTCGGTTATGTGGAAACAAAACACAAATGATGTAAAAATATGCGGAACTGCTTAATTTTAAATATCGTTATACAGTAACGTAAACATTTTTTTTGTTCCAGGATATTTAACATTAAAAAAACAAGTAGATTAAGGCCTAAATAATTATTTTCCTTTATCAGGTATAGTACTATTCAACTGGGTGCAACTAGGCCTCACTGTGTTCGGCCTATTCATGGTGTTCGACCCCTTGGGATCGGTAAATTATGGGGACATGCAAGATACCCCCAACCAGGTGCGGCATCACAGGAAGGTCACGGGGCTCTGGTCCAGGAGGTTCAGGTGGGCCTTCTGCTGGCTCAAGAGGGATGAGCATGGGAAGGAAGCGTTTCAACAAGTTGCAGGTATTTACATGTTACTTGTCGACTAGCTCACTTTTTTTAATATTTACACCTATATACCTACCATTATGTCAATCTTTAAACAACTTTTGGAAAGCCACATGGTTGTTAAAATAATTAAAAGCAATATAAATATATGCAGGATTAAATATTGAAACTCAAACACTATTATTAGCTTTTTATGTTCGGGGAATAACATGATAATACGCTCCTATTTGTGGAAATAACGTTTATTTTATCTCAGAACTACTGTTTGCTCTGGTGAAGCATTTTCATGTAACAACGCTGATTCTTGCGATAGTATACGAGTAATCCACGAATAACAGCTATGTTATCTTAGGCATCTCATTCGTTGTAAATTGTGTAATAATAACATGCTAGGCAAATTATTATCAAATCCAAATTGAATCAATATTATACTCAACATACCTATCATTTTTTCTTTAACACCATCTAACCGTATAACATCACACAAATACGTAAAATCACGTTAATGGTTCAAATTTTTACTTTCGTTATGACTCCATGAGCTCACTCGGTTATGCAAAAGATAGAATATCGGCATTGTTAGGTCTAGTCATTGTCAGTAAGTTAAATACTAATATTTAAAAAACTAGCCAAGTATGAGTGGGCCTCGCTAAGCAACAAATGTTATTGATTTTTATCACTGCTACAAAACTACATTAAAAATCCGGGTTTTAATTCGCGCGTATTTTTTAATTTTTATAGATTATAAGCAGGATCAAGACATTGTCATTGAATTCATTCATTGACTCGATTTAATCGTTTGTTTCTGTCACGTACCTGTAAGTTGTGGAATGCTCTTCCACCTGAGGTTTTTCCTCAGGTCTAAAATCTTAACCGCTTCAAAAGAGCCGTGAATAGAGTCCTTTCTTTTAATGGTATGCAAAGTACCAGTAATGCTGCGGATATTACAGGTGTTCATAGGCGGCGGTGACCACTTACAATCAGGTGGACCGTCTGCTTGTTTGTCACCTTTTGTGTAAAAAGAAAATAATGCCACTCCGTTCCGTTACGAGGGCTTAATAATCAAAATGAAAGTACTAATTCGAACGCTGACTCGTCATTCTTATCGATATTAAGATATCTCAATTACAATTACACGTACCGGTCCGAGAGACGGTTCGTTCGTATTAGTAAGGCATATATCGGTCCTAGAGACAGATCGATCGTATTAGTAGGGCATGTACCAAGAGAATGTTCGTACGAATGTAAGGCATATACTGGTCCGGGAGTCAGATCGATCGTATTAGTGGGGCATGTATCGAGAGAAGGTTCGTTCGTATTCGTAAGGCATATATCAGTCCGAGAGACAGATCGATCGTATTAGTAGGGCATGTACCGAGAGACGGTTCGTTCGTATTCGTAAGGCATATATCGGTCCTAGAGACAGATCGATCGTATTAGTAGGGCATGTACCAAGAGAATGTTCGTACGAATGTAAGGCATATACTGGTCCGGGAGTCAGATCGATCGTATTAGTGGGGCATGTATCGAGAGAAGGTTCGTTCGTATTCGTAAGGCATATATCGGTCCTAGAGACAGATCGATCGTATTAGTAGGGCATGTACCAAGAGAATGTTCGTACGAATGTAAGGCATATACTGGTCCGGGAGTCAGATCGATCGTATTAGTGGGGCATGTATCGAGAGAAGGTTCGTACGAATGTAAGGCATATACTGGTCCGGGAGTCAGATCGATCGTATTAGTGGGGCATGTATCGAGAGAAGGTTCGTTCGTATTCGTAAGGCATATATCAGTCCGAGAGACAGATCGATCGTATTAGTAGGGCATGTACCGAGAGACGGTTCGTTCGTATTCGTAAGGCATATACCGGTCCGGGAGTCAGATCGATCGTATTAGTAAGGCATGTACCGAGAGTAGGCTCGTACGAATGTAAGGGATATATCGGTCCGAGAGACAGATCGATCGTATTAGTAGGGCATGTACCGAGAGACGGTTCGTTCGTATTCGTAAGGCATATACCTACCGGTCCGAGAGAGGGATTGGTCGTATTATTAGGGTATGGACCGGTCCGAGAGACAGTCGATCTAATTAACAGAGTATGTACCGTCCGCGAGAAGAATCGGTCGTATTAGTAGGGTATATATGTGCCTGTTCTAGAGAGGGATCGGTTATGAGTACAAATTCCGCTTTTAGTTTCGGTTAATTGCTCATTTTTTGTAAAAGAAGTCTCAAATCAATGTTGATATTTTGTAAAATAAGTGTTACAATACGTGTAATATTTCGTTAAAATCCAAATTTTAAAGTGATATACTACCTAAAATAATTACAACGTTCACATTTTTTTAATGAAGTCCTGCTCCTTCATTTTAAATTCTATCCAATTTTTATGAGACTGTGAAGCAGTTATAAGATAAATTTACAATTTAATTGGATAATTTACAAACTATTAATTAGCGTACACTTGCGAATTGTATAATTTAGTAAGTAAAATACAACGTTCGAGATGATTCTATATATCTAGCAAGTGTAGAATAACAAAGGATAATGGGAAGCGTCATTTTGCTAATGTACTCGTATAAACAATGGCTTGGTATTTTAAGTAAGTGTACGAAAATTATTCGCATCGTGTGCATTTTCTCGACAATTCTGCATAGGGATGCGTACTTAGGACTAAGAGTATATATTAAAATAGAATATTTAAGCTACATAGATCTTTTGCACGCTGTCTTCTATGTCGGGAAATCAATAATTTATTTATTTTTTTGATTATATTACTGGTTCGTCTAACTATATTGTATCTGATCACGTAATTAGCTATATTTTATTCTATTTCAAGTACTCTCGTATTTGTTACAATTACAAGTAATAGAGTTAAAGTATGAATGCCGTTTTATTGTAATACGTACTTCGAATTGACATAGCACCTTCATGGTATGAGTTTTTTTGTTTTTTTTTCACATGGTACCTATGAGGTTCTTCTTTTAAAAAATGCGCAACATTCGATTATAGACTTTCAGTTGTTTTTTTTTATTCAGCTTAGACAAGAAAGATGGATCTAATTCCTTGCCATCAGATATGTTGAAGCGTATAAAGCAATCATATTATGGTAAAAATAAATAATGTCAAATATATGTCAAGAAAGATGGATACTTCTAAAATTCGAGTGATTTTTGAATACGAGTTCCGATGCGGAACTTACGCAGCAGAAACAGCTCGCAGTATTAATGTTGCGTTTGGAGAGGGGACTGCTATGATAATGAACGAATATTTTTACAATATGTAAAAATATGAACCATCCGAAATGTAACCGTCTTTCTAACACTGAAAAGTGTGAAATAACTCTGAAAGTCCATACCATCAAACCCATGTTGATTGAAAGCACTCTGACCTCACGTATTCATGTCGGACTTTCACAAGTTATCGAGATATAATCCCATCCTATCATCTCATATGAACAAGTTTCTGTCATCATTTTATTCAAATGTAAAGAAAAATATTTAAATAGAGCTAAGTTCTATGTTTGCACTGTTCTGACACAATTTCTTGAGTTGGTATTTGCGTAACCAACATGTAAACTATTTACCTAACATGAAATATTTGTCTGTACCTTCAAAGGTTTCTCAGTAAAGCCACAGAATAGAGAGAAGGAAATAGCGACGCCAGTGATGTGGCTGGTATGCTTTGTTACACCAAGGTCTACTTACTTACATATTAAACAACCACATACATATTGACAGTCTGCAGTCTATTGCAAAGGGTACCTAATATCTTGCGAAGGGCAAATAAACACCACTGTATCAATGCAAGTAAAATTGCAGCTTTTTTAGACCTGCAATGTTGCTTTATTTTTTTTTGAGGAGCGGGTTCCCTATTTAACTGTATTTTATTGTGTTTGTTACCTCATATTCTTTACAGGGTGTACCAATTTTGATGATTTTATTTCGAAAGCTGGTGCTTGTTATGTAGTCCCATTTTAATTTGAGTGAGATCTGACGAGTATTTGAGTTATCTCTAAAAATGTGTATTTTTAACTGAAGTCGGTTATTTGTACTTTTTTTCTCTTTAGAATTACACACGCAAATGTGAGAGAATTGTAAGATTGTAATGCAGTTGAGTGAAAACACAACAAAACAAACACAACCCAGAAAAAAGTTTAGGAATAAAATATACCAACCCAGAACCACTTCTAGTTTTAGGATAAGCCTAAAGCTTCCACTACATCTTCACTTACTATCAGATCAGTAAGTAAAGAAAGGCTAACCCATAACCAATAAATACAGTAGACTCGTTTAATCAACGCTATCATTCCCTTCTCCGGACTAAACACCTTTTCATATATTCTCTTCTAGCCTTGCTGAGTGCCCTGTTTCGCTCAACTGACCTGGTGCCCTCCGATGTAGTCGCCGGCTGCGTTCTACTAAGGGTCCGGCAGAAACGGGAAACCAGAGAAATGCGTCGGATCCAAATGCTCAACGACGAAGAGCCGATATACACCACAGACGTTAACAAAGTCTTCTCGGAAACCCCTCCTTGGATGAACTTGGATGATGCACTTCACTACTTGAAGCTTTCAATAGCTGCGTATGGGTGGCCTTATGTGCTGTATCGGCACTGCTTCACAGGGTTCTGCAAGTTGGCTCGTCATTTGACTTGCTGCTGTTGTCGGTGAGTTTCTTATGACAATTTTATCTTATTTTATTTCGAATACAAACAATTGATATTATAACTAATCTTGTTATGTTCTGAAAGGGAGATACTGTGGTGTACTCGTAGGTACCTTTTGTGGTATGGTGCACGTGACAAGGTAAAGTCAGTATAAATACTTTGAACTTTATAAATATTATTAAAACATTAAGTATTCCCTTATAATTCCTATCAGTTATACCTATAAACCGAAATATACCCATATTGAAGACTAACCAAAAAAACTGTCTATCAAAATATAATCGGTATAAAATTTTATGACGATAAAGTTAAAATTTTTTTTTTTAATAATTACAAAAAAGTTTCGTTAGACAATGTAATGAAAAATAAATATAAAAAAAAATATTTGTCTCGGGCTTTATAAAAAAGAAAAATATGTTAGTAACTAAATTATTAAAAATCTAAAAAAGTCAGGAGAATAAAGGTAAATTTGATTAGATAACAATGAAACCGTTGACTTGATAGCCCTTGTAGATAATCTCTCGCCTATCAGTAGATGTAAGGAGAGTTCACTTTTGAATGTTCTGTTTTAAACTTACATAAATTATAACTCTGATACATCTGCTATATTGCGTCTGACATGGAGCGGCAGAATATGATGGTTCGAAGCAGTAGTGTGCAAACACTACCGTGATTAGGCGTGAAGGATACTTTGTACTGTAGTAAATTAAATTACTGGGCAAACTAGACATAACAATAACGTCTCGGGGTTACGAGCGCAGTGCAGAATGAGAATGTTTACACTGCAACTGTGATAGAAAGAAATGAAGTTTAAATACAATCAAGCGGGCTCCTTGTTCATCTCCTCACATCATAACAAATAAAAGCTGCTTGTGACAAGAATTCTGTGTAAATGTGATTTTTGCTAAGCACGCGATAGTGCATGCTTGTAATCATATTTAGAAATATAATAAAGAGTATTGTGGTAAATTTTTCTTGCTAGCCTTGTTTGCCACAACATCATGTCACCAGGCGCAGTTTTCCCGCGAGAGTAGTTCCACTTACCAATAGGTGTCAAAAGCTAGCTATCACCTTTTTTCTTCTTTTCTGCTTTAACCTCCTTCGTTGTCTGCAACAGATCATTATATTCTAACACTGTCCTACAATCATTACACTGATGAGCCTGATGTTGAGTTTTTATACCTACATCTTAAATTTCTGCTTGCCAATCCATTTTAAATGTAGGTATTTGATTCACTTGTGTTTTTTTACCTACAGTGATGAAAATACCAAAAAATATATTTATTAGATAAGTGTTAATTGGCCAAATCGTACCAACGTTGCGCTATAAAACTAATGACTAACGTCATGCCATGAATAAAACAACAATTAGATGCAAAAAAAGGTTGACAAAACGTCAAATATTTTATTAGTCTTATACATAAACATTTTGGGTTCCCACTACCCACTCGTACTAACAGCACCTATTATTTAATATTTTGTTTTAGTTTCTTTTGGTTCTGCTTCTTCTTCTTTACATGGCTTTTAAAAGCTGCCTTACGTTTTTCTGCCAGTGTCAGAGTGTGGCCAATATACGGTTTTGTTTTAGGTTACCTTTAGGTGTTACATATACTTCCACTGAGCAAGTAATATTTTACTTACTACAAGTAAATAGTACCTACTCATAGCTATCGAAAAAGTATCGTAGCACGTAACCTATCTATTTCTATCACAAGCCGTACCTTTTTACGATCGTCTGGAATCCTTATATACCGTACACAGTTTATAGTTACTCTATGTAGGTACTATACTTACATAAGAAATATGGGGTCGTGTCGGGTTTTATTAAATGCCTCTATGCCAGCAATGGCTCAACAAACTTTATTGTACACTCGTTATTATAAACAACAGCGATGCTAAAGTAGTGGAACAGTTTTCTTACAGAATGCTGAATTATTACAATTGAGTATTTTAACGTAACGCTACCTCAAAACTTTCTAAGTTGTATCCACACAAAAAGGTCATATTACCTGAAAAAACGTGTGTTTTATTTGCGATATAGAAAAAGTTTTATAAATTTAATGATGTAAACAACATTAGTTCCTTTAAAAATAAAGATAATAGAGAAATAATGCGTGGCCAAAAAATAAACAAAACATATCTTCAATTAATTGATTTATGCAACGATAATTAATTTTGCCGACGAATATTTAATGTTAGGTAACTCTTTTTGAGCGTTACATTTTTTTTAACTTGAACTGACCCTTTCCGTATGTTTTCTTTATTATTGTTATATCATGGAACCTCGACAAGGAAAGAGAAGAAATAATAAAAGCGGAATACAAATATATATATGATAGAGTCGGTACCTTCACAGTACAGTACAGGGACTGCCTGACTGACTGACTATATTGTGTGGTATAGCCATAAGTGGGTGCCAATATTTTAAAAAAGAATACCAATCAAAATGTGATTTCTCGATTGTGATCGCACGTTATTGTATGTTGTAGCAAACTTCACACTGGGCAACAACGTGGTACCAACCCTAGACAGGACTATTTCTCCAAAAATTAGACAAGCGATGTCAGGCTAGTCGTCTAGTGGAAGATATTAATTTAGCTCTGCATCAGTAAAACGTTCTAACAAAAGATTACTCGTACACAGTCATTTTCATTCTCGTAGACTGCTTCGTGTTCTGAGCTCTACGAGCGACTTGATGTAGCAATGATTTATCTCAAGAATATATTCTCTTGAAGCTACAGAGCTTTATGTAGATTTTTGTACAAAAGAGGGAACGAGAAGGTACGTCATAAAAATTTATAAGTTTATTCCTGAACAACCATACCTTTGGTTATTCCTTTGAATGTAATACTGGACCGAACCGTAAACGATGGACTTTATCAAAGATATATAAATATAGCAACCATGCAACGGGTATCACATTATTTTCTTTTGTCAAAAGAAAATAATTGGTTTCTTATTCGGACTGCGGAACTCCTATAATGCTTATACTCCTAAAATGAAGCAACAACAACTTTCACGTTCAGTGGGTGAGCTCGTGAATATTAATATGTTTAGTGAAACAAATCGGGATGATAATGTTAACTTACTTTTTATCTTCGGTTCTTCGTTTTTACTAGAGACTCTACAGCGAAAGCAGTGGTTATTGTCGTTAAAATATGTATGGGATAAATACTATTCTAATTAATTAAAAAGTAAATTACGTCTACGGTGCCATACTATACATCTCTACCATATCACACGTGAATTATATTAAAAAAAAAAATATATAACAATAATTCACTGCCACGTATTGTATTTAATCTTACTTCTTACGAAAACTGAATTGGGTTTTGTTTCATAACATCATCGGTCGGTAGGTAGGTATTATATCGTCATGTCAATTTTATTATGAACCAGAATAACATCGAGTCATATTTGCATTCGTCAAACGTTTCAATCGAAACAGAATTTTAAGAAACACTTGTTTTTGTGAATTGTGTTTGTATTTCTATTATAATATGTAATGGATATTATTCTACATATACACGTGCAATGGATGTACGTACTTGTATATATACTTGTACCTGCCTACCTACCTACTGTACTGTACTGTGAAGGTACCGACTCTATCATAATTATATATTTATTATTATTTCTTCTCTTTCCTTGTCGAGGTTCCATGATATAACAATAATAAAGAAAACATATGGAAATGGTCAGTTCAAGTTAAAAAAAATGTAACGCTCAAGAAGAGTTACCTAACATTAAATATTCGTCGGCAAAATTAATTATCGTTGCATAAATCAATTCATTGAAGATATGTTTTGTTTATTTTTTGGCCACGCATTATTTCTCTATTATCTTTTTTTTTTAAAGGAACTAATGTTGTTTATATCCTTAAATTGATAAAACTTTTTCTATATCGCAAATAAAACACTCGTTTTTTTTTCAGGTAATATGATCTTTTTGTGTGGATACAACTTAGAAAGTTTTGAGGCAAAATTATATTAAAATACTTAATAATGGGTTCAGAAACCTGTAAAAAAAACTATACCACTACTTTAGTACTGCGGTTGTTTGAAATAACGAGTATACAATAAAGTTAGTTAAGCCATTGCTGGCATAGGGCTAAAGCGATAATTACAGCGATATCAATAAAAAAAATAACCTTTTCAAATGAGTGCCTTCTCCTTTTTTGAGAGTCTGCCTTTAATTTTGCTCAAGCCCTATTGAACTGACTTTGATATGATAGTTTATGGCATAGAACTGGAGCCAGAAATAGAATATATTGTCCTATAATAATTCTACACATACACGTTGGCAGCAATATTATAGTCCCTGCGATAGTAGTAATAGGTAGGTAGGAATGCAATAATCTGTCTCGCAACTTATTAAAGTATTAAAAGAAGGATGTATGTTTGTTCCACAGACCAAAAAACTCAATAGTGACGGATGACAACTGCTGTATGTGCAACTTCGCTGGAATCAAATACATGTCGAAAGCATCCGCTGACGACATCATCTTCGCGTCTTTCAACAACCGGGTGTTTGAGGTAACCTGCTTATTCCATTGGTATAGTACTACTACTTATAAGTAGAGTAAGTCCTGAGCAAACACCGTTTGGCATCCTTGTGATCAATACATCTGGATCTTGATCCATGTGATCAAGCTAAAACGATGAATAAGTACCTACACTATTTCTTTTAATAATAATAAAAAAGTACACTACTATAATAATAAAAAAAGTACACTACTCTGAAAATCTGTTGCCAAGCACCTAACGGAGTGTTCCGGCAGCTGTCCTTGAGAGCCAGTAAAATTACATGCACATGAGACTCAACAACTGTATATCTCAGGGTGACGGGCACGGTGCAGGTAGTCACTTGTGATGAAATGCATCTGTTATAGGCAGTGGTTAACGTTTAACATCAGGTGGGTCTCGTGCTTGTTCCGTCACAAAAACATTAAAAAAAAACATTCTCCCCAACTTTTATCGGCTACCGCTCAAGCGTAGGTGCCACAGTGGTGCCATTGAGACCTTTGTAACCTCCTTTAGTAGCGGTACGTGTTATGCGCCTCAGGAGACGTAGGGTGAAGACTCCAGGGCTACAGAAGGCCGCCCTTGCCTCCAGTCCAGAGGAGTTGTATTGTCGACAACGGCATACAACATCCCTGTCCTTCTTAAAAACTAAGAAAATTTAAAGTATGAGGATCTGTAGGAGTAATCCTTCTTTGAGGAAATACCCGATTTTTTGCCACCGACACTACGAAAACCCTATGTATATTAATATAGAGTATAAACTATTTTTTCTAGTTCTTCGGACTCTTCCTACATATCTTTCCTTTTTCCTACTTTTTTAAGCAATGATGGCCGAGCGGTAACAGCTATGGACTGCCGTGCCGCAGGTGCCTGGTTCGATCCCCACCGCCGGCTTGAGCTTCACCGCATGGTGGAAGGCATTTTGCGATTGCCCGACTGGCTAGCTCAAGTAGAAAACCTGTCGCCAAGCACCAAACGGTGTGTTCCGGCAGCAGTCCTTGAGAGCCAGTGAAATTACAGGCACATGAGACTTAACAACTATGTCTCAAGGTGACGGGCGCAGTGCAATTCGTCACTTGTGATGAATTGCATCTGTTCTAGGCAGAGGTTAGTCCGTTTAACATCAGGTGGGCCTCGAGCTTGTTCCGTCACAATAATAAATATATAAAAAAAACTACTATCCTACATATATAAACGAGCAATACCTTCTCGTATATACTCCTCTCTCCGTCACTTTATAGAAAACGGCTCTAATGACTCCAGTACATGACTGCAAAACAGTGTTTTCTAAAAGGTAGTTAAGGTTATTATAGATACTACATAGTAGAGGCTCACTCACAACTTTATTAAAACAAACCTATGTACTTAGTTACATTGAATGATAGATAGATAGATAGATAACACTTTATTGTACACCAAAAGTAAGAAAAACGTGGGCTTAATATTAGCTTAAATATAATGTTGTACAATTGGCGGTCTTATCGCTTAGAAGCGATCTCTTCCAGACAACCTTTGGATGGAGAGGAGTTAACATACTTAATAATCCATGTTTTTCTCATTCTTCCAGTTACCGTTCTGCGTGATAGCCGACCATGAACGAGAGAGCATCGTGGTAGCGGTCAGGGGGTCCATCTCGCTCCGAGACATATTTACTGACTTTACTGCCGGCTCGGAGAAGTTTGAAGCCGATGGTAAGTGACTTTACGTCTGTCTCATCTGGTGTAACATCAGATGGTAGTCTAACGCAAACTTACGCATCGTAATGCATGATGACGCAATTTATGATAATTTGCTACTTTAGCTCACCGATGATTCGCCCTAAATCGAACAACTGATAACACTTGATAATAACTGTCATTATCAAAGGTTAACGCGCGCGCGTGATCTGATTTACCGTACTGTTTTGATATTAGGGGACAAAAGGAATAAACCACCGTATTTCACCTGGGTTTACCTGAGTGGACAACGGGTATAATCATTATATTTATAGATACCTAGAGGCCCGCGTATTAAACCCTGTACATAACAAGTGTAGGCGCCGCGGTACTGCATTCCGTCCATGACTCGAGATAGGATTTAGTGAAAGTTCTCATGGGGCTGTAACTTTATTGGCTTCCTTGTTCTGTCCCCCAAAATTGTTGGTGGCAGCATCAACTGACAAGGCGGTATCTATCTAGACGTACTTGTCACGAGTTAATCTATCCTGTTAACCCGTGTCACCCGTGGGGTGCTGGATCACAATGGCACCCCCCCCCCCCCCCATTTCTTTTGAAAAATACCAGAAGGTGGAAACCAGCGCTTTCTGAAGAACTGACAACTTCTACTGCGATCCCCAAGACGTCTGCCAAACATGGGGATTATGGCAAATCCCCCAATATGGGAGACCTTGTTCAACGGTGGACGTTCCGGTTGATGAGATGATAATGATTCTATCCTGTGATAGTTTGAGCATATGCAGTATCTTTCAGCTGGAACCGGATTATAATGCCCACGCCTGGCAGACGTTACGTAGTTTTTTTGCGGCTGTCTCTCTCTCTTGCTCTGTCTGTCTCAAACTTTGGAATTAAAATCATACATATCATAATTCATAACTCTATGTCTAAATCTTGTTTGCAATAATTTATGAGCCCATGCAGCTTCTACTTTAGGGCGCACTGTTCTGCAAATTATAACGGCATGCAAATACGCGAAACTGACTCGATGTACGTGAACATCGTTTAGACTTTACAAGATCTTTATAAAATTCTGTTTTTGTTTGGCAATAAGTGGGTCCAAATGGTAAAATCGAATATATACTCTATTATTAAGCTGTGAGATAAGTGTATTTATTTTTATAACTATTTATCTTTTAGGTTTGCCTGAGGACACGGCAGCGCACAAAGGAATGTCGATGGGCGCCGCCAAAATGCTGAAGAGGCTACTTCCAGTACTTGACAGAACCTTCCAGCAGTTCCCGCATTATGACCTTATAATCACTGGTAAAGAAAAGCTTCTATTTAACTTGCTTCTTACGTTTGTCATGGTTAAAAATGAGTTAATGAGTATTGGCAAGCACACATAATGCTTTGCCGATTATGATGATCTCCTCTGATGTTCACGACGCCCAGCAAGCGTGGGGATTATATTTGTATAAATTATGGTGTTTCAATAAAGAGTTCATCTATCATCTATCTATTATAGCAAACCCCTCATTAATGAGGAATGCGGTGAGGCTGTGTTTGTTCGGCGGTAGTCCGTCCAGCTGATACAGTAAAGTACTTATAGGAAGCAGTTTGTTTAATTGTATAATCGATAAAAAATAATGGACAAAATGGCAGTTACAATCTACAAGGGTTCTTCATAAATGACTCTTAACTTGCTTAAGCTTAAGTTGCTAACTTACAATTATGTTACCGAATGTCACACCCGTGGCAAAATTAAATGAATAATTTATAGAAAAATAATTTATTTTTGTTCACAGGTCACAGTCTCGGTGCTGGGGTGGCAGTATTAGTAGGATTAAAATTACGACCCAGGTACCCTCACCTCAAGGTCTTCGCATTTTCTACACCAGGTATGTTTTTATTTCGTCAACAATACACACAAGTCAACACTAGTCCACACCTTTTCGCCTTCATAACTCACGTGAAATTATCCCGTATTATTTATTGAAATGTGTTAAAACCACGTTACTTTTTATCATAAAACCTTCACATAAAACAATATGGTTTAAAATGAAACAATTAAAAGTATTCAAATGTGCAAACAAAGCCATTTTATATGACATCACACTTTCACCTTATTTTGACCCTAAAATGTCAACTACCCTCCTAATTCTGATAAAAAATAAACTTAAATGTGGCACTAATTTACAAACATCCAAATGGTTAGGGGCACTGCGAATAATATTATGTATATATATTTAATCGCAGAGAGCCGCCAAATTTTCACAGAGACCTCGCTACACTCGGTCAACCAGCTAGCACAAAACAGTGCTATGTTGTAGTTTTACCGAATTATAACAGATGGCACCACAATGAAAATAAGCTCGCGGAGGCCCACGGCGCATCGAGTCCGTGGGGAAATTAGAAATTAGAATTAAATAATGCATTGTCGGTACATTAAATGTAATTGCATCATGATAGAAAACTACAATATATTGATGTAAGTGGTAAGACGCGCCAGGTATAAGCAGCGCCAGGAACGCAACCCGCACAACCCACATTTACCCTGCGTAAACACATTGTATATGAATTGTTAGAAACAATACTTCAAAAATCATATTCTACAGTGATACCTACTGTTTTCATATATAAACATCTAATTTTAGCCGGTCTAATAAGTCGAGAAGCAGCAAGGTTCACGGAGAGCTTCGTGATGACAGTCGGCGTAGGTGACGACCTGGTTATGAGGCTCAGTGTCCACAGCATTGAGAACCTTCGGACGAAGATCATACAGACTATCCACGCCACCAAGCTGCCAAAGGTAACAAACATTCAGATCCACTGATCCTGTCAGACTACAAAACTATATATATGTGTGATTTTGACAGACTTATTATCTAAGTTAAGCTCTGACTTTGATAAGTATGTACCTATACCTTTTACTGCCACAGTGACATATCTTATTACGCAATATAGGTAAGAAAGGATCAAAATCAAAATCAACATTCATATTTAGGTTATACACACATCAAAAGTAAGTTCACAATTGTAAGTCTTAATAAATAAATAAATAAAAATGCCTAGGGATCATGTATATTTTAAACTATAAAAAAATATTCAATTCATATTTACCAAATCTAATTATCCAGACTGTTTTTTTAATTTAGTTCCTATTTTTAAATTAACAACGAATCCCTATATAATGTAATGAATAACGAAAAATTTCCATTTTTGCAATTTGAAGAAATGTAACCTAAGTCAATCAATTGGCAGAAAAACAAAAAAGATTAGGATATATGTAAAATTATTAATTAGTTTATTGTAAAATTATATTAATTGATAATCTGTGTTCCATTTACGCTAATCATACAAGCTAAGCGATTTGGCATGCTTAAAATCAAAAGTTCATCAAAATCACTTTGAGGAATGGCCGCCCACGTTCTTTGTAACAAGTCAAAAAGCTGTTGTGGGGTATGCACGGCATCCATACTTGCTTCTTTGTAGCATGAATTCATGTATGTTCAATGGGCTTGAGGTCTGGCGATTGAGCAGGCCACGGCAGAACGTTGATGCGAGCATGTGCAAGAGTGCCAGTTACGACTCTAGCCGTGTGTGGACGTACATTATCGTGCATCAGACGAATCGAATTCCCTAACGGCTTCGCAAAGATGATCACTTCTGAAAAAATACTCTCCGCATATTTCTGAGCATTGAGGTTGCCCCTGATCCAAATGAGATCTGTTCTTCCTCAGATCCAAATACCGGCCCAAATCATTAGGTCACCCTCCATATGGATGAACTTCTTGACAGAATTTTAAACGTTCTTGACGTCCAGAGCTCCTCCAAACTCTAGTACGTCTTGTATCAGGCCGTATACCGAAACGAGACTCGTCAGGAAAGCACACGAATAAAATCCTCTATTGCGACCATACTCGAAAACGTACTTTTGATGTGTGTATTATATTTAATAGTAATGTCCCACTTGCGCATATATTGACCCTAAACATGTTATTCAAAAACATAAACCGGCGCGGTTCTCATATCACTGTAGAATTTTCTCGAATGATCCATCTGACTGCATAAGGTTCTCATTCATCTCTTGTCTCTCTGGTTAACAGAGGTATTACCGACGCGCGCCGATGCCGTAGCCGCGAAACTGTCTATAGAAAAAATTGATATTCGCTCATTAACAGTACATAAGCATTACCAATTATTTAATTCCAGTACCGGATAATGCTGAATGGGTTCGGGTACGCTCTATTTGGCGTCCCGGCTCGAGACCTGGAGTCGACGTGGCGTCGACCCGAGGACCTGGAGGCGAACCACTCGGACGACTCTACGGACGCGCTCCTAGTGCAGAGCGTCTCCACCGTGAGTGCTGTCAGTGCCCTTACTAAGTACCAGGTGTTCGTGCGCTTCCGTGTCGGCTTTGTCTTGTCCCTTCATTATTAACACGCTCATTGTTTACGTAAGTAGAACTAGATTAGCGCTTTATGTTCGCGTCAGTACCTACGTGAAACTATCCCTACAGTATCTATATAAACTTGTGAATTGGCTAAAATTCAAATCATAAGCAACCAAATTGAATACCTTCACATCAACGTCTGACCTCCGTCATTAGAGTGGGGATTGCCCTAACCCCCACGCTTGGCAGGCGTCTTCGGGATCGTGTATAATACCTTAGTATTGAATAATACAGATTTCTATTATCTATCTAATGGAAATAAATTGTGTTGACTTACATATATGTATCTAATACTCTTAGGTAAGTACAATACACTACATACGTTATTTAGTTGATTGTGATTATTTTTACATGTGAAGCTTGCCTAAAGAAGAGTACATCACTGGCTGTTAGGATAAACTCCTTAGAGTATTATGTATAAATACTCTATAGTTAATACCAACGATTTAATATATACTGTGACGTATTGACTTTGTAACTGTTGTCATTGCTCTATGTCTTACGTTATAGAAATTATCTACCAAGAATACTACACTATACTACACTCTTAACAAACGTATCTTACTAATAATTTTGGAATTATTGAATAGATACGAATTAAATTATTATTCATTAGTATCTGTTTATTATTAATTAGTATTCTGTGAAAATTTGTACATATGATATAGATAGTATATTTCAAAGTTACGTATTCTTTTACATCTATTATGCTGTATTTATAGGTTACCAGAACAAAATGATTTTATAATTGGTGTAATCTTCAAAGAAAATACTATTTACGGAAAACTGACTAACCAACCACAAACCTACTAATGTAGGTATATTTAAACCATGTTTTCAACTTTGAGTTTCAATACTACTTTTTTTTGTACCAATATGAAGTCGTCATCTAGCTAGCGCTAGCGATACACGTGTTCTCTTATATTTTGCAGGTAGATAGTTATTGTGTTTTCTTTGCTTTTAATAATTTGTTTGTATGTATACTTAACACGTCATATCTGTTATCATATTCATGTGTGATTAAATTATTTTTTGGTTGCGGTAACTTTTTTGCTTAGCTTTTAACTGTGTGAATTAATATCGATAAATATCTCAATTAAAACTATTCTTAATATAATATTATCTTATTTTATTAATATAAAATATTAATCTAACATTGTCCCAGACTGGACCTATATTATATAAATACAGGGCGGCCCGCGGCTATGCCACACGGAGGGGATCACTTTAATTATCGAAGATAGGACATTTCATGAAAGAAGAATTCATTTAATTTATAAAATATGTAAGACTGCATTCACAGGGTTTGTAATTATCATTGGCCACAAACAGCATTCGAACCCACTGAAAATGTGTATAAGTATAATAAAGATGCAGTTCAACGCAATTATATAAAATAATATTTAAAATTTCATTTTATTTAAGATGATAATTATGTTATTGAGGAAAAATAGTCATAATGATTTAACCCTTTTGACCTGTGCTTTTGACAGTTATCACTAAATACTCTTTTCACATTTAGGCGGGTTCAATCCACGATTGAGGCACGCGATTTAAAAACAATATAGTGAATGCAGTTTTACACATATATATATTTATTTATTTTTTATGCTAGATAGGTTAGCCTTTGACCACTATCTCACCTGATGCTGAGTGATGATGTGGTCGAAGATGTTGTTCAGGCTAACCTAGAAGTTATGTTATTGAGGAAAAATAATCATTATGATTTAACCCTTTTGACAGTTATCACTAAATACTTTTTTCACATTTCAGGCGGGTTCAATCCACGATTGAGGCACGCGATTTAAAAACAATATAGTGAATGCAGTTTTACACATATATATATTTATTTATTTTTTATGCTAGATAGGTTAGCCTTTGACCACTATCTCACCTGATGCTGAGTGATGATGTGGTCGAAGATGTTGTTCAGGCTAACCTAGAAGTTATGTTATTGAGGAAAAATAATCATTATGATTTAACCCTTTTGACAGTTATCACTAAATACTTTTTTCACATTTCAGGCGGGTTCAATCCACGATTGAGGCACGCGATTTAAAACGCGAATTTAAACATTTTCTAATAAATAGCAGCCTTCTTTTAGTAAAACGTCCTTAACAACTCAACGAATTAACATTCAGAAAACTACAAAACCCATACATTATCATTGTTTGGAAAATAGCGACATCTGATATTTTGTTTGCGAACATGCTGTTAATTCGATAATTTACAATACTTTCCAGGAGGCGGCGCTAGTGTCGCGTGACGTGTTCGCGCGAAGATTCTCATCGAACAGACTCTTCACTGCCGGACGGATATTGCACATCGTGCGACGCAAGCGCATGGGCATAGAGAAGTAAGCGCTATTCACGAATATTCTCTACTTTAATTTCATTATAATATAATCAAACGTGCAGAATGACTTATACCAGATTTAAGGAAAACAGTGGAGCTTACTGACATTTCCTTGAGCCGACATAATTGAAGGTGATAATGTGACGATGATGCGATGAATCAATAATCGAAATCAATATATCCTAGAGAGACTTCTAAAAATTAATACCCTTTTGTCCATTACTCGGCCACCAAGCATTTCCAGCACTGATGTGCTTTTTAAATAAGGTTTACAACTACTGTAAATACGATTTTCTACATATTACACTCAGTAATTTAATAAGTTAACATACAATAAAGATTAAAAGGGGTACCTTGTTAAGCAAAACACTATTATTTAAGTCAATTTAAGGGACAAGAAAATATTTTGATAACTTAATTATTCCTACATGTCTGATAACAGCAATGAAGGAGACGAGGAAAGGTAAAACATGATTATTTTTAAATTATTTTACTTATTTGTGTTTAGATTGAGATTTCACAAAAGTTTTTTTTATCATAGAAAAGTGCGCACGCAAGAGCCAACGTACGAGATGCGATGGGCGTGTCCAGAAGACTTCATGGAACTACAAGTAATGCCTAGAATGTTACTGGATCATCTGCCAGAGAACGTGCATCACACACTACAAACGGTTTTAGAAGAACGGCACACTTACCGTGCTACCCATGTAGTTTAACTCGACTATTTGACCAACAGATGGCGCTTAATGAAACACAGCATTTATTTTTTACCTGCCACGACATACTGCATTGCCTTGGTTAAGTGATTTGTGATTTTAGGCCTTATTTTTTATCCAGGAACAAAAAGACAGGAATCTCATTTTAAGTTTATGTGTACTTATAGTGAATGCAGATTAAAGAGTTAGTGACGTAACATAACAGGAAGGTTATGTTGAACTTATTGTTAAATATTATGACGTATTTATAAACTGTTTCGAACTGTTTATAGTTTTAAGCACATAGAATCAGATGCTATAATTGTAAATTGTTATTTTTTAACTCTTAAGTATAATTTACATTGTTGTCACTACATTTTTGCTACTACACCGTATTCCGTACCTGCTTTGATTCAGAAATATGAACAATTACTATGAATCTTTTGTGAATAGCTTCATATATTATTTTTTTTGACAAACGATGTGTCAAAGTAGTAAACTAATTAGTTTTATTAAGAAATGTGAGAAGACTGTGATGATGTCTAGTATGCAAATAATGTTTAAACGTATGTAAGATGCAATGACTGTGGTTTGTTGAAGAATGAAGTGTCTAAGCCATAAGGGCAGTTATTATAATTTGTAAATATGTTAGTATAAGGTATTTTGAGTTTCAGAGAAACTTCGGGAACTAATACCTCGTCCCAGTACGTAAACATATCAACGTTTAAAACGTTACTCATTTCCCAATTACGTGTTAATTTCTCCATATGCTTGATAGATGGCGTTAAGCACTCGATTAAAATTTATTTGCTCAAATCGATAAGCAATTTATTATTATAAAATTTTCTAAATTTCAATTAATCATTATGTAGCTACTGCCAAAGTATCTATACTTACTTTTGTTACGAAAATATTAGAATCTTTGTTAATAATATTAATTAAGACTTGCAAAGCTACCACTAAGTACAATAACTAGTAGATAGAGTAGCATACTGCGTTACCGGAGTCAATTATGTAGTAAAATAAAACATAAACTTACACATAAGTACATGACTAGTAATAGATAAATTATTTTCTATACACTAATATATAACTTTATAGTAAGTTGAATGTGTGGGTGTTCCATTAGTAGTTCGTTCGATTTTCAATAAGATTTATTCATTTGTTATTACAAATAAAGCATTTAATAGTGATCCAATTATTTGGCAGTAGATCAAGGGCCTGTTTCAGAATGTTCGAGTAAGTTCCGGTTATACTACTCAGAACATATTTAATAAATAAAACACTATCTTTGCGTTTCACAATCATCGATTTAGCCTATCCATCGGTTAAAGCTTGAAACGCGCTGCATATTAACTGTAATTTTTATCATTCGGTTATTTTATGTTCTGGGTAGTATAACCGGAACTTACTCGAACATTCTGAAACAGGCCCTTAACGTACAACGAGAATTATTTCTTTATGTGAATGTTAAATTTGACAGGTGAACAATTGGTTGTCCATTCTTCAAAGTGGTAAATTAAATGTATATTTATAGTAAATGACACTATAATAGATGCTGCATAACTATTTATTATTTCGAATCAGATATAACATTAAATCGAATCTCACCATTTCACTGCCCATTTAAATAATATACCTTGAAACTATAAATTGAAGAATATAAATCTTATTAAAGAGTGAAGTTAAAAAGAAAGTAACAGACCTGAAAAATTCAATAGTATTAAAATTTATTTTTCTATAAATATTATTGCATGTAATAGTTACAGCAAAATATAAGTTCATAGATTAGATAGGGCTGATATTAGTTCTCAGAATTATCACCACGGAGAGCCGCGGTTTTTCTCATACAAATTCACTATATATGTCTAAATTTAGTGATCATACATCTCTCGTACATATAAAGTAAAATTATGAATTTTGACTCCGTAGTTTCCTTCATTTGATATAATAAATTATAGGGGCCTATCTACACTTTATCTATAAAATGTATTAGAAATGAACTTCATGTAAATATAATTACTTACATATACTTCGGGAACAATATTAAAATGACTTGATAGCATTATACTTATAGACGTTTCTAAATAATGTTTTTGTAAAAGCATTTATGTACTACGAATAACATTCCAATTTATTCTTAATGTGTCCTCAGTCCCTTGCCAATATAATGTGTTAAAATATAAGTTTACTATATCTGCAGAATACTGCAAATATAAAAATCTAAATAAGTATAGTAGATTTGAAATTACGAATTCTGAATTTTTGCTTTATACTAACTATGAAATAGTTAATGTTACAAAGTACAAATCAAAATAACATAAGAGATGTTACTTAATAGAGATGACAGTTTAATATTTCACATGCAGATTTTAACTTCTGAACGCGAAACAATATATTTTTTTAAGAAATAATTAATGTTCAAAAAAATGCTCTACAAAACCAAGGTTTTCTCTAATAATCTTATACCAACATAACAAAAGTGGTTGAGCATATTCCACACCTAATAAAACCAGCATATTGATAATTCTTAACTGTTCATTTCCACAGAATTTTAACACTAATTGTGATATTGTTGCTGCAAAAACTCTTACGATATTAGATTAAGTTTTTTTTAATAATTCAAATAGTTTCTGATGTTACTACTCATTTTGATTGTTTTATTTCTATATATTTTTATAATTTTACATGGAGAGGTACTGAATCAATATTCAAGTATTAGAAGGACTGAGGTTCTTTTCACTTGTACCCTAAATTAGGGCTTTATAATCTCTCTCACTATATAGGGTGTAGCCAATGTCTTGTGTTGGGTTTGTGTTAATTTATAATAAACATATATTTTAAGTAATTTGTTATTTTATTTCTATCACACATATAGACTAACCAGAAAAAAACCCTGACTGATTCATAAGGACCTATTCTACATCGCAAAATCAGCTGTGAACTTTCTAAGTAATAACAAGTTGAATTCGAGATTACCTCTTTCAACGGCCTAGTATCAGTAGTCCGATAATTTGATGATCGGACGATTGTTACGATTTCGTCTCAGTAGTCCGGTGTTACAGACAATCGGACAGCTTTTTAGTCCGATGTTAATTTCGTCTCAGTAGTCCGACGTTACATAGGACCTATAATAGGACTGCTGAGCCTTTGAGTTCAATGTTATCTAACATTAACTACCTGCTTAACTTGTACTAAAAAAGCTATTTCTACCAAATCCCCAAGCCCCGTCCCACAGGGCAGGAAACAGCACTCACTATTACTATTATTCTAGAATTTCTTCAGATGCTAATTTTTCCACTGCAGTACCTTATATAAATATAGGAATAACTATCACCTTTTATGAGTTTTTGTTCGCCTGGTACTTTCAACGATTTCAATTAGATATTTCACTGTCTGAATTTTTATGTTTAACCTCTTACTCATTTCTGTATTCCTGGTAACATCAAACTAAAAGGCTCAGCAGTCCTATTATATGTAACATCCGACTACTGAGACGAAAGGTCCGATCATCGAAATATAATTGTTATTAAAATCGGATTAAAAAGTTCAGTAGTCCGGTGCGAAATAGTAACATTAGTCCGATCATCGAACTATATTGGTAGCAATTCTGTTGGCAAAAAACTAACTAAAATTTAGTAAGATTAGATTTAGAAATGTCAAATAAACATTTATTATTCTGTTGACGCCATAGTTTAGTTTATTCACTCTAAAATTATTAAAGTTACTAAACTTATTAAAATTTGCATATTTGCTATTCTGTTGTACCATAATTTAGTCAGATTAGGTGGAATCATAGATAATTTAACCTAAAATTAATCAACATGTAAATTGGTGTTGACTAAAGCTGTAATGTTCTCCAATTAATATATATTTGCGGATTTTATCATAATCACGGCTTTCTTAGTCGGATAAACAATGGATAGACTTCGCGGACAGCCATGTGTTTTGTTATTTTTTTTTAATATGAAATTACCACTAGATCATGTTACTGAACCTAGGCTTTCGAGATTACGAAGCGACCTGTTGAAGCTGCTCTGCCAAGCAACGTGGCAAAATCATAATTTTTGGGCTTTATCACTGGTTTCGATAGTTTCGAATAATATAAACAAAGTTCCATAGGTAAAAAGAAGGTATCAAAGACAAAACATTTTTACAAAACTACTTGAATCGTACTCCATCTAGCGTAGAGTAGCGGCAAAGTGAATTATATTTAGTATTGATAATTTGCGGTTTTAAATTTAGTTCGAGGTAACAGCAGAATGACTTTTAGAAATCCTAAAACTAAAATTAGAACTTTTTAATTAGTTAGTTTAGTTAGTGAGCGAACAACAGAATTGCTGCCACTATCGGCCCTTTCAGCTGTGAAGTTCCTAAGTAATAACAAGTTGAATTTGAGATTATCTCTTTCTCTGGTCAGGTGTTAGCAGTTTTTTTTGGTCATATGTAAAACTAAATATCATTGCATAATTCATTTATTGGGAGTATTAAATCAAATATTTATAAAAATATAACAATTTCATCAGTCATCAAAATATTATCACAGCAATTATATATATTATGTAATTTCAGCTTTAGTAAATAACTTTTTTACTTATCATGAATACATAGTTCCTAATAATAATATTTCAAATATAACATTATTGAGAATCACGTTATTATGACTATACATTTTAAAAGCTAGCAACTGGCAACCAACTAGTTTTTTTTTTGGCATTTTCTTTCTTTTTTCACTGACCACTTTGGTCGGACTCTTCCTTAGGTTATCGAATACGCTCTATAAATGATCAAACTCTTAAATGACTCCATAGTGAGCATAAAGACTTATTGGAATATAGTAGCTATGTCAGCACATCATATAAATATTTAAATCCAGATTAGAGATCATTCTCTTTACGCACTTTTTCATCGACATAGATTCCGTAGTTCAGTCATGGCCGTCTGGGATAAGGATGTTTTATTCCTTTCTGCCTTATACCTGCAACAATCAAATTCGACCATGAAAAGTTGAAATATGCGGATTATCAGCACGCTAATAAAAACAATAACGTATTTTGCAATTTGGATTAAAAATGTAAACAGTAAATATAAAAATAGGAAATAGTTCTAAGAGATGATTGATGTGAAAAGGTCACTTGATATACAGGGTTATTGGAAAAGGCTAACAACCTGTTAGGGTTGACTTCTGCTAGTCTTAAAAAACATTCTGAAAAGAATTTGTTTTTTTTCTGATTTTTATGTTTTTGGCGGAAAAAGCCCGAGGACCACCTGACCTTAAAAGTCTCTTGTGCCTGTTATTTATTATTTTATATTTTTTATACTTTGCTAGATGTAAATACTCAAAACTCTATTCAAAGGGAGCGCGGCGCGGTCCAGTGTTGCCGCGGCGGGCGTTCTTGGCTCAGAGTAGGCATTGTCTTTTACTACGAGACTCAAAACTTATAACAATAAGTTTTTCTAGTACTCTCTGACACTTTTAAGTTCTGTGTCACGCAGTAAAAGACAATGCCTACTACGAGCCAAGAGCGCCCGCCGCGGCAACACTTTAAATTTAAACGTAAGCACTCATTTCTGAATGGGTTTTCACGACATTTTGATTAAAGTAGGTCCTGGACATACATGGTATTTTCATCAGAGCTATAAGGAATAGGGGGGCGCAACATGTATATAAATATGAACACTACGCGAACGAGGTTCTTATGTAGACGCTAGTTATTAACATATTAGAAGATTACCTACCTATTAACAAATTCGTTTGCGACGTCTGGTCTGTACGTCGCCATATCTCGCAAATACGCCTGGTCGTTAGTGAGAGCGCGTCTGTACGCCAACTCCCTCCAAGCCTCGCCCCATCGACCTGACAGCAGAACTAGACCTTCCATGAAACTGAAACATAAATAATTAAGAAATATATAAATCTAAGCTGTTCTTCATCTTACTGTCCTCCCCACGATAAGAGACTGGTCTCACTGGATGCATTCTGCGTCCTGCGGTCCAGTCAAATCGAACGCAGCTCGCGCCTTGTGCGCATCATCCGTCGGTCATAGCAGTAGCTCCGACAAATAATCATCCGTCGTCATAGGGCAATAATCAATGGGCACAGCGGCCATTTTATATTTAATTATTTACATTGAACTGCCCAGCCGCCCACGCGCAAACGCGCTGGCACTGCCCACAACCAGGCAGAACTTGTAGAAGTTCTGCCTGGTTGTGGGCAGTGCCAGCGCGTCCCTGCCCGATTTGTTCCTTTCCTTGTTGGCACGCACAGATGACATGACACACACACTTGGCACGGTCAGATCGTATTTATAAAAAAATCCTATATAAGGTGGATATCAACAGTACTGCGTTGGGTGGTGTGGAATCGATAACTGAATGTGTTCCACTCATGTTTAATTTTTACAGACACAAAATCTGTACTATTATATAAGCTGTGGCGCATTGGCTTTTAAACTGATAGCGACGACAACCGTGGTTTACTCCATTCACACACGTGATTACGAACGCTACGCGAAATCAATAATAGGACTAGGTACAACGGTACAACAAAAAAACAGCTGTTTCGCGTATCTATTCTGATGGATGCCAAGTAAGTGGCGGTGGCGGTGCGTGGCTAGATTGTATCAGGTTACCGGCCAGTTTATCTAGCCTGCCGATTGCCTCCTGCTCGGCCGCCAGTCGATTCTCTACGTACCCCTGTGCAATCAGTATGTACCTACCTACTTCAAACGGGAAACATCATTAGGTATCTAACGGCCACGCAGGGTTCAATTTTTCAACGCTAATTCATTTATTATGTGATTTGTTTTATATTTGGATTCTTAAAAGTTATATCGTTTTGCTACTACAATAGATAAATATTCATCTCAACTAAATGATTTGTTATTTGATTTACCTAATACTTTATTTTTAATTTCACGTTTACGCACTTACTGTGTTGAATCACATATTACCTTTTGAGTCGCAGGTATTTCGTTGGTACGTCATATTGTGTTTATCCGTTATTATACATACTATGCCGCTACCGCGTCATCGGTCATCATCATCGTATCTTTTGGTCGCAAGCCGCCAAAGACAGAATAGAATAGGTACTTACACGAAACAGCGATTGAATGCAGTTGATACACCGCGGTTGTCGTCGCTATATCTCAACGCGCCATAGCTTAGATAAAAAAAAATTAAACACATTGCAGTCGATTTCAAGCCACCCCTTGCAGTGTAGTTGATATATTACTATCCTCCTTATGTAAATGATGTTCACACAGTGTGGGTTCGATTGAATTTTGTTCGATATGAATAAACCGCCCGCGCCGGACGCAGAACGCATCCAGATGACAAGTCCTTTAAATGAGATTGGCACAAGAAGTATTTTGTTCCACTCGATTCGGTTACTTGTCATTGCAATACTCAAACCTTTCATACAAATATCATTAATTAAAGCTAACATACACGGAGATACCCATCAGAACATGTAAACCTGCGCTAGTTCGATCTGGTTCGATGCGTTCACATACACGAAACAATCGCATCCTATAATTTCACTTTGCGTTCTGAACCGCGTTTGCCTCTACTCTTTGCTAACTACTCATAGACTACTTATAGTACGGATGTGTGTAGCAGCAGGTAGAAATGAAGGTAGAACTTATCATGTGTTAGTCTTTATACATTACTTCCACTCCTTCGGCCTTCCTAAGCTCCTATATGTGCATATTCTTACTCAACAATCTTGTACGTTTTTCATTTCTTATAAATTCTTCACGCCCACCTTAATCTTCTTCCATTCTATCTTCAATTGCCTAACCTTCACATATCCCTGCATCACGACAGGTCTCTTTGATGATGACTTTACAAATGTTCATTTCACTTGCATTCGTGGGTCATAGTGTAGTCGGTCCTAGATATCTGTCGCCATTTTATCCATTCTGTACTGCCACAACAAATCCCGGACATTCGGATTCATTGGAAGTTTGCTACTAACGTCATCACCTCTCCAGTAAAAAATTAAGATGTATGTAAAAGAATAACTAATAACTTGAATACTCACGTCAAATATTCGGTAACCAAACGATACATTTGTGCTGTACTTCTGTTCAGTATTAGCCGCGTAGGCGATGCATTCAGAAGTGATATCTGTAGTGCTACTTGTTGCGCTAGTGTCGCCATCTCTCCCGCAAATCCGGTACACCCAGCTTGAAGGTAGAGGGAGCAAGCGTCGGTGCAATGGTTCAAAGCTGTGTCAAGTAGAGATCGGGTGGAAACGTTGTCGTGGATTTGTAGCCACTCTGGAGGTTGGAATGGCCTTTTTGATGTTGCCTGAAACAGGAAACGAAGTTTAATACATCTGGGTCTGTTCCCTAAAATTATTTTATTTACGATGTTCATTAACAAATTGCGATGCGAAATATGGTGAAAGCTATGGTTTAATTGACAGATTTCATTTGCCCAATATGTTCCATCATTAGGTTTTTGTCCTTGATCGAAGTTGATCTCCAGATACGTTGATAACATTATATTAAACCATTGACGATGATTAAGTTTTCAGATGAAGTGTTAATGAAGTAATAATTGATGGAATAAAAATATAATTGTTGTAAATTAGGATATTCAACATGACACAGCAGCTTTATTTTGTATTACTTTTACTAAGACTGCGGGTTAAATCATGCAAAGAATGTTTGCGTGGAATACATTGCAAACGCTCGGTTCATTTTGAAATGCGGTAGCATGTATAGATCAGGGTAATATTCGATGTTTGCACACAAACAAGTTGAAGCGAGTGCCAGCAGTGCTGACGACATCTAACAAATGTCAGTATGCTTCTTCGCAATTAACCCAGATTAAACCATCGACATTAGCATTAATTTTAGGTTGTGGATAAGATTATTTAACTTATAAAATTCTAACAACAAAATCTGATCTATTTGTCAAAATTTGAGTTTGACGTTTGTGCACACGCTCCACTACCACTTTTCTGTGAGCGTTATATCCAGCCGGATGTGACGTCTAGGGCGTTCGGATAGCCTATCGGTGCCAAAAATAACACTCACAAACGCTAAAAATGATCACACGGGCCGTTCGTTTTGGGACTTCGTGATCAAAAATATCGTTTTCGCTCACCGTTCGGATAGCTTTGAAAACGCTACAAATGACAGAGAAAAGTGATATTTTTGACCCATGTCTTAACGTGGGATCGTTGTGATCGTTTTTTGACAACTGCTGTTTTGACAGTTGTATTTGGCGCGATTGAAGAGTTTCACAAGTTTTTTATATAGTATTTATATTATATATAAATATATAATATAAATACCATATTATTTAGTAGGTACCTACTTGTTTAATGCCACTTTTGAAACTGCTACAAACGCAATCGAGCCAAAACGAACGCCCCTGTCATAGATGATTTAATATTGTTATCAGATGTCTGTTTAGCACAATATGAACGAACATAAGCGTGAATACAATGCATATGTTATTATGTAGCTTATATTTGCATGATTCGAACCGAGAGTTAAATCGAACCGAACGTAAGTGTGAATGCAATGCATATATTATTATGTAGCTTATATTTGCATGATTCGAACCGAGAGTTAAATCGAACCGAACGTAAGTGTGAATGCAATGCATATATTATTATGTAGCTTATATTTGCATGATTCTAACCGAGAGTTAAATCGAGTTACTCAAAATCATTACCTATTTGTTAAAGTGTATGTAGTCATTGTTGTGTGTTAATACACGATAAATCATGTGATGGACTAAAAATATAACCTCCTTCACTCACATACATAGCCCGTGAGATTAGACTTTTCTCAGGAGTTTTGATAGTGACCAAAATCTTCAAAGCATAAAATTAAAAATCCGTCGTGTAATAAAAAAATACTGGAATTTACCTTAGCCGCATCCAAAGCCATTTTCTGCAGATCTTCAATCAGATTTAAAGCCTGTTTTTGTTTGACATTTGTCACCTACCTACACCTACTCAGGGTAGAAGGGAGCATGAAAGAAAGAAGAGAGAGTTCAGTATAGAGTATAATCAAGAGAAAGGGTCGTGGATTTCAGACAGGTTTATCAATTTGGCAAGCTTCCTTGTTTAAGGACTTAGCTCCGGTCCGCTAGTATCCGAGTTGATGCTCAGCAGCAGGTCTGCCGTGCAGGGCTCGGCTCCACACCGCCGCGCCGGTAGAATGTCCCAGCTAGATGCTGTAGAGACGTTTGGCCGCGGTCGGTGCTGGAGGTCAGAGGACGGCCGGAGTTCAGAAGTAGTGTGTAGTACGGAAAGTTCTCCGTCTCGTACTGGCAGTTCAGCCTCGTACTTGAACCCTGAAAGGCACATGTGCTCCGGTTACAATGGGTCCAGTAAAGTGTTGAGCTGGTGGGTCCACTGTCCCTCTGCTACTGAGCATATTAGGGACTCGCAGAGGGCCTTTAGGGATGTGGCCCGCCAGCAAACAAGAGGTATGCCATAAGGGCCAAAGAGGTAGATGCTGCTGGTGAAGAATTCGCCTCCGCTAAGGCTTCCGCTACCGAGCAAAAGGGACTAGCTAGGCCCTAAGCGAAGGCGAACCACCAGCCGCTCAGAATGCCAGAAGGGCGCAAGTAGGTATGTTGCCGGTAATGATGCTCACAATCCACGAGGTCCGTTCACTACCGAGCAAAAAAGGGACTAGCCTAGGTACCTCGTGAATTGCGAGCTACCAGCAACATCCTTTAAAGTTTGCCAGAAGGGCGTAAATTAGAAAACAGTTGAATGTTGAGAAGGAACAGAAAAACACATAAATTCAACAAGAGAGTTAGCAGGTAAGACACACAATAAAGTACAGCAATTAAAATAAGATTACATACCATAGGTTTTTAGGTTAGATTTTAATGGGGTGGTCAAGTACACTTTCACTTTAAAACACAACTTACCCAGATTTTGGGGCTTGTAAGAAGATTAGAATTGTAGATGTAGTTAAACTGAGTCTTTAGTAGTAGTTGCACAGAGGATGGCTGGGGTCAAAGTGATCGCGATTCCTCGTTGAGGAAAGACATCAAGTTGGGCGGATGTCGGGGGCGAATTTCATTACCATATATGGTAACGAAAAAGCCTCCAAAACCGTTGTCGTCGCAAAGCCAATGACTGCACTTGATTTGAAAATATTTAAAATGCAACGTTCCTCTAGCGGAACTCAAAAACCACCATCATGGTATTTTCTGACAGACTGGATTGACATTTATTTTAACTGTCAATAGTCTAATTGAATGGAGGAAAGGAAGAAGAAGAAGAATGTTACTACCAGACTTAACGTTGTGATTGTTATGCGCGACCTCTATTGGTGAGTCGCTGTACTACCTCAGCGCTCGGCAAAGGTATTTAAGCTTATCGCTTTATAGGTCTTTTCTAACTTCATATGGAATTTAGATAGACGTTTGGTCGTTTGCCTACAGATGGCGCGCTGATTTAAATTAATATTTAGTGAAATTTTTAATTATTAAGTTAACCGATATTTTTAGATCGGTTACATATCTCCCCACCCAAGAAAGAATTTTTTTACTAGAAAAAAAATTCACTAGCCTTGAGCAGTTCTAAGAAAAAAATACTTGACCTAAGACCTAACTTTGAGTATCTTATATAAGCTACAGAAACTCCAGTATATGATCTTAAGTTATTAACTATGTCTATGTGCAGATACACACCTAAGTATCTCCTAGAATTCCCCTCCATCGTTTGGATTAGATATCCCAAGAAACGATTATTGACAGCAATATATTGAGAGGAATGGAATTTGTAGGCTGCAGAAGTTAACTTCTATGAACAGCTAGCTACATTATAGGTATGAATAACACACTAGAACATAGTCAAGTTAAGTACTTATAGTAGACATTTATGGATTATTTTTTTAAATATAAGTTCCATAATTGCCTAAGTTAAATTAAATTTTAAGACAGAGAAGTTAAACAAAAGGAAATTTTACATTAGGCTTCTTTTAAGAGTCTGTAACCCGCTCTAGATAATGGCTTGTTTAGTGAGTTATCCACCGCTCAGTACAATAGGCTTGTTTTTAAAGTGTTTGTACAACCGCACTCTATTTGAAGAATTACCATCTGGCACGTAAAAGGATGATTTTAGCAATTTTTTTTATAACATTATTCCATTGAAAGTGGACAGTGACAAAGAGTATTTAAGGAAGTTAAATTAATTCAGTATATAAGTTAAGATGTATAGTTTGTAGTACAATGTATGTATTGTAGTTAAGTTATAATATATCTTATGCCATCATTTTATATAAGATATAAATAATGATCAATATAAGCAAGGATCACAAGTTATTAGAATACAAGAAGTATATAAGAAACTGTTACCTATAAGATTAGTTGTATATAAGGATTTATTTTTCCTATACAGATAAGAATATTATAAGAGATTATTAAAAAGTTGCACTCTATGAGTTTGGTTTTATTTACCAATATATTTTAGTTATTTAAGATACATAGAATATGCGTTTTAGTTGTAAGATTGTATATTTAAAGCTTTAATAAATTAATTCATAGTATGAATTTGGTTTTATTTGAGAATTTCTAAATATTTTAAGTCGACAACAAGTTATTCAGTACAAAGATTTGCAATTGTTAAGAAAGTGAAATAATTACTAGGATATGTATTTAATTATTTTAAAATCTTAGATATGCCAAGAGCAGTATATTATGCAGGCAAAAACTAAGGATCAAAAAAAAAAAATTTTTCAGTTAAGTCATATACAAGAAAAGTCAATTAAGTATAAATGTGACATTTTAAGTTTTTAGTGATAAGTTTTTCAGAAAACGTATTATTTATATTATTGTGATAGTAAGTCATAGTATTAATGTAGATTTCTATAATATATTTAATTCAATTTAGTTGAATTTTAGATATTCAGTTGAACATTTTTCATATAGTCAGTCGTTAAAAATAAAAGAAGTTAATACTGAGATAAGTATTAACTAAAAGAACTTTGATATGTCATAAGTGTAGCCTATGCATATCAATAAGTTCATAGAATAGCAGTAAAAGATAAGATTTAAAACGACATTTGAAAAATTTAGAGTTCAGTTGAACTTTGGAGAATGGTATTCTCCGTTGCAAGTTTATAGAAAATAATAAGTTATTATGTAGTGCCACTTCATATGCAAATCCAGCTATTTGCATAGATAAAAAGTTAAGTTGTAGACTCATGTTTGAAGTAGTGAAAGTATACTTGACCTATATACCCAATGACAACAGTGTCATACAAGGTCAAATAAAAAAATATTTAAGAGGGTACAATTTTTTCCAGATGAAAAAAACACGTGGGTAGATATACAAATGAGGTGTGTGCTATTTATAAGTTGAATAGAGGTTATGAAATAGAATATTAGATATTAAGTTAAGAAAATTTATTAAATTGTCAAAGTTTGTAAAAAAAAACTAAAATTTAATTTTAGAAAAAAAAACAAGTTCGTTGAAGACGATAATGGGCGGATTTCCTACCACCTGGGTATAACCCTGTCTATTAGTCGACTCTTACGACATGCAGAGCTGCAGCCGGCTTATTCTCAGGCCCCGGGCCAGCACAGGGCCAATCACAACTTATAAATACCACACACAAAAGGAACACAAAAAACACAGTATAGAAAGTACAAAACAAGTATGGCAGAGCCACACCCAAGAAAGATTGCCAAACCGACCCGTCTGATCCTAATTGTATGGGCGCCAATGTCACCTACCTACCTACTCAGGGTAGAAGGGAGCATGAAAGAAAGAAGAGAGAGTTCAGTATAGAGTATAATCAAGAGAAAGGGTCGTGGATTTTAGACAGGTTTATCAATTTGGCAAGCTTCCTTGTTTAAGGACTTAGCTCCGGTCCGCTAGTATCCGAGTTGATGCTCAGCAGCAGGTCTGCCGTGCAGGGCTCGGCTCCACACCGCCGCGCCGGTAGAATGTCCCAGCTAGATGCTGTAGAGACGTTTGGCCGCGGTCGGTGCTGGAGGTCAGAGGACGGCCGGAGTTCAGAAGTAGTGTGTAGTACGGAAAGTTCTCCGTCTCGTACTGGCAGTTCAGCCTCGTACTTGAACCCTGAAAGGCACATGTGCTCCGGTTACAATGGGTCCAGTAAAGTGTTGAGCTGGTGGGTCCACTGTCCCTCTGCTACTGAGCATATTAGGGACTCGCAGAGGGCCTTTAGGGATGTGGCCCGCCAGCAAACAAGAGGTATGCCATAAGGGCCAAAGAGGTAGATGCTGCTGGTGAAGAATTCGCCTCCGCTAAGGC
This sequence comes from Plagodis pulveraria, assembly GCA_963890685.1. Lineage (NCBI taxonomy): Eukaryota > Metazoa > Arthropoda > Insecta > Lepidoptera > Geometridae > Plagodis > Plagodis pulveraria. The sequence goes on from OY982957.1 coordinate 19,424,641, forward strand.
TTCCGCTACCGAGCAAAAGGGACTAGCTAGGCCCTAAGCGAAGGCGAACCACCAGCCGCTCAGAATGCCAGAAGGGCGCAAGTAGGTATGTTGCCGGTAATGATGCTCACAATCCACGAGGTCCGTTCACTACCGAGCAAAAAAGGGACTAGCCTAGGTACCTCGTGAATTGCGAGCTACCAGCAACATCCTTTAAAGTTTGCCAGAAGGGCGTAAATTAGAAAACAGTTGAATGTTGAGAAGGAACAGAAAAACACATAAATTCAACAAGAGAGTTAGCAGGTAAGACACACAATAAAGTACAGCAATTAAAATAAGATTACATACCATAGGTTTTTAGGTTAGATTTTAATGGGGTGGTCAAGTACACTTTCACTTTAAAACACAACTTACCCAGATTTTGGGGCTTGTAAGAAGATTAGAATTGTAGATGTAGTTAAACTGAGTCTTTAGTAGTAGTTGCACAGAGGATGGCTGGGGTCAAAGTGATCGCGATTCCTCGTTGAGGAAAGACATCAAGTTGGGCGGATGTCGGGGGCGAATTTCATTACCATATATGGTAACGAAAAAGCCTCCAAAACCGTTGTCGTCGCAAAGCCAATGACTGCACTTGATTTGAAAATATTTAAAATGCAACGTTCCTCTAGCGGAACTCAAAAACCACCATCATGGTATTTTCTGACAGACTGGATTGACATTTATTTTAACTGTCAATAGTCTAATTGAATGGAGGAAAGGAAGAAGAAGAAGAATGTTACTACCAGACTTAACGTTGTGATTGTTATGCGCGACCTCTATTGGTGAGTCGCTGTACTACCTCAGCGCTCGGCAAAGGTATTTAAGCTTATCGCTTTATAGGTCTTTTCTAACTTCATATGGAATTTAGATAGACGTTTGGTCGTTTGCCTACAGATGGCGCGCTGATTTAAATTAATATTTAGTGAAATTTTTAATTATTAAGTTAACCGATATTTTTAGATCGGTTACACATTAGCCGCTTCTGCGTACATATTGAAATGCAACGCCACCATGATGTAAGTATCTGTGTCCCCTGGACAATGGATCTTGAGGAAGTCCAATAGCCCTTGTTTGAACTCAGCTATTTTGTCAGGTTGTTGTCCAAGCATGTAGTCGAACTGGCCCAGTAGGAATTCGAACTGATGGTTGTCCCTCAATGCCTGTAAATGTCAAACATCGATTTAGGTAAAAATAACTTAAAATGAATAAAGATACCATTTTAACTTCGTTCCGTTCTTTATTCAACTGCCTGGTTCGTCAACAAAACTATGATTATTATTAGCGCCGTAGATGTTAAGTGAAATAAATAATTGACTTTACCATATTACTTTATTGGTGTTTTCATGAAGCTTGCTACTTTATATGATGGCATTTGATTTTGAAAATAATTATCAGGTTTCTCTAGACTGCTGTGAAATCGGACAAGAAAGTTTTTACTGTAGAGAGGCGTAAGCACCTGTTAGAATCATATATTTGTTAAGCTTAGATTATCTTATGTAAATAAGTAACAAGAAGTTACTCATTATGTAATCCTAGAATATCCTAAAACTTGTTGATATTTTACATTTTTAATAACCGCCACACTGGTCATGCTTATAATCTGTGTTCATTCTGAACTAGCCAATGATGAACCATCCTGTCTTATTTCGGATTGGCTGATGCGTTGTGACGGGAACGCTTAAGTCCCTGATTGGTGGTGGTAAATATAGCGGGAAGTTTAATGGATATGCGAAAGACACTTGGCGCAGTCATTGCTATAAAACCAATGTCTCAACTTACTGAGCTCTTTTTATTCTTCACAAGTGACTGCCGCATCGAGAGTTATTGAGTTAAGTGCTGTACTATTTAATGTAACATAACTGATATTCACGTGTTGTGTGTGGGTGTATGTTTGTTGGCTTCCAAAATAGTTTGCCCTTTTTATTATATTATCATTGTGGAATGTGACTATACAATATTACCTTTGAAGTAATCCATGTAACCCTAATGATGTATTATTCTTCTTAAAGTGTTCTATGTGTTCCTATAAATGTTGTCTTTGGTCGTTTCTTATGATTCCCATTTGCATAGAAAACCTAGTAAGTTAGATAGTTAAGTACTGAACTAGTAGTACTTATTCACTTTAAATAAGCTACGACTAGGTTATGCCATCATAACCTGCCTAACATTTAATAAGTTAATGAGCCTATATTATAGCTGAAATAAATGCTCTCTATCTTGCTTAACAAATCTCACACACGCATCTCTCCCGCACCTACTCGTCCATACCATAAGCCACATTTGAAGCCGTGATGGCTCAGTGGCATTGACTATGGACTGCCGTGCAGCAGGTCCATGGTTCGAACCGCATGGTGGAATGCCCGCCTGGGTAGCGACCACCCTCAAGTAGAAAATCTGTCGCCAAGCATCTAACGGTGTGTTCCGGCGGCTGTCCAGGTTAAGCCTGTTAACACCTTCAAGCACATCATCACTAAAAAATATATATATATATATATATAAGCAAAGGTGCACTAGTTCAGAAGTGTACTAGGAAAACATAATATAGAGAGTGTTACCTGGAATATGTATGCGCACTCTGTATACCTGGCGAGGCCGGTGAGCAGACGCACCATGAGCCGCCACGAGCGCGCCGCCAACAGACGCGCGGCCAGCGCCTGTGCCGACCGCAGCGCCGTCGCCACGCCCTCTGTGTCACACGCGCACGAGAACCACTCGTGACCGACCACCAGCAACTCGATGCAGATTATGTTCACCTATACAGAGTTGCATCATCAACTAACTGAAGAATGAGCTTACTGCCGCACTTAGAGACGTCAACTAACTTTAAACTAGGACTAAATTACATATTTAATTATATATATGTATTTGCAAATGTACACATCATTTTATTTTATTTTATGCCTGATAGGTTAGCCATTGACTACAATCTCACCTTATGGATGATGTGGTTGAAGATGTTTTTCAGGCTAACCAAGAATTACTGGCTCTCAAAGACAGCTGCCGGAAAACACCGTTAGGTGCTTGGCACAGATTTTCTACATGAGGGTGGTAGCTAGCCAGGTGGGCATTCGCAAAATGCCACCATGCTATAACGACTGCCATCCTAAGACGACAACCGGGACCGACGGCTTTACGTGCCCTCTGAAGCACGGAAGCGCTTAGTAGTAATGCCACTAGCTGTCACTTATCCAACTCATGACCGCGACGGACGTTGCTTATCTTTACTGATCGGTGAAGAACAGATAAGCAAACTTCGCTACGAGCGCTTTAAAAATTAACTACTGTTTGCTTTATAAGTTATACATTACGTTTGTAAATGAACTTTATTACTTTTATTGATATGCAATAAAGAATTATCGTATCGTAAACGTCCTTTTTGTACTGGTTAAAGCTTTGTTCTAATTGCATTGCTGTTCGACAGCCAAATTGCGTACAACAAAATAAATTTTGTCGATCGTACGATGCCAACATGTCCAAACTAGACTTCGTCGAACTCGTTGGTCGCCTAGGTGGTTTATCAATGCCCCATGCGCTTTAACTAAGTGAAAACTTATTTAATACAAAATTACTAGCAATGAAACCAAGCCACAAACGTGAAGGAGTATATCAGACTTATATAGATACGACGATATTTAGTAAATTCCTCCACTTTTACTTTCAGCTACGACTAAACAACAATTCTACCAGTACACCTGAATAAATTCAGAAATATTCTCCCCGTTCTTTGGGCATTAACTTAAAATTATTTAACACATAAAAAGTTGGTGCAACTGAAACGACAAAAATATCGTCATCAACCGGAAGACGTCCGCTGCTGAACAAAGCCTCTGACATCAGGTATCTCAGGTGAGACAGTTGTCATAAGAAAACCAATCAGGTATAAAAAAAAACGAGAATTACCTGTTTTGTCGACAGCTGCGATCCTTTAGTTATCCTCCTAATATTCGACTTGACCTCGTTCCTAATATGAATATTGCTTCGCGTCACTACATCAAACAAATTCCTTCTCGAATCCTTCGATAACTTGCTGCCTGCTGCATATACAGTCGACACAGAATACATAGACTCCGTCTCAGCTGACAGTAATGTACCCTCTTCTGTCAAAATCGATTCCACCTCCCCACTTTCGACGTTCTGGTATTCTTCATCGATTAAAGTGTCAACGTCTAAAGAGCTATCATCGAGCGAGTTTTCCGGTATTTTCGACGCTCCAGTGACTTTGTATATTTTCTGGAAAGCCATTAGATGTTCCAATACAAGTCTTCCGACAGGACTGCAGGCGTCGGGTCGCATATTCATAAACATCTCTAGATCTGAGTTGAGGGTGTACCCCCATAGAGTGTATTGGAAGTGTATTTTTTGACGGAATGTGGATGTCGCGAGGAGATGTGGGGATATTATTGCTGCTACCATTTCGCGGCATAGGTATTCAGCTACCTGGAATGGAATAAAGTAAATGTTTTAGATTATATCTGAAACAATGTACTTTGTAATTCTTAGTGATGTATTAATTTTAGGAACGTTTCTCATATATATGGATGAGGTTATCTGTGTGGTAATATATGTTCTCTGACTTTCATTTTAATTTGTTTGTATTTTACTTCAACGCATCATTACGTGATAAACTAAGCCTCAATCAAAGAGGATTAAATAAACTTGGTTTTCTTCTAAATTTTTTAACGACCTATATCTTTTCATAATGAATTGTATTTACCTCTTTGGTCGGTATGTTGAAAGTCTTGAAGACCAAGTTGGCTAGTGACATTCGACCTCTGCCGTTGACCAAGTTAATGAAGTCCAGAGGTCTATCCTGGCCGATCAGCACATTTCTATAATTCCAGCCTATTTGAAGTGCCATACGGAAGTAGCTGGCGACCTGTGGGAGATGGATACATTAAAATATTGAAACAAATTTCCAAAGATCTTATTTTTGTAATATTATTACAAGCACTATCGCGTGCTAAGCGAAAATCACTTTTACAAATTTTAAGAGCCCAAAACTCTTGTCCCGGTTGGGAAACGAACCCGACTACTACGCGAATAGGCATAAATCTTACAATGACGGAAAAATCTTAACCAGGGACGGGATTCAAACCCGCGACCATCCGTCCCTCAAACAGCGACATGCTCTGCCAATTGAGCTACCGTGGTAAGTGAGTCATAGCTCAAATGTATACTTTCGTTCCTATTGTTTAACCTCATCCACCGTATTTGAATGAAAATAATTTGAAGAGAAAATTTGAAAAAATAATATGTGCACTAATTACAAAATATTTTGTATCGAATAAAATATTGTATTATACAAAACTGCTTTTAAAAACAATAGGAAAGCATTAGAGCGCAGCTCGCGTGACATAGATAAGATTGATCTCATTATACAATTTATTATTTGTCCTGTAAATTATAATTCCTAAGACACCAACGAGTAAGTCACTCAGGTAAAGTTCTCGCAAAAATAGGGAGCATCGTTTCATAAAGTAGAACTATCCATTAACTATGAAGGTTCTCATAGAAAGTGCTGCCACTCTGACAATATCCCCGAACCATTTGCCCCGGTCTTTACCAGTTAATACAAATAGTATCTGTTATAAATATAAATCTTGAGTGCATTGACAAAATCATCCATATAACTTCGTATACCTTTTTAGCGATAGTGAGTCCACTGCGTACTGCCAGAGCGTCAAGCGCAGAGAGCCGATCGGCCTCTTCACGCGCCGCCAGATGCGAACTCTCTGGAACATTCTCCTGCTTCTCTTGTATCACTACTAACTCCTCGAAACTTGTCTCTGATATTTCGGACGCTGGAAAATAAACATTGACATTTCATCATTGAAAAGGCTGTTAATAATTTATGTTTTAAAAAAATCTCGTGGTTGTGTGTGCTGGATCAGAACTACTACTAGATACTCGTTGAACGTCAACTAATTTCTAGTTTCTAGATCTACATGCTTATCACTTATCTCTGACGGAGGAACAAGGGCCAAACGCTTTAGTAAAAAATAATTCCAAAACCTATGTACCTTAAAGGAAGACAAGAAAAACGTCCAAACACCTAATGGTGTGGTGGCAGCTTCCCTTGAGAGCCAGTAATCCCAGATAAGTATCACAACTTCTTTGACTGCATCATAAATAAAAAACGAAAGGTTTTTTATTTATGTTAAAATTTGAAATCTCGATCAATACTAATCCTAAGTAGCCGAAATTTGTATAATAGGTACTATGTAGTTTATACGTCAGCTTGGAAAGAACGACAAGGACGAATTAAGGGGGTCTAAGATTATTTGAAACCATAACATGGGTTCGGAATAAATAATCTAATAATAAGTGTAGAAGGATATCTAAGGCGAGTCAGCTAGTATGATATACATGTAAAAATCAACGTAAATGCTTACTTGTCAACTTGTTCTGCAGGAAAGGTGACGATATAACCAGCCTTAGTTCCTGTGGCAGCTCATAAGGAGAACAGTCCCCCTCGGCTAACTTGAGACATGTCCTCAAAATCTGCACGGGGCACGCAGGGTATCTATACCGGTACTCTTGCGGAGCCTTGAACAAGCCAGACAGACGAAAGGCTTCAACTAACAACTTCAACTCGAGTAGTTGAAACATTACTTTACGCCAGCAGTCGATTTCCTCCGGCTCTTCCAACAATGAGACATTTTCAATGTTTCCAACTTGTGATAAATTCTCTATTTCAGACAACAGAGATGTGAAAGGCTTCTCCGCATTCGCTAGTCCAATTTTTCTAGACACGTTTGGGTCTTTTTGTCCGTTCAACACATAGTGGAAAGTACTTTCGTAGTCGCACAAAAATATGCAACTTTGTCTTTCAGTGTGGAAGTACGCGTCCCACATCAAATGTTCGATATCTTCACGTCTGCTACCGTACTGCAAGTCCTGTTCAAACCAGCTCATAACAAGCCTGTACGAATAGAATTTCTGTACTGGATCTTCGATGTTGGTCACGTGACTTATCAAAAATTCTGTCGCATCTTTGAAGGAAACCGCTGCTTTTTTGAACGCAACGCTGCATTGCGCTATAAACATTGTCATGTCCTTCCCTTCCATTGGATCTTCTTTCATGGATAAGTTTTCGAACTTGTGAGTCCACTCGGCGATTAAAATGTCGTTGACGGGTACTTCAGCGAGTGTTGCTATCTTTAGAGCAACGTCGTAGCTTCGATTAGCGGTGTACATGTCGACGCATTGGATTATGTATTGTTTGGCGTCGTCTTGGAGCATTTTAGACACACTAATAGCTAGACAAGTTTCCATAGATATTTGGAGTATGTGGTAGAGCGTCGTGAAATTCGGTGACGGCACTGTAATGTTGGATGAAAAAGTTAATATTGCTGAGAGATATTTAAGCACGATCTTAGTCCTGCTGATGACACACTGCATACTTTATGAATCCTATATTATATCGATGAAGAAATAAAGTCGTTGCTAAGGTGTTGTTCTTCAACCGTATTGAACATAATCAATATCATAAATCATCAAGGTAATAAAACACATCATTTTGTTTGGACTTACTAATGTAAATTAATCTAAATTTATGCACAAATTGAAAATGGTCGAAACTATGGTAAATAAAATGGAATATGTAACAATCGGTGCAATTAACTGCATGAACCATAGTAAAAGTATGAATAATGTTGGAATCTTACCAAATACGTTTTTCTCAAATTGCGCCTCAGCTAGACACCTCAGAAACTCCCTCTGGTGGTATGCGCTGTCAAAGTTCTGAGCAAGAGCAGTCTTCACTAATGCCACTGCAACCTTTTGCATGGACTCCTGAATAGAAAGGGAATATCTTACAAGTTACAACACATACTTAGACAAACAACCCAAGCTCGCCCATCTAGCCAAATGCTTCCGCTTGTGCTGGCTTTAAAAATATTATTTTTGAACCAAACACTAACTCTCACAATTTCTGTGAGTATCAAGAAACGTAGCATATATTTATAGATGTACGTTATTTAATCCAATTTCTGCTTTATATGGGCCCCACCCATTGTAATCCCTCACCTACGGCTTTAAATACCGTACCTTCGATTGGGACAATTTATACTCTTGGTACTCGTATCGTACTTTTTTATAGCTGATAGGGCAGCCTTTGACCTTTCGCACCTACTACACTATAAAGCGCTTGCGATAGATTTTCCAGTTGTGGGTGGTCGTTAGTAAGGCGGGCTTTCGCATAATGCCCTACCACCATACTATAAAAACTGCCGTCCTAAGACAACAACAAAAGCACGGAAACGCTCAGTAGTAAATTCCACTGGCGGTCATCCATCCAAGCGATGGATGACCGCCAGTGCGCTGCGCACGTTGCTTAACTTTGTTGGTCAGTTAAAAACAACTAGGTAAGCTCAGCTACGAGCGCTTTTACAACCGGGCTAATAAAAGTAATTAAATGATAAATGTAGCTGTTCATTACAAAGTAATTATTTTAATAGGCCGTTCGACCAAGATTTTATATTATATTTGGTGCATTATAATATGCTACAATGCGTAATGGAGCCTACTGTATTGGTTTATAAGGAAGCGCTCGTAGCTCAGTTTGCTTTGCTGTTCTTAACCGATCAGCTAAGATAAGCAACATCCGCCGGGGTCATGAGGTGGATGGGTGACCGCTAGTGCAATTACAACTGAGCGCTTCCGTGCTTCGAAGGGCACGTTACGCCGTCGGTCCCTGGTTTTTGTTATGATGGCAGTCGTTATAGCATTTTTCGAATGCCCGCCTGGCTGCTACCACCTTCAAATAGAAAATCAGTCGCTAAGCACCTAACATGTTAAGTAGTGTAAGTGTGTTCCGCCAGCTGTCCTTGAGAGCCAGTAATTCTAGTTTAGCCTGAACAACATCTTCGACCAAATCATCAGGTGAGATTCTAGTCAAAGGCTACCCTATCAGCTATGTAAAAAAGCGAACGTTGCCATAACAGTTAATAAATTTGTAAAGCACATAAGTACGTAATTTATCAATATATACTCATAAATCTTGTTCAAGAAGTTATTATTAAAAAATGCTTTCATATTTTTAGTTATAGAATCCCAAGTTATAATAGTTATATCATTAGTTTTTAACATCGCTCTCTCACATCAGGATCCAAGACTCTTAGTTTAAACCACACGGGTATAAATATTAAACAGGTTTGACGATCCGGCCAAGAAGTAATGCATTTTTTTATAAAAATATACCTTAGACAGTTGCCAAGGTATGGCACTGGAGTCCACACTGTATTTCCTTTGTATATACATAAGGAAGTTCGTCAAATACTTGCTAGTTTCAGCGTCAAAAGTAAGCTTGCGTATGCAGCGATGGAGGAATGACGTCAATTGGGTTAAAGGACTCTCCTGTAATATGAAAATAATATAAAATAAATAATAAAGTAAAAATTATGCTTCACTGAATGACTTAAGTAAATCCACTTTAAGGCATCTTTGAGATTAAATTGCAAACCTACACCAATATTATAAATAGAAAAGATTTGTACTTTTGTATGCAACGAATACTGACAGTTATCACTAAATACTCTTTTCACATTTAGGCGGGTTCAATCCACGATTGAGGCACGCGATTTAAAAACAATATAGTGAATGCAGTTTTACACATATATATATTTATTTATTTTTTATGCTAGATAGGTTAGCCTTTGACCACTATCTCACCTGATGCTGAGTGATGATGTGGTCGAAGATGTTGTTCAGGCTAACCTAGAAGTTATGTTATTGAGGAAAAATAATCATTATGATTTAACCCTTTTGACAGTTATCACTAAATACTTTTTTCACATTTCAGGCGGGTTCAATCCACGATTGAGGCACGCGATTTAAAAACAATATAGTGAATGCAGTTTTACACATATATATATTTATTTATTTTTTATACTAGATAGGTTAGCCTTTGACCACTATCTCACCTGATGCTGAGTGATGATGTGGTCGAAGATGTTGTTCAGGCTAACCTAGAAGTTATGTTATTGAGGAAAAATAATCATTATGATTTAACCCTTTTGACAGTTATCACTAAATACTTTTTTCACATTTCAGGCGGGTTCAATCCACGATTGAGGCACGCGATTTAAAACGCGAATTTAAACATTTTCTAATAAATAGCAGCCTTCTTTTAGTAAAACGTCCTTAACAACTCAACGAATTAACATTCAGAAAACTACAAAACCCATACATTATCATTGTTTGGAAAATAGCGACATCTGATATTTTGTTTGCGAACATGCTGTTAATTCGATAATTTACAATACTTTCCAGGAGGCGGCGCTAGTGTCGCGTGACGTGTTCGCGCGAAGATTCTCATCGAACAGACTCTTCACTGCTGGACGGATATTGCACATCGTGCGACGCAAGCGCATGGGCATAGAGAAGTAAGCGCTATTCACGAATATTCTCTACTTTAATTTCATTATAATATAATCAAACGTGCAGAATGACTTATACCAGATTTAAGGAAAACAGTGGAGCTTACTGACATTTCCTTGAGCCGACATAATTGAAGGTGATAATGTGACGATGATGCGATGAATCAATAATCGAAATCAATATATCCTAGAGAGACTTCTAAAAATTAATACCCTTTTGTCCATTACTCGGCCACCAAGCATTTCCAGCACTGATGTGCTTTTTAAATAAGGTTTACAACTACTGTAAATACGATTTTCTACATATTACACTCAGTAATTTAATAAGTTAACATACAATAAAGATTAAAAGGGGTACCTTGTTAAGCAAAACACTATTATTTAAGTCAATTTAAGGGACAAGAAAATATTTTGATAACTTAATTATTCCTACATGTCTGATAACAGCAATGAAGGAGACGAGGAAAGGTAAAACATGATTATTTTTAAATTATTTTACTTATTTGTGTTTAGATTGAGATTTCACAAAAGTTTTTTTTATCATAGAAAAGTGCGCACGCAAGAGCCAACGTACGAGATGCGATGGGCGTGTCCAGAAGACTTCATGGAACTACAAGTAATGCCTAGAATGTTACTGGATCATCTGCCAGAGAACGTGCATCACACACTACAAACGGTTTTAGAAGAACGGCACACTTACCGTGCTACCCATGTAGTTTAACTCGACTATTTGACCAACAGATGGCGCTTAATGAAACACAGCATTTATTTTTTACCTGCCACGACATACTGCATTGCCTTGGTTAAGTGATTTGTGATTTTAGGCCTTATTTTTTATCCAGGAACAAAAAGACAGGAATCTCATTTTAAGTTTATGTGTACTTATAGTGAATGCAGATTAAAGAGTTAGTGACGTAACATAACAGGAAGGTTATGTTGAACTTATTGTTAAATATTATGACGTATTTATAAACTGTTTCGAACTGTTTATAGTTTTAAGCACATAGAATCAGATGCTATAATTGTAAATTGTTATTTTTTAACTCTTAAGTATAATTTACATTGTTGTCACTACATTTTTGCTACTACACCGTATTCCGTACCTGCTTTGATTCAGAAATATGAACAATTACTATGAATCTTTTGTGAATAGCTTCATATATTATTTTTTTTGACAAACGATGTGTCAAAGTAGTAAACTAATTAGTTTTATTAAGAAATGTGAGAAGACTGTGATGATGTCTAGTATGCAAATAATGTTTAAACGTATGTAAGATGCAATGACTGTGGTTTGTTGAAGAATGAAGTGTCTAAGCCATAAGGGCAGTTATTATAATTTGTAAATATGTTAGTATAAGGTATTTTGAGTTTCAGAGAAACTTCGGGAACTAATACCTCGTCCCAGTACGTAAACATATCAACGTTTAAAACGTTACTCATTTCCCAATTACGTGTTAATTTCTCCATATGCTTGATAGATGGCGTTAAGCACTCGATTAAAATTTATTTGCTCAAATCGATAAGCAATTTATTATTATAAAATTTTCTAAATTTCAATTAATCATTATGTAGCTACTGCCAAAGTATCTATACTTACTTTTGTTACGAAAATATTAGAATCTTTGTTAATAATATTAATTAAGACTTGCAAAGCTACCACTAAGTACAATAACTAGTAGATAGAGTAGCATACTGCGTTACCGGAGTCAATTATGTAGTAAAATAAAACATAAACTTACACATAAGTACATGACTAGTAATAGATAAATTATTTTCTATACACTAATATATAACTTTATAGTAAGTTGAATGTGTGGGTGTTCCATTAGTAGTTCGTTCGATTTTCAATAAGATTTATTCATTTGTTATTACAAATAAAGCATTTAATAGTGATCCAATTATTTGGCAGTAGATCAAGGGCCTGTTTCAGAATGTTCGAGTAAGTTCCGGTTATACTACTCAGAACATATTTAATAAATAAAACACTATCTTTGCGTTTCACAATCATCGATTTAGCCTATCCATCGGTTAAAGCTTGAAACGCGCTGCATATTAACTGTAATTTTTATCATTCGGTTATTTTATGTTCTGGGTAGTATAACCGGAACTTACTCGAACATTCTGAAACAGGCCCTTAACGTACAACGAGAATTATTTCTTTATGTGAATGTTAAATTTGACAGGTGAACAATTGGTTGTCCATTCTTCAAAGTGGTAAATTAAATGTATATTTATAGTAAATGACACTATAATAGATGCTGCATAACTATTTATTATTTCGAATCAGATATAACATTAAATCGAATCTCACCATTTCACTGCCCATTTAAATAATATACCTTGAAACTATAAATTGAAGAATATAAATCTTATTAAAGAGTGAAGTTAAAAAGAAAGTAACAGACCTGAAAAATTCAATAGTATTAAAATTTATTTTTCTATAAATATTATTGCATGTAATAGTTACAGCAAAATATAAGTTCATAGATTAGATAGGGCTGATATTAGTTCTCAGAATTATCACCACGGAGAGCCGCGGTTTTTCTCATACAAATTCACTATATATGTCTAAATTTAGTGATCATACATCTCTCGTACATATAAAGTAAAATTATGAATTTTGACTCCGTAGTTTCCTTCATTTGATATAATAAATTATAGGGGCCTATCTACACTTTATCTATAAAATGTATTAGAAATGAACTTCATGTAAATATAATTACTTACATATACTTCGGGAACAATATTAAAATGACTTGATAGCATTATACTTATAGACGTTTCTAAATAATGTTTTTGTAAAAGCATTTATGTACTACGAATAACATTCCAATTTATTCTTAATGTGTCCTCAGTCCCTTGCCAATATAATGTGTTAAAATATAAGTTTACTATATCTGCAGAATGCTGCAAATATAAAAATCTAAATAAGTATAGTAGATTTGAAATTACGAATTCTGAATTTTTGCTTTATACTAACTATGAAATAGTTAATGTTACAAAGTACAAATCAAAATAACATAAGAGATGTTACTTAATAGAGATGACAGTTTAATTCACATGCAGATTTTAACTTCTGAACGCGAAACAATATATTTTTTTAAGAAATAATTAATGTTCAAAAAAATGCTCTACAAAACCAAGGTTTTCTCTAATAATCTTATACCAACATAACAAAAGTGGTTGAGCATATTCCACACCTAATAAAACCAGCATATTGATAATTCTTAACTGTTCATTTCCACAGAATTTTAACACTAATTGTGATATTGTTGCTGCAAAAACTCTTACGATATTAGATTAAGTTTTTTTTAATAATTCAAATAGTTTCTGATGTTACTACTCATTTTGATTGTTTTATTTCTATATATTTTTATAATTTTACATGGAGAGGTACTGAATCAATATTCAAGTATTAGAAGGACTGAGGTTCTTTTCACTTGTACCCTAAATTAGGGCTTTATAATCTCTCTCACTATATAGGGTGTAGCCAATGTCTTGTGTTGGGTTTGTGTTAATTTATAATAAACATATATTTTAAGTAATTTGTTATTTTATTTCTATCACACATATAGACTAACCAGAAAAAAACCCTGACTGATTCATAAGGACCTATTCTACATCGCAAAATCAGCTGTGAACTTTCTAAGTAATAACAAGTTGAATTCGAGATTACCTCTTTCAACGGCCTAGTATCAGTAGTCCGATAATTTGATGATCGGACGATTGTTACGATTTCGTCTCAGTAGTCCGGTGTTACAGACAATCGGACAGCTTTTTAGTCCGATGTTAATTTCGTCTCAGTAGTCCGACGTTACATAGGACCTATAATAGGACTGCTGAGCCTTTGAGTTCAATGTTATCTAACATTAACTACCTGCTTAACTTGCAACTAAAAAAGCTATTTCTACCAAATCCCCAAGCCCCGTCCCACAGGGCAGGAAACAGCACTCACTATTACTATTATTCTAGAATTTCTTCAGATGCTAATTTTTCCACTGCAGTACCTTATATAAATATAGGAATAACTATCACCTTTTATGAGTTTTTGTTCGCCTGGTACTTTCAACGATTTCAATTAGATATTTCACTGTCTGAATTTTTATGTTTAACCTCTTACTCATTTCTGTATTCCTGGTAACATCAAACTAAAAGGCTCAGCAGTCCTATTATATGTAACATCCGACTACTGAGACGAAAGGTCCGATCATCGAAATATAATTGTTATTAAAATCGGATTAAAAAGTTCAGTAGTCCGGTGCGAAATAGTAACATTAGTCCGATCATCGAACTATATTGGTAGCAATTCTGTTGGCAAAAAACTAACTAAAATTTAGTAAGATTAGATTTAGAAATGTCAAATAAACATTTATTATTCTGTTGACGCCATAGTTTAGTTTATTCACTCTAAAATTATTAAAGTTACTAAACTTATTAAAATTTGCATATTTGCTATTCTGTTGTACCATAATTTAGTCAGATTAGGTGGAATCATAGATAATTTAACCTAAAATTAATCAACATGTAAATTGGTGTTGACTAAAGCTGTAATGTTCTCCAATTAATATATATTTGCGGATTTTATCATAATCACGGCTTTCTTAGTCGGATAAACAATGGATAGACTTCGCGGACAGCCATGTGCTTTGTTATTTTTTTTTAATATGAAATTACCACTAGATCATGTTACTGAACCTAGGCTTTCGAGATTACGAAGCGACCTGTTGAAGCTGCTCTGCCAAGCAACGTGGCAAAATCGCTCGTTCCACTACGATCCCCTATTTCAGTCCCCCAGGGGACTGTACAACACTCACTATTCCACTACAGTACCCTATTCAGGGGACACAACTAGTACTAAAAAAAGCAATTCCACTTCGATCCCCATATGCTTTCTTCTATGCTCAGGATCCAACTAGTGCTAGAAAATGCAATTCCATCACAGTAAAATGGCGAGCCTAATCTCACTCCGAAATATCCTCTAAATAGGTCTTATTTCTGACATCTGTCAAAGTGACAGTTTATGTCAGCTAGACAGGTGTGATTTGTGACAGGAGTCAAAGTGACAGTTGATGTCGTATTTTATGTACTCAAATACTTTTTGTTTTCGTGACATCTGTCAAACTTTTATAGATCTCATAGAGATCTTCGTTTCAGATGACAGGTGTCAAATTAAAATGGGATTTATCTCGGAAACTATTGATCCTTGACTTGTAGTTTCTTCACAGATATAGTACATCTCATAACGATCTTCATTTCAGATGACAGCTGTCAAATTAAAATAGTGTTTATCTCGGAAACTGTTGATCCTACACTACTACTTTCTTCACAGATATGATAGATCTCATAGAGATCTTCATTTCAGATGACAGCTGTCAAATTAAAATAGTGTTTATCTCGGAAACGATTGATCCTAGACTACTAGTTTCTTCACAGAAATGATAGATCTTATAGAGATCTTCATTTCAGATGACAGCTGTCAAATTAAAATAGTGTTTATCTCGGAAACTGTTGATCCTACACTACTACTTTCTTCTCAGATATGATAGATCTCATAGAGATCTTCATTTCAGATGACAGCTGTCAAATTAAAATAGTGTTTATCTCGGAAACGATTGATCCTAGACTAATAGTTTCTTCACAGATATGGTAGATCTCATAGAGATCTTCATTTCAGATGACAGCTGTCAAATTAAAATAGTACTTATCTCGGAAACTGTTGATCCTACACTACTACTTTCTTCTCAGATATGATAGATCTCATAGAGATCTTCATTTCAGATGACAGCTGTCAAATTAAAATAGTGTTTATCTCGGAAACTGTTGATCCTACACTACTACTTTCTTCTCAGATATGATAGATCTCATAGAGATCTTCATTTACAATGACAGCTGTCAAACCAAAAATAATATCTGGCCTTAACGTTTTTGAATATTATTCTCGGACCATTGAGGAAATTATGAATAGGTACATTATTAATTTGGCGAAAGTAGAACCATACTGACAAATACAAGGAAAAAAATATTCAATTGATGCCACATTGATCCAAGTACAAAAAGCGCCTTATATTGCTAGAGGATCTCAATTTTCACTTTAGCATTATACTTGCTTTCAAGAATATATCCTGCTATACTGATCCATTATTTATTTTTTATCTGTTTTTTTTCTGCATAAACCAACATTTTGACTACTTTTAATCAAAATATTTTATCATAGGATTTTTTTTTTATTTTGTCTGATTTATTAGCCATTATTTCGATAAAGATTAAGGCATAATAAATCACGTATTTTTTTTAAATAAGTTCAAACGCGTTTCCTTCTTCTTCTTAATATAATGGAAACGATACTTGGATCAGTATGGTTCTACCGTCGCCATTTATGTATTGAGAGATTCGGCAATGGGTTACCTATCAACTAATATAATATAATATAATATATATATATATAATACTTAATTAGTAACATATCCACTGCATTTATTTTTACTCCAATCACTGCATCGCCATAAAACTGCATCGTTCTTATAGGCCTTTTTGCGATGGTATTTATATCCATCATGAAGTAGCACTGGACCCTTTCGGTGAACGATTTGAAACTCCTCACATTGTTCATTAGTAGACATGGTTAATGAAAAAAATTGTATAAATAATTTGATTTTACATATTTTTTTTATTTTTTTTAGATCGATGTAAATATGTCAAACAATTTACTCCTCAATGTCAGGGTAAGAGTTATGCCGGCCAGTGCATTGTAAATTAGTAGACAATAGAGATTCACTTTCCGAAATTCCCTATTTCATCGGAGTGGTGGCCTACGAGGATTCGTTCCAAGCCATGGAAGTAACGTACACAGTACCTACTCACTGTAGTACGGAGTACTTATTACTTCCATGTTCCAAAGTAATTGCTAGTCTCTATGGAGCAGATCTGTATCTGTAATCTGTTTAGGTTATCATATTTATTTCTGTTAATATAAATACTTGGACAAAACTATTACATACTGTTTAATTTATTTTTTAATTTAAATATAACGTAATTTTATTTTCAACAATTAAAAAAAAAATGCAAAGCTTTAACACTGCAAATTGAAAACATAGGTAGAAACGTAAAGGATTATTCTTGTTGTCGCCACTTTTCGCCCCCCAGTGGGGGACAAAACATTTTTTTTCCTTTTGAGCCCCATACTTAGGGGTCAAAAGTAATTTGAACTCCTGTTGACCCCCATGAAAATTTATTGTAATATTTCATACTAATGTGGTGTATACAATAATTGCCGTGCCAAATTTTATGAGTTTCAATTTTCATTTAGATTCATCTATTTGAACAAAACTGTTCCAAGCTTTGTTAAGCTCATTATAGATCTTATACAGTTGTAAAACATGTGCATAGTTATAAATAGTTACAAATGGTGAAATTTTAAATAACAAAAAAAATATATTCAAACGAAATAAAACATATTGAATTATTATGTATCTTCCTGTCACAGATGTAAACATTGACAGATGTCATAGTGACGTATTGATATATTTCCACATTACCTTCACAAATGTTGGATGTGACAAATGTCAAAATGACAAGACAATTGTGAAACTTTTAAGAGCAATATCTCGGAAACTGGTTGTCTAAGACAAAAAGTTTCTTTACAAAAGTGATAGTTCTAGGCGAGATCTTCATTTTGAATATAAGCTGTCAAACTCTTACTTGGACAATTCTCGGAAGTCAATATCTCGGACATTATCCATGAGTTCTATCATATCTGTGAAGAATGTCAATAGTTGCCGAGATCCAAACTATTTTAGTTTGACAGCTGTCATCGGAAATGAAGATCTCTATGAGATCTATCATATCAGTGAAGAAAGTAGTAGTGTAGGATCAACAGTTTCCGAGATAAACACTATTTTAATTTGACAGCTGTCATCTGAAATGAAGATCGTTATGAGATGTACTATATCTGTGAAGAAACTACAAGTCAAGGATCAATAGTTTCCGAGATAAATCCCATTTTAATTTGACACCTGTCATCTGAAATGAAGATCTCTATGAGATCTATCATATCTGTGAAGAAACTAGTAGTCTAGGATCAATAGCTTTCGAGATAAACACTATTTTAATTTGACAGCTGTCATCTTAAATGAAGATCTCTATGAGATCTATAATTTCTGTAAAGAAACTAGTAGTCTAGGATCAATAGTATCCGAGATAAACACTATTTTAATTTGACAGCTGTCATCTGAAATGAAGATCTCTACGAGATCTATAAAAGTTTGACAGGAGTCACGAAAACGAAAAGTAATTGAGTACATTAAATACGACATCAACTGTCACTTTGACACCTGTCACATTTTAAACCTATTTCTTAGCCATTTTTAGAAAAAAAAATACCCTATATACGAATTCAAAATTGAGTTTTATGACATCTGGTGTCACTTTGACATCTTTGTCGAGATATTGCTGTACAGGTAAGCACTGTTCCTATGGGGGACTGTAGTGGAATAGTGAGTGCTTTAGAGTCCCCTGGGGGACTGTAGTGGAATAGTGAGTGTTGTACAGTCCCCTGGGGGACTGAAATAGGGGATCGTAGTGGAACGAGCGGGCAAAATCATAATTTTTGGGCTTTATCACTGGTTTCGATAGTTTCGAATAATATAAACAAAGTTCCATAGGTAAAAAGAAGGTATCAAAGACAAAACATTTTTACAAAACTACTTGAATCGTACTCCATCTAGCGTAGAGTAGCGGCAAAGTGAATTATATTTAGTATTGATAATTTGCGGTTTTAAATTTAGTTCGAGGTAACAGCAGAATGACTTTTAGAAATCCTAAAACTAAAATTAGAACTTTTTAATTAGTTAGTTTAGTTAGTGAGCGAACAACAGAATTGCTGCCACTATCGGCCCTTTCAGCTGTGAAGTTCCTAAGTAATAACAAGTTGAATTTGAGATTATCTCTTTCTCTGGTCAGGTGTTAGCAGTTTTTTTTGGTCATATGTAAAACTAAATATCATTGCATAATTCATTTATTGGGAGTATTAAATCAAATATTTATAAAAATATAACAATTTCATCAGTCATCAAAATATTATCACAGCAATTATATATATTATGTAATTTCAGCTTTAGTAAATAACTTTTTTACTTATTATGAATACATAGTTCCTAATAATAATATTTCAAATATAACATTATTGAGAATCACGTTATTATGACTATACATTTTAAAAGCTAGCAACTGGCAACCAACTAGTTTTTTTTTGGCATTTTCTTTCTTTTTTCACTGACCACTTTGGTCGGACTCTTCCTTAGGTTATCGAATACGCTCTATAAATGATCAAACTCTTTAATGACTCCATAGTGAGCATAAAGACTTATTGGAATATAGTAGCTATGTCAGCACATCATATAAATATTTAAATCCAGATTAGAGATCATTCTCTTTACGCACTTTTTCATCGACATAGATTCCGTAGTTCAGTCATGGCCGTCTGGGATAAGGATGTTTTATTCCTTTCTGCCTTATACCTGCAACAATCAAATTCGACCATGAAAAGTTGAAATATGCGGATTATCAGCACGCTAATAAAAACAATAACGTATTTTGCAATTTGGATTAAAAATGTAAACAGTAAATATAAAAATAGGAAATAGTTCTAAGAGATGATTGATGTGAAAAGGTCACTTGATATACAGGGTTATTGGAAAAGGCTAACAACCTGTTAGGGTTGACTTCTGCTAGTCTTAAAAAACATTCTGAAAAGAATTTGTTTTTTTTCTGATTTTTATGTTTTTGGCGGAAAAAGCCCGAGGACCACCTGACCTTAAAAGTCTCTTGTGCCTGTTATTTATTATTTTATATTTTTTATACTTTGCTAGATGTAAATACTCAAAACTCTATTCAAAGGGAGCGCGGCGCGGTCCAGTGTTGCCGCGGCGGGCGTTCTTGGCTCAGAGTAGGCATTGTCTTTTACTACGAGACTCAAAACTTATAACAATAAGTTTTTCTAGTACTCTCTGACACTTTTAAGTTCTGTGTCACGCAGTAAAAGACAATGCCTACTACGAGCCAAGAGCGCCCGCCGCGGCAACACTTTAAATTTAAACGTAAGCACTCATTTCTGAATGGGTTTTCACGACATTTTGATTAAAGTAGGTCCTGGACATACATGGTATTTTCATCAGAGCTATAAGGAATAGGGAGGCGCAACATGTATATAAATATGAACACTACGCGAACGAGGTTCTTATGTAGACGCTAGTTATTAACATATTAGAAGATTACCTACCTATTAACAAATTCGTTTGCGACGTCTGGTCTGTACGTCGCCATATCTCGCAAATACGCCTGGTCGTTAGTGAGAGCGCGTCTGTACGCCAACTCCCTCCAAGCCTCGCCCCATCGACCTGACAGCAGAACTAGACCTTCCATGAAACTGAAACATAAATAATTAAGAAATATATAAATCTAAGCTGTTCTTCATCTTACTGTCCTCCCCACGATAAGAGACTGGTCTCACTGGATGCATTCTGCGTCCTGCGGTCCAGTCAAATCGAACGCAGCTCGCGCCTTGTGCGCATCATCCGTCGGTCATAGCAGTAGCTCCGACAAATAATCATCCGTCGTCATAGGGCAATAATCAATGGGCACAGCGGCCATTTTATATTTAATTATTTACATTGAACTGCCCAGCCGCCCACGCGCAAACGCGCTGGCGCTGCCCACAACCAGGCAGAACTTGTAGAAGTTCTGCCTGGTTGTGGGCAGTGCCAGCGCGTCCCTGCCCGATTTGTTCCTTTCCTTGTTGGCACGCACAGATGACATGACACACACACTTGGCACGGTCAGATCGTATTTATAAAAAAATCCTATATAAGGTGGATATCAACAGTACTGCGTTGGGTGGTGTGGAATCGATAACTGAATGTGTTCCACTCATGTTTAATTTTTACAGACACAAAATCTGTACTATTATATAAGCTGTGGCGCATTGGCTTTTAAACTGATAGCGACGACAACCGTGGTTTACTCCATTCACACACGTGATTACGAACGCTACGCGAAATCAATAATAGGACTAGGTACAACGGTACAACAAAAAAACAGCTGTTTCGCGTATCTATTCTGATGGATGCCAAGTAAGTGGCGGTGGCGGTGCGTGGCTAGATTGTATCAGGTTACCGGCCAGTTTATCTAGCCTGCCGATTGCCTCCTGCTCGGCCGCCAGTCGATTCTCTACGTACCCCTGTGCAATCAGTATGTACCTACCTACTTCAAACGGGAAACATCATTAGGTATCTAACGGCCACGCAGGGTTCAATTTTTCAACGCTAATTCATTTATTATGTGATTTGTTTTATATTTGGATTCTTAAAAGTTATATCGTTTTGCTACTACAATAGATAAATATTCATCTCAACTAAATGATTTGTTATTTGATTTACCTAATACTTTATTTTTAATTTCACGTTTACGCACTTACTGTGTTGAATCACATATTACCTTTTGAGTCGCAGGTATTTCGTTGGTACGTCATATTGTGTTTATCCGTTATTATACATACTATGCCGCTACCGCGTCATCGGTCATCATCATCGTATCTTTTGGTCGCAAGCCGCCAAAGACAGAATAGAATAGGTACTTACACGAAACAGCGATTGAATGCAGTTGATACACCGCGGTTGTCGTCGCTATATCTCAACGCGCCATAGCTTAGATAAAAAAAAATTAAACACATTGCAGTCGATTTCAAGCCACCCCTTGCAGTGTAGTTGATATATTACTATCCTCCTTATGTAAATGATGTTCACACAGTGTGGGTTCGATTGAATTTTGTTCGATATGAATAAACCGCCCGCGCCGGACGCAGAACGCATCCAGATGACAAGTCCTTTAAATGAGATTGGCACAAGAAGTATTTTGTTCCACTCGATTCGGTTACTTGTCATTGCAATACTCAAACCTTTCATACAAATATCATTAATTAAAGCTAACATACACGGAGATACCCATCAGAACATGTAAACCTGCGCTAGTTCGATCTGGTTCGATGCGTTCACATACACGAAACAATCGCATCCTATAATTTCACTTTGCGTTCTGAACCGCGTTTGCCTCTACTCTTTGCTAACTACTCATAGACTACTTATAGTACGGATGTGTGTAGCAGCAGGTAGAAATGAAGGTAGAACTTATCATGTGTTAGTCTTTATACATTACTTCCACTCCTTCGGCCTTCCTAAGCTCCTATATGTGCATATTCTTACTCAACAATCTTGTACGTTTTTCATTTCTTATAAATTCTTCACGCCCACCTTAATCTTCTTCCATTCTATCTTCAATTGCCTAACCTTCACATATCCCTGCATCACGACAGGTCTCTTTGATGATGACTTTACAAATGTTCATTTCATTTGCATTCGTGGGTCATAGTGTAGTCGGTCCTAGATATCTGTCGCCATTTTATCCATTCTGTACTGCCACAACAAATCCCGGACATTCGGATTCATTGGAAGTTTGCTACTAACGTCATCACCTCTCCAGTAAAAAATTAAGATGTATGTAAAAGAATAACTAATAACTTGAATACTCACGTCAAATATTCGGTAACCAAACGATACATTTGTGCTGTACTTCTGTTCAGTATTAGCCGCGTAGGCGATGCATTCAGAAGTGATATCTGTAGTGCTACTTGTTGCGCTAGTGTCGCCATCTCTCCCGCAAATCCGGTACACCCAGCTTGAAGGTAGAGGGAGCAAGCGTCGGTGCAATGGTTCAAAGCTGTGTCAAGTAGAGATCGGGTGGAAACGTTGTCGTGGATTTGTAGCCACTCTGGAGGTTGGAATGGCCTTTTTGATGTTGCCTGAAACAGGAAACGAAGTTTAATACATCTGGGTCTGTTCCCTAAAATTATTTTATTTACGATGTTCATTAACAAATTGCGATGCGAAATATGGTGAAAGCTATGGTTTAATTGACAGATTTCATTTGCCCAATATGTTCCATCATTAGGTTTTTGTCCTTGATCGAAGTTGATCTCCAGATACGTTGATAACATTATATTAAACCATTGACGATGATTAAGTTTTCAGATGAAGTGTTAATGAAGTAATAATTGATGGAATAAAAATATAATTGTTGTAAATTAGGATATTCAACATGACACAGTAGCTTTATTTTGTATTACTTTTACTAAGACTGCGGGTTAAATCATGCAAAGAATGTTTGCGTGGAATACATTGCAAACGCTCGGTTCATTTTGAAATGCGGTAGCATGTATAGATCAGGGTAATATTCGATGTTTGCACACAAACAAGTTGAAGCGAGTGCCAGCAGTGCTGACGACATCTAACAAATGTCAGTATGCTTCTTCGCAATTAACCCAGATTAAACCATCGACATTAGCATTAATTTTAGGTTGTGGATAAGATTATTTAACTTATAAAATTCTAACAACAAAATCTGATCTATTTGTCAAAATTTGAGTTTGACGTTTGTGCACACGCTCCACTACCACTTTTCTGTGAGCGTTATATCCAGCCGGATGTGACGTCTAGGGCGTTCGGATAGCCTATCGGTGCCAAAAATAACACTCACAAACGCTAAAAATGATCACACGGGCCGTTCGTTTTGGGACTTCGTGATCAAAAATATCGTTTTCGCTCACCGTTCGGATAGCTTTGAAAACGCTACAAATGACAGAGAAAAGTGATATTTTTGACCCATGTCTTAACGTGGGATCGTTGTGATCGTTTTTTGACAACTGCTGTTTTGACAGTTGTATTTGGCGCGATTGAAGAGTTTCACAAGTTTTTTATATAGTATTTATATTATATATAAATATATAATATAAATACCATATTATTTAGTAGGTACCTACTTGTTTAATGCCACTTTTGAAACTGCTACAAACGCAATCGAGCCAAAACGAACGCCCCTGTCATAGATGATTTAATATTGTTATCAGATGTCTGTTTAGCACAATATGAACGAACATAAGCGTGAATACAATGCATATGTTATTATGTAGCTTATATTTGCATGATTCGAACCGAGAGTTAAATCGAACCGAACGTAAGTGTGAATGCAATGCATATATTATTATGTAGCTTATATTTGCATGATTCGAACCGAGAGTTAAATCGAACCGAACGTAAGTGTGAATGCAATGCATATATTATTATGTAGCTTATATTTGCATGATTCTAACCGAGAGTTAAATCGAGTTACTCAAAATCATTACCTATTTGTTAAAGTGTATGTAGTCATTGTTGTGTGTTAATACACGATAAATCATGTGATGGACTAAAAATATAACCTCCTTCACTCACATACATAGCCCGTGAGATTAGACTTTTCTCAGGAGTTTTGATAGTGACCAAAATCTTCAAAGCATAAAATTAAAAATCCGTCGTGTAATAAAAAAATACTGGAATTTACCTTAGCCGCATCCAAAGCCATTTTCTGCAGATCTTCAATCAGATTTAAAGCCTGTTTTTGTTTGACATTAGCCGCTTCTGCGTACATATTGAAATGCAACGCCACCATGATGTAAGTATCTGTGTCCCCTGGACAATGGATCTTGAGGAAGTCCAATAGCCCTTGTTTGAACTCAGCTATTTTGTCAGGTTGTTGTCCAAGCATGTAGTCGAACTGGCCCAGTAGGAATTCGAACTGATGGTTGTCCCTCAATGCCTGTAAATGTCAAACATCGATTTAGGTAAAAATAACTTAAAATGAATAAAGATACCATTTTAACTTCGTTCCGTTCTTTATTCAACTGCCTGGTTCGTCAACAAAACTATGATTATTATTAGCGCCGTAGATGTTAAGTGAAATAAATAATTGACTTTACCATATTACTTTATTGGTGTTTTCATGAAGCTTGCTACTTTATATGATGGCATTTGATTTTGAAAATAATTATCAGGTTTCTCTAGACTGCTGTGAAATCGGACAAGAAAGTTTTTACTGTAGAGAGGCGTAAGCACCTGTTAGAATCATATATTTGTTAAGCTTAGATTATCTTATGTAAATAAGTAACAAGAAGTTACTCATTATGTAATCCTAGAATATCCTAAAACTTGTTGATATTTTACATTTTTAATAACCGCCACACTGGTCATGCTTATAATCTGTGTTCATTCTGAACTAGCCAATGATGAACCATCCTGTCTTATTTCGGATTGGCTGATGCGTTGTGACGGGAACGCTTAAGTCCCTGATTGGTGGTGGTAAATATAGCGGGAAGTTTAATGGATATGCGAAAGACACTTGGCGCAGTCATTGCTATAAAACCAATGTCTCAACTTACTGAGCTCTTTTTATTCTTCACAAGTGACTGCCGCATCGAGAGTTATTGAGTTAAGTGCTGTACTATTTAATGTAACATAACTGATATTCACGTGTTGTGTGTGGGTGTATGTTTGTTGGCTTCCAAAATAGTTTGCCCTTTTTATTATATTATCATTGTGGAATGTGACTATACAATATTACCTTTGAAGTAATCCATGTAACCCTAATGATGTATTATTCTTCTTAAAGTGTTCTATGTGTTCCTATAAATGTTGTCTTTGGTCGTTTCTTATGATTCCCATTTGCATAGAAAACCTAGTAAGTTAGATAGTTAAGTACTGAACTAGTAGTACTTATTCACTTTAAATAAGCTACGACTAGGTTATGCCATCATAACCTGCCTAACATTTAATAAGTTAATGAGCCTATATTATAGCTGAAATAAATGCTCTCTATCTTGCTTAACAAATCTCACACACGCATCTCTCCCGCGCCTACTCGTCCATACCATAAGCCACATTTGAAGCCGTGATGGCTCAGTGGCATTGACTATGGACTGCCGTGCAGCAGGTCCATGGTTCGAACCGCATGGTGGAATGCCCGCCTGGGTAGCGACCACCCTCAAGTAGAAAATCTGTCGCCAAGCATCTAACGGTGTGTTCCGGCGGCTGTCCAGGTTAAGCCTGTTAACACCTTCAAGCACATCATCACTAAAAAATATATATATATATATATATAAGCAAAGGTGCACTAGTTCAGAAGTGTACTAGGAAAACATAATATAGAGAGTGTTACCTGGAATATGTATGCGCACTCTGTATACCTGGCGAGGCCGGTGAGCAGACGCACCATGAGCCGCCACGAGCGCGCCGCCAACAGACGCGCGGCCAGCGCCTGTGCCGACCGCAGCGCCGTCGCCACGCCCTCTGTGTCACACGCGCACGAGAACCACTCGTGACCGACCACCAGCAACTCGATGCAGATTATGTTCACCTATACAGAGTTGCATCATCAACTAACTGAAGAATGAGCTTACTGCCGCACTTAGAGACGTCAACTAACTTTAAACTAGGACTAAATTACATATTTAATTATATATATGTATTTGCAAATGTACACATCATTTTATTTTATTTTATGCCTGATAGGTTAGCCATTGACTACAATCTCACCTTATGGATGATGTGGTTGAAGATGTTTTTCAGGCTAACCAAGAATTACTGGCTCTCAAAGACAGCTGCCGGAAAACACCGTTAGGTGCTTGGCACAGATTTTCTACATGAGGGTGGTAGCTAGCCAGGTGGGCATTCGCAAAATGCCACCATGCTATAACGACTGCCATCCTAAGACGACAACCGGGACCGACGGCTTTACGTGCCCTCTGAAGCACGGAAGCGCTTAGTAGTAATGCCACTAGCTGTCACTTATCCAACTCATGACCGCGACGGACGTTGCTTATCTTTACTGATCGGTGAAGAACAGATAAGCAAACTTCGCTACGAGCGCTTTAAAAATTAACTACTGTTTGCTTTATAAGTTACACATTACGTTTGTAAATGAACTTTATTACTTTTATTGATATGCAATAAAGAATTATCGTATCGTAAACGTCCTTTTTGTACTGGTTAAAGCTTTGTTCTAATTGCATTGCTGTTCGACAGCCAAATTGCGTACAACAAAATAAATTTTGTCGATCGTACGATGCCAACATGTCCAAACTAGACTTCGTCGAACTCGTTGGTCGCCTAGGTGGTTTATCAATGCCCCATGCGCTTTAACTAAGTGAAAACTTATTTAATACAAAATTACTAGCAATGAAACCAAGCCACAAACGTGAAGGAGTATATCAGACTTATATAGATACGACGATATTTAGTAAATTCCTCCACTTTTACTTTCAGCTACGACTAAACAACAATTCTACCAGTACACCTGAATAAATTCAGAAATATTCTCCCCGTTCTTTGGGCATTAACTTAAAATTATTTAACACATAAAAAGTTGGTGCAACTGAAACGACAAAAATATCGTCATCAACCGGAAGACGTCCGCTGCTGAACAAAGCCTCTGACATCAGGTATCTCAGGTGAGACAGTTGTCATAAGAAAACCAATCAGGTATAAAAAAAAACGAGAATTACCTGTTTTGTCGACAGCTGCGATCCTTTAGTTATCCTCCTAATATTCGACTTGACCTCGTTCCTAATATGAATATTGCTTCGCGTCACTACATCAAACAAATTCCTTCTCGAATCCTTCGATAACTTGCTGCCTGCTGCATATACAGTCGACACAGAATACATAGACTCCGTCTCAGCTGACAGTAATGTACCCTCTTCTGTCAAAATCGATTCCACCTCCCCACTTTCGACGTTCTGGTATTCTTCATCGATTAAAGTGTCAACGTCTAAAGAGCTATCATCGAGCGAGTTTTCCGGTATTTTCGACGCTCCAGTGACTTTGTATATTTTCTGGAAAGCCATTAGATGTTCCAATACAAGTCTTCCGACAGGACTGCAGGCGTCGGGTCGCATATTCATAAACATCTCTAGATCTGAGTTGAGGGTGTACCCCCATAGAGTGTATTGGAAGTGTATTTTTTGACGGAATGTGGATGTCGCGAGGAGATGTGGGGATATTATTGCTGCTACCATTTCGCGGCATAGGTATTCAGCTACCTGGAATGGAATAAAGTAAATGTTTTAGATTATATCTGAAACAATGTACTTTGTAATTCTTAGTGATGTATTAATTTTAGGAACGTTTCTCATATATATGGATGAGGTTATCTGTGTGGTAATATATGTTCTCTGACTTTCATTTTAATTTGTTTGTATTTTACTTCAACGCATCATTACGTGATAAACTAAGCCTCAATCAAAGAGGATTAAATAAACTTGGTTTTCTTCTAAATTTTTTAACGACCTATATCTTTTCATAATGAATTGTATTTACCTCTTTGGTCGGTATGTTGAAAGTCTTGAAGACCAAGTTGGCTAGTGACATTCGACCTCTGCCGTTGACCAAGTTAATGAAGTCCAGAGGTCTATCCTGGCCGATCAGCACATTTCTATAATTCCAGCCTATTTGAAGTGCCATACGGAAGTAGCTGGCGACCTGTGGGAGATGGATACATTAAAATATTGAAACAAATTTCCAAAGATCTTATTTTTGTAATATTATTACAAGCACTATCGCGTGCTAAGCGAAAATCACTTTTACAAATTTTAAGAGCCCAAAACTCTTGTCCCGGTTGGGAAACGAACCCGACTACTACGCGAATAGGCATAAATCTTACAATGACGGAAAAATCTTAACCAGGGACGGGATTCAAACCCGCGACCATCCGTCCCTCAAACAGCGACATGCTCTGCCAATTGAGCTACCGTGGTAAGTGAGTCATAGCTCAAATGTATACTTTCGTTCCTATTGTTTAACCTCATCCACCGTATTTGAATGAAAATAATTTGAAGAGAAAATTTGAAAAAATAATATGTGCACTAATTACAAAATATTTTGTATCGAATAAAATATTGTATTATACAAAACTGCTTTTAAAAACAATAGGAAAGCATTAGAGCGCAGCTCGCGTGACATAGATAAGATTGATCTCATTATACAATTTATTATTTGTCCTGTAAATTATAATTCCTAAGACACCAACGAGTAAGTCACTCAGGTAAAGTTCTCGCAAAAATAGGGAGCATCGTTTCATAAAGTAGAACTATCCATTAACTATGAAGGTTCTCATAGAAAGTGCTGCCACTCTGACAATATCCCCGAACCATTTGCCCCGGTCTTTACCAGTTAATACAAATAGTATCTGTTATAAATATAAATCTTGAGTGCATTGACAAAATCATCCATATAACTTCGTATACCTTTTTAGCGATAGTGAGTCCACTGCGTACTGCCAGAGCGTCAAGCGCAGAGAGCCGATCGGCCTCTTCACGCGCCGCCAGATGCGAACTCTCTGGAACATTCTCCTGCTTCTCTTGTATCACTACTAACTCCTCGAAACTTGTCTCTGATATTTCGGACGCTGGAAAATAAACATTGACATTTCATCATTGAAAAGGCTGTTAATAATTTATGTTTTAAAAAAATCTCGTGGTTGTGTGTGCTGGATCAGAACTACTACTAGATACTCGTTGAACGTCAACTAATTTCTAGTTTCTAGATCTACATGCTTATCACTTATCTCTGACGGAGGAACAAGGGCCAAACGCTTTAGTAAAAAATAATTCCAAAACCTATGTACCTTAAAGGAAGACAAGAAAAACGTCCAAACACCTAATGGTGTGGTGGCAGCTTCCCTTGAGAGCCAGTAATCCCAGATAAGTATCACAACTTCTTTGACTGCATCATAAATAAAAAACGAAAGGTTTTTTATTTATGTTAAAATTTGAAATCTCGATCAATACTAATCCTAAGTAGCCGAAATTTGTATAATAGGTACTATGTAGTTTATACGTCAGCTTGGAAAGAACGACAAGGACGAATTAAGGGGGTCTAAGATTATTTGAAACCATAACATGGGTTCGGAATAAATAATCTAATAATAAGTGTAGAAGGATATCTAAGGCGAGTCAGCTAGTATGATATACATGTAAAAATCAACGTAAATGCTTACTTGTCAACTTGTTCTGCAGGAAAGGTGACGATATAACCAGCCTTAGTTCCTGTGGCAGCTCATAAGGAGAACAGTCCCCCTCGGCTAACTTGAGACATGTCCTCAAAATCTGCACGGGGCACGCAGGGTATCTATACCGGTACTCTTGCGGAGCCTTGAACAAGCCAGACAGACGAAAGGCTTCAACTAACAACTTCAACTCGAGTAGTTGAAACATTACTTTACGCCAGCAGTCGATTTCCTCCGGCTCTTCCAACAATGAGACATTTTCAATGTTTCCAACTTGTGATAAATTCTCTATTTCAGACAACAGAGATGTGAAAGGCTTCTCCGCATTCGCTAGTCCAATTTTTCTAGACACGTTTGGGTCTTTTTGTCCGTTCAACACATAGTGGAAAGTACTTTCGTAGTCGCACAAAAATATGCAACTTTGTCTTTCAGTGTGGAAGTACGCGTCCCACATCAAATGTTCGATATCTTCACGTCTGCTACCGTACTGCAAGTCCTGTTCAAACCAGCTCATAACAAGCCTGTACGAATAGAATTTCTGTACTGGATCTTCGATGTTGGTCACGTGACTTATCAAAAATTCTGTCGCATCTTTGAAGGAAACCGCTGCTTTTTTGAACGCAACGCTGCATTGCGCTATAAACATTGTCATGTCCTTCCCTTCCATTGGATCTTCTTTCATGGATAAGTTTTCGAACTTGTGAGTCCACTCGGCGATTAAAATGTCGTTGACGGGTACTTCAGCGAGTGTTGCTATCTTTAGAGCAACGTCGTAGCTTCGATTAGCGGTGTACATGTCGACGCATTGGATTATGTATTGTTTGGCGTCGTCTTGGAGCATTTTAGACACACTAATAGCTAGACAAGTTTCCATAGATATTTGGAGTATGTGGTAGAGCGTCGTGAAATTCGGTGACGGCACTGTAATGTTGGATGAAAAAGTTAATATTGCTGAGAGATATTTAAGCACGATCTTAGTCCTGCTGATGACACACTGCATACTTTATGAATCCTATATTATATCGATGAAGAAATAAAGTCGTTGCTAAGGTGTTGTTCTTTAACCGTATTGAACATAATCAATATCATAAATCATCAAGGTAATAAAACACATCATTTTGTTTGGACTTACTAATGTAAATTAATCTAAATTTATGCACAAATTGAAAATGGTCGAAACTATGGTAAATAAAATGGAATATGTAACAATCGGTGCAATTAACTGCATGAACCATAGTAAAAGTATGAATAATGTTGGAATCTTACCAAATACGTTTTTCTCAAATTGCGCCTCAGCTAGACACCTCAGAAACTCCCTCTGGTGGTATGCGCTGTCAAAATTCTGAGCAAGAGCAGTCTTCACTAATGCCACTGCAACCTTTTGCATGGACTCCTGAATAGAAAGGGAATATCTTACAAGTTACAACACATACTTAGACAAACAACCCAAGCTCGCCCATCTAGCCAAATGCTTCCGCTTGTGCTGGCTTTAAAAATATTATTTTTGAACCAAACACTAACTCTCACAATTTCTGTGAGTATCAAGAAACGTAGCATATATTTATAGATGTACGTTATTTAATCCAATTTCTGCTTTATATGGGCCCCACCCATTGTAATCCCTCACCTACGGCTTTAAATACCGTACCTTCGATTGGGACAATTTATACTCTTGGTACTCGTATCGTACTTTTTTATAGCTGATAGGGCAGCCTTTGACCTTTCGCACCTACTACACTATAAAGCGCTTGCGATAGATTTTCCAGTTGTGGGTGGTCGTTAGTAAGGCGGGCTTTCGCATAATGCCCTACCACCATACTATAAAAACTGCCGTCCTAAGACAACAACAAAAGCACGGAAACGCTCAGTAGTAAATTCCACTGGCGGTCATCCATCCAAGCGATGGATGACCGCCAGTGCGCTGCGCACGTTGCTTAACTTTGTTGGTCAGTTAAAAACAACTAGGTAAGCTCAGCTACGAGCGCTTTTACAACCGGGCTAATAAAAGTAATTAAATGATAAATGTAGCTGTTCATTACAAAGTAATTATTTTAATAGGCCGTTCGACCAAGATTTTATATTATATTTGGTGCATTATAATATGCTACAATGCGTAATGGAGCCTACTGTATTGGTTTATAAGGAAGCGCTCGTAGCTCAGTTTGCTTTGCTGTTCTTAACCGATCAGCTAAGATAAGCAACATCCGCCGGGGTCATGAGGTGGATGGGTGACCGCTAGTGCAATTACAACTGAGCGCTTCCGTGCTTCGAAGGGCACGTTACGCCGTCGGTCCCTGGTTTTTGTTATGATGGCAGTCGTTATAGCATTTTTCGAATGCCCGCCTGGCTGCTACCACCTTCAAATAGAAAATCAGTCGCTAAGCACCTAACATGTTAAGTAGTGTAAGTGTGTTCCGCCAGCTGTCCTTGAGAGCCAGTAATTCTAGTTTAGCCTGAACAACATCTTCGACCAAATCATCAGGTGAGATTCTAGTCAAAGGCTACCCTATCAGCTATGTAAAAAAGCGAACGTTGCCATAACAGTTAATAAATTTGTAAAGCACATAAGTACGTAATTTATCAATATATACTCATAAATCTTGTTCAAGAAGTTATTATTAAAAAATGCTTTCATATTTTTAGTTATAGAATCCCAAGTTATAATAGTTATATCATTAGTTTTTAACATCGCTCTCTCACATCAGGATCCAAGACTCTTAGTTTAAACCACACGGGTATAAATATTAAACAGGTTTGACGATCCGGCCAAGAAGTAATGCATTTTTTTATAAAAATATACCTTAGACAGTTGCCAAGGTATGGCACTGGAGTCCACACTGTATTTCCTTTGTATATACATAAGGAAGTTCGTCAAATACTTGCTAGTTTCAGCGTCAAAAGTAAGCTTGCGTATGCAGCGATGGAGGAATGACGTCAATTGGGTTAAAGGACTCTCCTGTAATATGAAAATAATATAAAATAAATAATAAAGTAAAAATTATGCTTCACTGAATGACTTAAGTAAATCCACTTTAAGGCATCTTTGAGATTAAATTGCAAACCTACACCAATATTATAAATAGAAAAGATTTGTACTTTTGTATGCAACGAATACACTTAAAAACTACTGGACCGATTTAGATGAAATTTAGTATGGTAATAGTTTCGAGCTGCGGGGAATGACATAGGGTAGTTTTTATCCAACTGCGCAAAAAGAGGTTTATGTTTTTGCGCGATAACCGACATACGCGCGGGCAGAGCCGCGACCGGAAAGCTAGTCTGCTATAATTACAAAAGTACAAATCCACGAGAGGAAAAATTTAAGTCATGTGCGGGATTCGAACCGAAGTGGATTTATGCATTAATAAAAAATATTCGTTTTTTCTTTGCCCTGTTTGTGTCATCATCGTGCAATGCTTTTAAGTAAAACCAATGTGAAGTATAACATTTCCATAGAGGGATTGAGATGGACATAATTATATATAATAATATATATCTTTTCGAAGCAGTGATGGCGCAGTGGCATTGGCGATGGACTGTCGTGCAGCAGGTACAGCAGGCATGGTTCGAATCCCGCCGCGGGCTTGAGTTTCCCCGCCTGGTGGTAGGGTATTTTGCGATTGCCCGCCTGGCTAGCGACCACCTTTACGTAGAAAATCTGTCGACTAGCACCCAACGGTGTGTTCCGGCATTGGTCCTTGAGAGCCAGTAAGTGTAGGTCGACCTGTTAACACCTTCGACCACATCATCACTTACCATCAAGTCAGATTGTGGCAAAGGCTTACCTCTCAGAATAAAAAAAAACTAGAAATATTAGAAGAAGCGAACTCGCTCAACTTTTAAATTTACTTATATCTCTGGCGATTTTCCTGCAGACATCTGCTACACGAAAGCCGCTAATGATGCACTTCCGACATCTATACTCGCAAAATTATGGATAAGCTTGTAAGTCTACAGGGATATCAAGACACTGTCTTAGAAATCACCGCTTTCAAACTAAATCCGCATCATGATCGACTGGATCACGTTTAAGACACTAATCAGCCTTCAATTACTAAGCCCAATATAATCTTCCTATTTAAAGCCATGAATATTAGGAGAGCCTCCTGTCGCATTACAATTATGTACGTTTAGTACTTTTGAAGCAACGAGCGGTAATAGCTTTGGCCTGCCGTGCCGCAGGTCCCTGGTTCGATCCCCACCGCCGGCTTGAGCTTCACCACATGATGGAAGGACATTTTGCGATTGCCCGCCTGGCTAGCTACCACCCTCAAGTAGAAAATCTGTCGCCAAGCACCTAACGGTGTGTTCCGGGAATTGTCCTTGAGAGCCAGTGAAATTACAGGCACATGAGACTTATCAAATATGTCTCGAGGTGACGGGCGCAGTGCAATTCGTGACTTGTGATGAAATGCATCTGTTCTAGGTAGGTCCGCTTAACACCAGGGGGGCCTTGAGCTTGTTCAGTAACAATAACATAAAAAAATTACGTTTAGCACTTTTGCAGTATGATGGTGAACTGGATCAGATCATGGATCAACCTTGGCAGGAGTCTTGGGGGTCGTGGTGTAAGACAGCAGTTCGTCAGAAGGCGCGCTACCTTCCGGTATTTTACGCCTCGCCTCTTACAACACCCACGGAAATAAATTCTAACCCGGCACCACGGGCAATACACTGGAATGGATCACGTTTTGCAAATTGGTACCAAGCAAGACAAATCTTACTGCCTATCGGCTTACGCCTAAACTTTTTTTATTCTTTGCATCTTACCGGCATGAATATCAGCATGGCCTCATGCAGTGTTCCAATATATCCTTCTTGCATGCATATCTCTGCAACTTGTTGAAACTGCTCTTCTTGCATTTGTTGCTGCGTGATGACGGACTGGATCGCTTTTTGGGAACAGGTGCTAGGTCCAAGGGAACACAGGATCCATTGCGCCCACAGAACGTCAACTGCGTTGGGCTGGAATAAAAGTTATTATGTACTTTTTATATCTCCGCTGATAAAATGGCACAGGTCACGCGCTCGTGAACGGAATCTAGATCAATCAATCGGATCAACTAAGTTTAGCAACGTCCACTGCAGTCGTGACTTGGATGGGTAACCGCGAGCAGCATTACTAATGAGCACTTCCATACTTCGGAGGGCACGTTAAGCAATCAGTCCCGGCTGTTGTCTTCGTATGACATTCGTTAAAGTTGGGTGGTAGGAAAGTCTGCGATTGCCTTGCATCGTACTTGCCGTGCACCAAACCAAACAATGCCAAACCCCTAACGGTATGTTCCGGCAGCTGTCTTTGAGAGCTAGTCATTCTAGGAAAGACTTAACAACATTTTCGACCACAACATCACTTACCATCAGGTGAGATAGTAACATATCAGCAATATATAAATTGTAACGAATTTTAACCAAAACCTAAATTTTCTGTGGGACCAATATATATACACCGTGTCCCAAAATTCAACGATAAGCCGGCATCGGTGCATGGACATACTCATGACTCCTCGGAAAAAAAAAAATTATAACTGTTTTTTTTTATTAATTACAGAGACTTTTATAAATTTCATCGATATTCGATACCCATTATGCTATTTTCAACTACCATGACCACAATTTTTGACATATTTTTGATATTTTTTGTGCATTAGCAACCTAAGAAGGACGGCTATCTACCACAATCCTTTAAAATTACAGAAAGTCTGTAGTTATTTTACAAAAATCAGTAAAAAAAATTATTTTCTTATAATTTTCATAGATTTTAACATTCTATGCATCTATAGTCTGGGTTAAAAAAAAAAGTATGGACACTACCATGGCAAGTTTTATTAAAAGTTGGCGCAACTTTATAAAAGTCTCTGTAATAAAAAAAAAAAAGAGTTATAATTTTTTTTTTTTTTTTTTCCGAGTAGTCATGTGTACAATGCGATTAAAATAAGAATAGGATCGGCCTAGCGCCATGTTGTGACGTCAAAATTAGAACTTGGTACAGTGTGCAAAAAATGAAATGATAAAACATGTATAAATTAAATAAAAAAAAGCCGACTGCAAATAATTTATTTTCGTTAAGTGTTTTATCGATCAATTGAAATTAAAACTACCAGTTTTTAAAGCCAATCAATTTGATACCCAACACGACGGTTTTGAAGGAAAAATAAATTGTTTATCTCACTTTATGGCGTCTAAAATCCACCAGTTTGTTTTTTCATTTTATGTACATAGTGTCACTTGAGCTATCAAGATAAATCTAACGATATCTCGTAAATACATTAGAATCGGTTAAGCCGTTTAAAATTTATGGTGAAATAAAGAAACTCACAAACATACATACATGAAACTTGAAAACATAACACACGTTTATGTGGGCAGTCATGTAAAAAAACAAGTAGTCATAGTTAGGTAAACGAATTTGTAGGTGACTGTAGGTACAGCAAATACAGAAATAATTTGAACTGATTTTATTTGTGAGCAATATTTTGTACTTAGGTATCTTAATTTGAATCGCTTAGCTCATCGATGCCGCATGCTCATCGTTATCATCGTAACAGGTAACAAAAACAACCACCAAAAACATATTAAACAGTCAACAAGAACAAATTAAACAGTAAAAATAAATTAAACGAGAAGATCAATAAACACTCTGAAACGTGTCGCGTAGTAGTACACTGTCGGAGAAATAAGACCCTGACGCCCGCGTTTTCATCAAACCAAGATGGCGTTTGTACTGTCAATCTTAAAATTATGAATTTATTAAAATTAATAATTTTGGGTCACTCATTTAAAATAACGTATAAATATATGGCACTGCTCTATTTTTAAGTTTGTTCTGCTGATCGTACTTATTAGAGTAAATATGAGTGAAGTTAGCCGAGAGCCCGTCCTATTCTTATTTTAATCGCATTGTAGGTCCATGCACCGATGCCGGCTTATCGTTGAATTTTGGGACACGGTGTATATGAAAAATTCTCCGAAAAAACATGAGATATTATCTTTTAAAGTTCATGGAGTAGAGCAAAAAAAATATGTTATTTATCTAATAATATCAGCAAATGGGGGGTTGTCATTGTTGTAAAATTTAACCATTTTTGGTGCGTGGTCTATCAAAAACCAAACCCAAAAACTAAACTAGTTATATGAAATTTCGGAATATTTGTATGTACCATAATATATATCCTTCTATAAGATTTTTTACGTCTTACTTTCCTCTAATTGACCAATTAATAATAATAATAATAATGTTTATTTTGCATCAATTACATGTAACATTAATATACATAGAAACTTAGTAACATATTCATTATAACATACATACTAGTTACACTATAGTATAAGTATTAATGAAAAAAACATAAATGTGTTAGATTGTTCTCTAGCTATCGCAGTAGGATTCCCTGTGTTTGCGATAACTAGACTCTTCCAAGGAATCAACATAATTAGTTAATTAGACACATAAAAACTTTGTACATGCATTTACTGTTTTTTTTTTTTCTATATGTGTAGTGTAGAGTATGTGATTTTATTATTTTAGTGAAAGAAAAATGTTTATGAATTTATATATACCTAATATGATTTTATTATTTTTTTGACCGACTGAGAGAATTTTCTACTTTTTGAGATACTAATTCTAATTTCTTCACGTGAACTTTTTTTTTTAATGTTTAATTCGATTTTATTTTATTAGGTTTCCACCATCTTATTTAGGTACTCGTAAAAGATTTTCTGTTGTTTTGTAATCTAGAGTTAATAAATAAGCTACAATTTTCCTTTTACAGATAAGTTTAGGATCGTTTAGTATATTGAGAGTTTTGTGTAAGTTTTTGTATATGAAGCATCCCAAAAAACTATAACTTTTTTTTCCTTTTGGCGTCTTAATGGTTGGTCCCATCCAGGTGTGATGACGCCTAGGTCTTGAATTCGCAAGATTACACATATTATTTAAAGCTGATCGATGATAACGCAATGCCGATGCTGTTACAAAAATTTGCCTGACTCTAAGGTGCTTTGTATCGTTATAGAGTAAGTCCGTAGGATACCTGTATGGTTTATTGTATGCCACTTTCAGTACCGCGCGCTGCGCACGCTCCACTTTAATGAGATGACTACAACAAGCAGAACCCCATGATGTGACGCAGTAATAAAGTATTGACTGACATAGGGAAACATACATCATTGTTATAATTTTCGTATCAGCAATGGATTTTAATCTTTTGAAGACAAATAATAATTTCCTAAGGCGAGAGCTAAGTGTTTGGATTTGCTTAGTCCAAGAGAGTAATTCGTCAATGTATATGCCGAGGTATTTGAATTCTTGGACTTGTTCAATAAGTGGGCATAAACACTCATCGGTTCTTATGTTTTTGCATGAGTGTAGTTTGATGCAGAGTTTATCTTTAGGAGCACTGCGAGTAGAGACTCGGAAAGCTAAGAACTTAGTTTTGCTTGCATTGAGCGTTAGGAGATTAAGTTGCAGCCACTCCACTACTTTACACAGGCCATTATTCGTATTTAAACTGACATGATCCCAATCTATACCATCAAACACAATAGCAGTGTCATCCGCAAACGCAAACAACTTAGCTTGATTAAGCTTAATGTTACAGAGGTCATTAAGATAGACTAAGAATAGTGTAGGTCCTAAAACGCTACCTTGCGGTACGCCATAGGATACCTCTAGAAAGTTACTGTGATAACTATCCACTTTAACTCTTTGTTTTCGGTCCGCTAGGTAAGACATAAACCATGCGAGGGATGTTCCTCTTACACCTAAGCATTCCAGCTTTTTTATCAACAGTTTTCTCGAGACGGTGTCAAAAGCCTTTGCAAGGTCAAGAAACACTGCGATACATCTTTGCTTAGAATCTAGTTTACTCGTCACATAGTCAACAAGAGATGTAACAGCATCCTCCGTTGATTTTCCAGACCTGAAACCAAACTGGTTCTCAGATATAATGTTTTCTTTTTCAAGGAAGGAAATAAGACTTCTATTAATAATTTTCTCTAATATTTTTGAAATGGAACTTAGTAGGGAAATAGGTCGATAGTTTGTAACATTTTCTGTATCTCCTGATTTGTATATGGGACAAACGTCTGCTTGTTTGAGCTGCTCAGGCACGACTCCAGTGGCAAGACTGAGATTGCAGATATGTGCTATTGGAGCTGCTAAAACATGCTTACTTAGTTTTAGCAGATGATTACTAATGTTGTCACAACCGGGCGCAGAACGAGTTTTTAAACTGCTTATAATTTCAGTAACACTTTTGGGATCAGTCGGGGCTAAAAACAGGGATTTTAATGGGGATTCTGTCAACATAATACCACTGCAAAGTTCTTCTTCGGTTTTATTCAGCTAAAACAAAATGTCATTAGCCAAAGAAGAACCTACTGTAGCGAAAAACTGGTTAACATTATTAAGTGCTTCAACTGGTGTGGACATAGATAATAGTAATGGGGAATTTGCAGTTCTTACTTTGTTTATATTACACACATCTCTTACCACTTCCCATAGCTTCTTACTATTTCCGTAACTTTTTTCTAATCTACTACGGTCGTGAGCATTTTTTAAATTTTGAAGAATATTATTACAATGATTTCTGTAGGTTTTGTACTTTTTTTCTGCATTTGAGTCTAAAGGTTTCTTTTTATATATGACATGTAGGTGAACTCTTCGTTTTATACATTTAATTAGTCCAGGTGTAATCCAAC
The DNA here is from genome assembly GCA_963890685.1 of Plagodis pulveraria. Lineage (NCBI taxonomy): Eukaryota > Metazoa > Arthropoda > Insecta > Lepidoptera > Geometridae > Plagodis > Plagodis pulveraria. The sequence goes on from OY982957.1 coordinate 19,464,663, forward strand.
TTTTACGAATAAGTTTCGAATTAGGCACCATGACAACATTTTTATGCGTTTCTATACATTTATCTACAATATTAATAAAATCACTCAAAGCGTTACTTACATCATGATTTGAATATAATGATGACCAATTTATGAGCTTTAAGTCGTTAACAACTGCGTTATAGTCAATTTTAGTAACTTTTTTCATATCATAGTTGTTGTCATAAGGTTTGCTCTCAATGCTTAGGAGGACAGCATCGTGATCAGTAACATCTGCTCCACAGACAACAACAGCAGCACGATATGAGGTTTTTATTAGTGCGTGGTCTAAGCAGTTCAAACCACGAGTACGGAGAAGATGTCCGGGTACGTACCCATAATTGGATGTTAGGTCAAGATATGCCTCAGCTCTTGGATCTGTTGTTGTTGGTTTTATGTCTATGTTCATATCACCAATAAGAAAGCAGGACTCTCCAGTAAGTCCATTTAGAATTTCTTCGAGTGAGCACAAAAAGTTGTCAGTCTTATAAACCGATGGTGATCTATATATAGCTACGATAGTATATTTTTTACCTATTTTTATTACCAAGCAATTTGCATCTAAAATAGATGGCTCCTCTACGCTAACTTGTAATCCCGTTCTAGTATAAATCACCATTCCGTCGTTTTGATTGATATAGTTTTTAGAAAATGAGCAATAGTAGCCATCTATAGTAATACCCGAGAACGATGAGTTTAACCAGCACTCTGAAAGAACGATCACATCTGGTTGAAAGTGGAGCCTTGATAAAAATATTAATAAATTGTTAAAGTTTTTTCGTATGCTTCGTATATTTTGTGAAAGAACTGTAAAATGTTGTTTATGATCATCAAGGCCCAAATATATCTTACACATTTCTGGTACAAATGTATGAGTATTTATATTCATATCAGTGTTGTCTATTTCAAGTAAAAGTTGATGACTATCCATAATTCATAGTAAAAAGAAACAAAAAAGTGCGTAAGTAAGAACTTATTAGTCGAATTCTAACGGAACGATTATCTGGCATACACGTTATTATTATATAGCTATGAAGGTGCAACAGGTACGTAAGGAACTTAGATAACATCCTTAGTTTTAATGCGTGTTGGCCATGACCGGACGTATTCATATTCGCGTCAATATAATAGCCAAAGCTTTTTGTGCATATTAGAATGAGTAATGGAACATAGTTTGTGTGAAATAAGTATGAGTATTGTTGTATTAAGTTAAAAAAAGTTTCATAAAAGATGCCAAGTGTTGAAAATAGAAGTATTAGTATTGTGACATACGCATTTATGTAGTTTTGTGATCGCGGCCGTTTGCTTATCACATAATATGAAGCCATCTTGTGAAAGTTATTGTTTTGTGCAGTGGATGTTTTTATTATGGAAAGAAAGAAAGAAAGAAAATATATTTATTCTACACAGAACTGCATACAACAACATTGTAAACATAGATTGGTTAAAATATAAAAGAACAATCTGTTATCTTAAAATATCAACATAACATCATGAACTAACAGCACTTCAATGCTGCTGTAATATGCAGTGCTGCCAGAAAAGGCCTGAGCTCAGCATAATGCTGTGGACTAATCCCCAGCGCTGATTTTCAGCTCTGACCTTTGGTGACGCACAGACAAACAAATTAAAAAAAAAAAAAGTATACAGAGTAGAAAAACTTATTTTATATGAAAATATATGTAGCTAAACAATTAGATGCTTTGATATAAATAAATATAGTAAAGAATATTTTTTGCAACAAATAAAAAGAACAGTATCTATACATATATATAATTACGTATTAATATAATTATATAAAATTTCAATACATAATAAAAGAAAAAATAGGTATAAAAATAAAGTAGAGACTAAGTAGAAGGTAAGGAGTTTATATAATCAGTACTATTTTCATAGCAGTATGCAATTAATCGTATATGCCAACAGATTACACAATTAGTAAAGAACTAATTTCATTAATTTCTATACAATGCTATAAACTATAATAATTCAATTCAATTCTAAACAATACCTCAGAAAGGAAAATAAAAACTGATACGATTACCACAAGACATTAAGTGAATAAAAAACAGAAAAAAAATCATCATTTATATTCCTAATATGTTTATTATTAGGTTTTAAATTTCTTAGAAATGTCCCTGCATAGCATCAGCTTTTTGTTTATTGAACAAATGGTTTTTGAGTTGTAGTCTAAATTTGTATTTACTCTGTGTATTACGAATGGGAGGGGGAAGAGAGTTCCAACACTTCGTGGCACTAAAACGGAAGCTACCACGAAATGCTGCTGTACCACCGTGCATGTGGATACGTAGCATATTGTATCTTGTTGCACGAGTAATGTAGCTATTTTCGTCACGAGCCCATGTTAATTTTGTAAAAAGGTAATTAGGTTTCTGACATTTGATCAAGCCGAACATTAATGTAGCCAAATGAAGGTGTCTTCTATATTTCATGTTTAAAACATTGTGTTGAATAAGAAATGGAGATATATGACTTCGGGGTGGGACATCAAAACAAAAGCGTGCACACGCATTTTGCACTCGTTGGACATGTTGGGCTGTTTTAGCAAAGAGTCTGGGACCATAAACACAGTCAACGTAATTAAATTTAGATAATACTAGTGAATCTACAAGCCTAATACGTAGGTTTGTGCTTATATAATTTCTTATTTTATATAAAACTTTTAAGCGATAAAAACAGTTCCTAACAATTTCGGATATATGGCGCTCAAAACGTAATTGTTCGTCCATGACGAGTCCTAAATTTCTTGCTTCATGTACTCTTTCTATTGTTTCACCACCGATCAATAACAATGGATTTTCTATTTGTATTTTCTTAATTTGTACTTTTGAACCTAATATCATAAATTTAGTCTTTTTTGAATTTAGTAACAATGAATTTACCCCGGCCCATTTGTGTACCCTTTCCAAGTCTTCGTTAAGTTTAATCTCAGCAGATCTTATGTCTTCTGGTTTGAAAGATAAATACATTTGTATGTCATCAGCATAAATATGAAACCTACAATGCTTAATGACCTTCACTATGTCTGCGCTATATAAAATAAATAATAATGGGCCCAATATAGAGCCTTGTGGAACGCCCTTAGTTACTTCGCGCGTATTAGAGCGCAATACTTCACCACTGTCTTTGTTTATTTCTACGAACTGCTTACGATTACTTAGATACGTGTTGAACCATTGGACTACGCTAGGATCAAATCCGTAGAAACTAAGTTTTGACAGTAAAAGCGCTATATTTAGACAGTCAAAAGCACGCGAGAAGTCCAATAACACCAAGATTGTCCCCATACCTATATCTTGCGCAGCAGTGATATTGTCTGTCACATCCAGTAATGCTGTGTTTGTCCCTCTATTCTTCCTGAATCCCGACTGCATATCAGGTAATATGTAATGTAATGTAATATGGTGAGTAGGTATGTATAGTTGACATGATTGTAGTAGTTAACATAAAATGTATTCATATTAGTAAACATAAAAAGAAATCGATAATATTGTACATTAAAATTCAAACAGTTCAACATTAATATTATAATAACAATTGATCGCAATATCATAGAAAGTTTTTTTAAATGACAATTTTAAATAGCAATAATAATTAATTTTCTCTGAGTCGGTCGCAGACCATCAATCTTTCATCCTCAATGAATCCAGCTGTTCTTCATTTTTAATCAAAATGTGCGGTAGTCCTTCTCGCTTACGTAGGTAGACGTTGCCGTTTGCCGTCCAACAAAATGCAAAGTTATTAGTTTTGGCGAAGTCGCGAGCCAAGTAAAAAAGTCTTTTAGTCTTTGCAGTTAGTAGTTCTGAAATAAATATTTGCGTAGGCGATGAATCAAGTCCTAGGTGTCTTGTAGAAAGTTTACTGTCACGGTTTTTATTGTAACGTCTCGCTTTTTGCAATACTGATTCCTTTGCAAGGGTATTAGTGAACTCCACGACGACGGAGGAACTATTATTGTTTAGTTTGTTTGGTACTCTGTAGACATCACGTAGGTCAAAGGACGACGGCTCCATTCCTAAGGTACTTAGTAAACTTCTAGTCATGTGATATAATTCTTCTTTTTTCTCTCCTTCTTTTTTAGGAATGCTGCGTATTTCTAACGACGTTTTTCTTGAAAATTTCTCTATGTAGTCGATTTTGTTTCCTAATTCGTTAACTTGGCTTTTAATTTGATTCCTATCACCTTCTAAGCGGTCTATTTTTGTTTGCATATCTGTAATTTGGTCCGACACATGAGTTATACATTTTTCGATGTCCGTTATGGGCGATGTGTGCACTTTTACTTCGGCAAGGTGCCGTTCCATTTTTGACATTCGTTCATTTTGCTTATTTGTAAACGTAGATAACATTGATGAAATCATCTCTTTCATCTCGTTTTTAAAAATGTCCAGATCGTCGTGGTTCTCGTCCGATAGACGAATTCGTTTTCTATGCGAAACATTTTTTTGTTGAATTGTTTCCGCATCCGTTGTCTGCGGTTTTGTTCCGGTATTAATTTCCGAGTTTCCAGTAGACATTGGGCTATTTTTCAGGGGTGGTGAGCGATGAGTTCTCGGCATCTTTCACAATTGCAGTAACAAGTTCGTTGGCAGAACCGCGACCAATACGCTGGAACGTCCACTCAACTGGTTTTTATGTCAGTGTGTGCTTACTACGCTCACGCACACGAGTACAAATCGTGTATATTCACTGCAGTAGTAAGACAAGAAATGTGTCTAAGTGTATGTTGAATTGCTAGCCAATGTCAGCCGAGTTGAACCACCTCTGACCAATCAGCTGTTGTATTAGGTTATTTACAATGTATAAAGAGCACTCACATACTTGGTGGTGGGCTTGAAGTACCAGGCTCACAGTAATTGTTGACGATTTCACGTTAAGTTAGCTGCTGTTCGTTTATGGTATCCTATTTTTTAACCACTGATTAAATTTAGATTTTGTGATAAATTGAATTAAAAATTAACAAATATGGATGCGTGTACTCAGTTCTACGTTGCGGACGGAAGAGGAAATTAATACTAATAACGCTGATTTACAATCAACTTTTTAAGCTCTGATCAAAACAAACGAAACAATAGTTTCTATAACAAGCTATCGCAATGCGGGCCCATAAAAGAACAAGTACGACGTTTCTTTTGTTAAAATCATTAGTAAAAATCTATAACGTGTGTTATCTATAGAGAGTTAACGTTTGGACTGATGGTCAATCTAACTTAGCGCGTAGTATCCTTCGCGCTTCTATCAATCGAGCATCAGTTTCATCGTGATCAAGATCACGGACAGCACTGATGCCAGACTTTACGTGGTAACAAAGGAGAGTAATATATTCACCATAGATATCCATGCCGAATTATTTCCAGTTCAAGAGCTTAACACGTCCTCCGACGGGAAGAGGTCGTGGTCCCGCTCATGTTTAGATTACATCGAAGGCTTTTTCATAATGCACAAACACTAGACTTATTAGCCCGATATACTTCTCAGTCTTCTTCTGTATAATCTTGACTCAAGCTGAACAACTCTCCCACTTATGTCGCCATCTTCATTTATTGCATGACTCTTTTTCATGTATGATTTACAAAACGATACTATGTCGGTAACATATTGAAAACTCACCTCATAGCAACTAGCGATGAGAACGAGTAGTGGTTCTCTACAAAGGTCAGCTGCTCGCAACAAGGCCGCCGGAGGGTCTTCAGGCCCGTGGCAAGCCGCCGCCACCTCCCACAACTCGCGCCCCATGTACGCACTCGATGGATATTCGAACACACTGCTTTGTGTAGGGCTCTGAAGGAAAACAATCAGAACGTTCTCATATATTTTTTGATTAAATTGTGACCGGTCACGCACGAGGCTCACTTTATGTCAATAGGTATCCTCTGCCTATAACATGCATTTTGACACAAAATACGAACTGCACTGCGCCCGTCGCCCTCAGACACACAGTTGTTAAGTCTCATGTCCCTAATTTACTGGCTCTCAAGGACTGTTGCCGGAACACACCGTTAGGTGCTTGGGGACATATTTTCTTCTTGAAGCTACCACCCAGCTAGCCAGGCGAGCTTTCGAAAAATGCCACCACGCAGTTAAGTGCAAGCCGGCAGTGATATACGAACCATGGACGGCAGTCCATAGCTGTTACTGCATGACTTTCATTGGTTCAAAATTAATTGCGAAACACCTCCTTACTTTCTTTAGAATATAACTTCGTGACATTGGTTATGTACGTTTTTTTTTACAAAATAGTGCATAGTAATGCTAAAAATATGTTCAAAACACAAAACAAAACGGACAAATTTAACTTACAACATCTACAGAGTTTAGTCTCGAAGCCCTCCTTTGCCCATTTTGCGAGTTGGATCTCAAGAACTCTTTGTCATTAACTTCCTCTGAACTTCTATGCAGCATAATATGCTTTAAGTGTTCTGCATAAGACTTCGTAGTAAATTCTTGGGACAGTTGCAGCATTTGACCAAGAGGATAACGATATACATCACCGAAAAGCAAGAAATTGAACCAAGAGTTAGTTTTCACGAATTCTTTCAATTGCATCTCTGGCAATGGCAAGTTGTGGAGTGTTGCAAACTTTATCATTGTTTGAGATTCGTACAGCACTGTCGACATTTCGATCTTTCCGTCTGCCTCACCGATCGCTTTAAGTTTGCTGAGAGTTATCTCCTCCAGGCATTTAAGTATCTCCCTTGCAGCGTCATCGTTGCTTTGGATTAACTTCGACATGTAACTATTAACAGTCTTAAATGCTTTTTCTTCAGAAGCGCCGTTTTGCATCATATACATTTTGATCATGTTTGCCGCGGTCACGTGCACTCTGCACCTCGTAGGGTTACATCCGATCATGGCGATGAATGACACTGCGCATGCGGTCAGAGCCGGATCAGACCAATTCTGTAAAGCTAAAGCGTGAGCTTCACAACATGCACTTTTTATACTCTTATCTTGAAGACGATTGTATGTCTGATATTGCTGCGCCACAAAAGCTTGACTTGCGTTGCATGGACGATATTGTTTTAGATAGTAAACGTGGTTTAGCTTCGCGACATGACCGTAACGCTTCATAAGCTTTTCGTTGGCGAAGTCTGGCATTTCCATCACCCTCTGAGACAATGTCTTAATACTAGCCGTTTTCACGTCAACATCATTCGACAGCAGACTGCCCAAACTACGTCTGTCTGGTTTCTCATTGATAAAGGTATTAGTGTTTTGGTTGACCAGCTGAAATTCAAATATTTTTGAGACATCCAAACCTCGGTATCCAGCCAACAACTGATATACATTCACATCTTTAGACTCATACATTTGATTTACATCTGCATGTTTTTTGTACACATTAAAGAGATGGGGAAGCTTATCTTTAAACATTTTGTTATGCAATTTAAAATCTGAGAATTGCAGAAAATCTCCTTCCTGAAATAGGTCAAACAATTTCTTCGAATCTTCGAGCAAAATCATGCCGAGAACCAAATGAGGGTTAGAAGTAATAAAGTTGTCTACATCGTCTTTGGCTATTTGTTCACAAGTTTTATAAACCGGCAGTACATGACTCTGCCTATCAGATGTCTGTTCTATGCTTTTGAACAGTAACCAAAGTTCAATACAGTCTTTTGTCTCTTTTTCAACATCAGATAGATCAGCGCCGACTATATTGTTCTCAACACAAATCGTCAGTACTTTATATAAGTTATTCTTAACGCAGTATTTGGCCAGTTCAACATAAAAGTTTTCCTTAGGAATAGTAGCACAAGATTCAGTGAAAATGTCGTCGATGAGCCTTAGATTTTGCGTTCGGGCCAATCTTGATATAATTTCGTATATATTATTTCGCTCGTCGTCATTAACAATTCCGTAAGAGCATAATGTGTCGTAAATACACATTTTAGTGTAAGCGTAACATTTGCTCTTGGCAACGCTTTCAATCATTTCATTTGTGATCGGTGTCTTCCGAAATGTTTCATCCAATTTTTCCAGTATGTTGCTCTCGAATCCCTTCGTGTCTACATTTATTATCTTTTTAGCAAAGTTTTCATTGTTGAAGAAAATGTAGCGTGCGTTCATGTCGCGCACAACTTCCGAAGTCCTTACATTGATCCAACGAACAAGAATCATGGCTTTGTTCTGTTCAATTAAGTAATTCCACATTTCCAACGGCGTGGAGAACTCCAATAGAGCAAAATCTGCAAAAATAAATAAGTTTTTTTTTTTCAGTAATGAAATTGCCAGTTACCTCTTCATACAAAGATCTAAGAGTGAACACTGGCTTATTTGTCATCGTATATAGGATCTAATTAAAAACTAACCGTAGTTTCTGGATGTGCAGAGGCCATTAAATTAAAAAGTTGAAGTTGATAATTTGCACAGTGGAGGACGAATAGTGATACGATTGCAATTTGATACTGCGTTACTGCGCCAAGCGCAATGGCGAGGAGTGTTATTTTGTAAAATAAAACATACTAAGCGCTACTGCTAATAGAGGTTGAATGTCTAATTCATGAGTAGTGACATACTGCTCATTCGGAGCAGTATGTCACCACTCACGTCAAAGTGAATGGGTTCAGGCAGGCGATCGGCAACAAAACCGAAACCAAAACTTTTCCTACGTGTTAGTGAAAAAAATATGAGTGGAAAATTTATAGTTATGTGCGGGATTCGAACCCACGCCATCCACCCCTATTTTGTGTTAATGTGATCCGCGGAGCATGCGTTATTGCAATAATAAATATATTTAATTTTTTTTTTATTTGTATTTTGTTTTGTTTTAGAAGCCTGTGCAGTTCCTACATAGTGATATAAAGGCCGGAAGATGTTAAATATGACTACTGCAATCGGTAAACCATATAATTTTGTACTGATATGTAAAATAAATAGGTAAATCAAAATATACCTAGTTATCAGTCAGCTAGATATGCATGTTACAAGGTTCGCCTGATAGATCCACGACCTAAGGTACTTAGATAGAGAAGATGGCTAATTACTTTTGTACTGATAAAACTAATTAAGAGCACTCCCCTAGTGGTATTATAAATATAAGATGTCAATTTTTTTTAACACGTAAACAATTTACCTGCCGTACAATGACCATTTCTATGTCAGCAGAAATTGGAAATTCTTGTAATTTTGTGCACTGCGATCTGTGATGATCATGGTAATCCCGATAAATTTTTAAATCGGATCTTAACTGAAAACTGCAGTCACAAAACAGAGAGTACAAAAGCACTCTTGTATGTACTTAAATTTGTATACCCACATTCGGTGGTCACGCTAGGGTCATCAACTCCGGCTTATGCAAAAAGGTGTGATACAGTACAATATAAACTAGGTAGTATATATAGGATGAATCATGATGTAGGCGCTCGTATCTAGTACTTAACACAAGCCCTAAACTATAATATTGTAAAATACTATTAAATCAGACTTCACTGAGCAAATTGCTTTTCCAATGTAAGTTGCTGGTCTGAAGAGCTCAATAATAAACTGCTAATTATTTATTATAATCGTAAACAGTTCTTCAACTATATATACATATAGCTAAAGAACTTTTTACTATTATAGATGTATAGGTAAATATAAGGTATATATCTATGTTATATTGTATAAATAATAATAGTTATGATATTTTTTCTTTTTCTTGACCCATTTCTGCATGAAAAATGTGGCAACGTGCGTGTCTGCAGTGGATGGCACTCACGTTCAAACTGCTCAAGAGTGTTCCGAAATTTCGCGTCCGAAATGTCTCGTTCGAGACTCGACACACATCCCTAATAAGTTAAGATGTTGAACCAAAATTGCTTTTAGCAATAAGACCACTGTTTGCATTTGTATCAGTGATAACTTTAGTTGCAAATTTCGTTGTGATGTTATTTTAAGGGTATGCCCGTTAAGTGTTTTCAATCTATTTAAACATCTTTATAATAATGTTTGGTTTGACCTCATAACTATGCAGTCTTGGACCTGAGACAATGTTACCAAAAGTTGCCCGCCTGGATACCCCATGCCACATGGCGTATATGGAAAATAGAGTTAATTGTATCAGACCCAGTAATTCTAGGTTAGCCAACAACATCTAATTTGATGGTGTTGGCTAACACATCAGGTGAGATAGTGGTCCTAGCCTATCAGATATTTAATAAAAAATAAAATTTTATTAGTCAAAGTCAAAGTCAAAGTCAAAATCATTTATTCAATTTAGGCGTCTACGACGCTCTTATGAAGGTCAATTACAAATTTTAGTATTGAAATATTCTACATTGTACTGCCACGTTCAGCAAATAAATTGTATAGAGCCACTGCGAGAAGAACGGGCAAGAAACTCGGGGCCATTCTTTTAAACATCTTTTAACAATGTGTTACATACATACTATATAATAGAGTTATTACAATATTTGTTTAAATTATGTAGGTGACAGGCAATAGCTTGGCGGAGGCGGAATTGTCCAGGCATTTTTGTCGTTTATGTAATCAGAAACTGTGTAGTAGGATTTTTTAATCAATATGTTTTTCACATGCAACTTGAATTTCCCTTCTGTGAGCGTTGTAATATGTTTGGGAACTTTATTATAAAACCGCACACAATTACCTAAGAAGGACCTTTTATTTGTCTTTGCTAATCTAAAACCTGGCACCACTATTTTATCTTTATTCCTAGTATTGTAATCGTGATTGTCACTGTTTAATTTAAATTTACTCAAATTTTTACGAACATACATAATATTTTCAAATATATACAGACTTGGTAAAGTTAAAATATCAATTTCTTTAAAAAGATCCCTCACAGATTCCCTAGGACCCATTTTATATATGGCTCGAATTGCACGCTTTTGTATGATAAAGATTGTCTCTATCTCAGCAGCAGTTCCCCACAGCAATACGCCATACGACATAATACTGTGGAAGTACGCGAAATAAACTAGCCGAGCAGTAGCTACGTCTGTTAACTGTCTTATCCTAAGAACTGCATATGCAGCAGAACTAAGTCTTCCGGAGAGATCATGTATATGTGGATCCCATTGTAAAGTGGAATCCATTTTGATTCCCAGGAAGACTGTCGCTTTGTCAATAGGGAGTTTATCTGGGCCAAGCTTTATGTTTGGTTCAACATAAGGAACATTTGGTAAAGAAAACTTTAAACATTTCGTCTTTTTTGAATTTAGGAGAAGATTATTAGCGGCAAACCATTTACAAATTATTTCTTTTTGTCTTTTTCAACCAAATTATTTATGAATCTTTTTAATAAAACATTGAAATTGTATGAAACGAAATGGAGAAAAACAAAACAATAACATTGAATATCTATAACAGGAATAATTCAAGTCAGGGGGAAGTATGGTTTTATCATGAGATGTGCGATAAATGATTATTAACATGAATTATTGGACAAACTTCTACTAAACGATCTACTTGCTGGCAATAGCAAGAACATATTATGATTGACATTAAGGGCATCTTTCACGACCTTCAAGTAAAGTCTTGATTAGGCTAATTACCAGTTTATGTCACAAGTAACCGTGTATAGAATTTCACAATGGCTGAGTAGTACTAACCCACAGATAAAGTGACCACTAACTTACCTCTTGGTTTATCTGTCTGTCGTTTATACAGGTTTCAAAAGAAGGTTGGTATTGCAAACTACATATTGGGTAAAACTTATTGATTAAAATTATTTTCGACATATGAACATTGTTGACAGATTATGAATAGATATTTGAATTTACTTCAATGACATTGAGTTGTTAATCAGAAATCTGTTTTCCTGTGAAACTGAAAAACCATAATTGTAACTTTTATTTGGCGAGTAACTTTAACTAGGAAGTAATTAATTGACACTTTACTTAAAGGTCATGAAGGAGGCCCTAATAATGTGACTAAATAATATGTCAACCATTATCTGTAGAACCAATAGATGCATAATAATTATGATGATCATAACTTACCAAATGAATTGAAAAATAATGCAGTAGCAATTTTGTTTTTCCATGTCTGTGGGTATTTTAGAATTTTTTCGACAGTCAAAGACTTCATTTCACTTTCATTGACAATTATTCTTTCTGTCCCAGAGCCAAATGCTTTATTCTGTTTAAAAACACCATCCGCCTCAAAAGACTTTCCTAAATAACGGAGGAGGATCCAATGTCTTCTCACATTTTGCCATCTCATTAGTGTCTCATTATTCATGTCTTTTGTTGACTTTGCAACATGTTCAAAGATGAAGTCAGTGTATTCAGCATCAGTTGAATTTTCAGCTAGTGTCATTAAGTGTTCTTCGGGGTTGATCTTAACTTTGTTCAAAATGTGAAGCACTTTGTGTATTTGCTTTCGAAGAAGTAGTTGCACTGTCCATGATTTTACCTGCAAAATTGTACAGATGGAAATAAGCATACAGAAAAAACTAGCCAAGTGCAATTCAGGCCTTGCTCTTTTAGATTTTTGCATACCAAGAGCGCATATAAGAATAAATATTTATTCGTTTTGATCACAGCATTCAAAAGTCGGCTTTTTCAGTATTTGTTGGTTAAATAGAGGATAGGCACATAATACAGCTATCGTAATTCCATTTTGCTAATTTGTTTTAGTCGTATTATTGAAGGTAAGTAAGTATCATAAAAGATTGATTACATCAACAGGCCCCAATTTTTTTATATATAAGCACAGATACATTAAAGTACATTGAAATATATTTGAGAACACTACTTCAGGAGCTCGAGACAATAACTTTCCCAAGCTAGTGTGCAAAAAATCGCAGCAAATGGAAATCCTGTTTTCATCAGCCTACCCCATTGGGAAACAGTTGTGACGTTGTGTTATGTGTATGAGTCATTCTATTAAGACGATGTCAAGTGCACTATTGTCTGGAATTTTGTCACTATCGGACTGCAAAGGAGTGAAAGAGAGGCAGCAATGGTGAAATCGCAAATCAGTTTAGGTAAAATCCGAAAGTAAGCTTAATAACACAAATCTATAAAAATCGAAAATGTAATTTTATTGTCCCTCATGATAAACAAGGTTTTGCTATTTTTTTAATATATTTTCATACACATTCATACGTAAATAATTAAGATATTTACATTACAAGCATAATAATTTAGAGTCAACTTTGCAATTTTATCCTTTGAGACAATGTTTAAGGATACATGATTCAGACTTTTCTTGGCTTTAAACTCTGACTCATTTCTCTGAGGCTTTAGATAATATGATCAAAAATAACATATAATTTTCTTACTGCTACAAACTGAATACATTTCACTAAATAAAACAATGCTTTTACAAATTGTTTCACTTTTATTTGTAGCACATGTTTAAACAGTCTCATTTTATTAACAAAATACTTTTTGCATTACCATAAAAAAAAAACTTGTTAGAACTAAAGGATAGGCCATAAAAATTTGTGCACCTAAAAACTGTGTTAATTTATGCCCCTTCTATTTTAAAAAAAGGCTGCATTAAAGCAGATGCTAAGCCTAGTGTTTAACAAACCCGCCATCTGTAGACAACTGCAATGTCAGGGGTGATACTGGTGCTTTGCCAGTTTTGGATAGGAATTTGTAAACACCCTAACCCCTTTTGACAAACAGAGCTTAGTCCAAAAGTCAAAAAGAATTTAAAAAACCATTCCCTGAAGAAAAAGCGGTAGAAAATGCACAGTGAGTCCATATCACTACTAATGCTAAGTGGATCTAATTTGTTGGTGAGCTCAGTCAACAATTCTAATGGAGAGTGGAGTTCACATATTACCTTAGGTGTTTTTTGTGAAGAAGGCATATGACTGTATAGAACACAGCACCCTGATTCATAAGCTTTCACATTGTGGTTTTCATGGAACAGCTCTAAATCTTATTAAATCATATTTGTCAGAACAGCTATAGACAGTTGGAATAAATAGCGTTACATCTTCTAGTTGTTTAATAAAAATGGCAGTTCCACAAGGACCATTTCTGTTTCTAGCATGTATCAACAATCACAGAGATTTTTGACCATGTATCAAAGATCTCTGCGATTTTGTTTTATTTGCTGATGATACCTCTCTGATTTTCAATGTAGATAGGAAAGTCAATTAATTGATTCAAGTAAATAATATGTTATCTGCACTGTATGGTTCTCCAGTAATAGTTTACTACTAAATTTGAAAAAGATGAAATGTTTAAAGTTTTCTTTACACAATGTTAGTTATGTAGGGCCCAATATGAACTTCATCAACTTAAACTTGCAAATGATTTACCCAGTTGTTACTGAAATTGATAATTTTCTTGTATTTTTGATCTTTATAATGATTGGTAACTGTAAATGTGTTAAGCAACAGTATTCATGGTAATTAAGGTGGTTGAAATCTACAGTGGAGTCCTAATATTAATGATCTCTCTGGGAGACTTAGTTCTGCTGCACATGCTGTTCATAAGATAAGTACATATGTAGCTACAGCTCAACTGGTTTATTCACTAAAAAGATAATATACACAAAGATTGCATGCATTATCAAATGGATTATGTACATACAGGGGTCCCTTAACCATATCAATCAATTTACTTAGCATTCCATGGATTCACCATGCGGTTGCGGGGTCCATAGCGTTGCAGAGGAAGATGCTCAAGTCAAGGTGCCTGGGACTTGGAACCCAGTGAGTAAGGTTAAGGGGCCCCTTTATGATGCATCAATGCTTCCTTTCACCGCTCGAGCCTCCTCCCCTGCCCATCCAAATTAGGTGAGGTACTACAAATGACGCCTTGGATACACATTCTAGGATAGAAGTTACGGTTGTTCTTGAGAAGCCAAGGTCTTTTAGTAGGTTGTATAGAGATTTTGCTGATATTGCATACCGAGTCAGCCCGAGTTACGAAAGCATGAACTCGAGCTAACAGGGTGGAAGGCTGAACCTGAATTAGACGTGTTATTAAACTCGGGTCGCCCATCGCACAAGCAAGTGCAAGCGGCTGGTTTAATCAATAATTTTTTTTTATGTTTTCCCCCATTTATCATTACGCATTTTAAGGTAAAAAATAACTTATTAAATTTGTATTCAGTATCTTTTACTAATATTTGTACCGAAATTACCACGAAGCAACATAAAAGATTAACTTTACCTCTGCCATAAACCAATCTTTCGTTGTTGTTTCATTCCACCCATTTTTGTTCATTAAGTATTTCACAGCCAGGTTGATATATGTGCCTTTTGCAGCCGCCTCTCGCACCACATCTCTTGGTGATTTCTCCTCCCAACATGACCAGATAATCTTTTCATTTTGAGTTAAACTCTCCATGGTCCAAATCCTGAGTTTGTGGAGACCATTTATTTAGACGCGTGAACGATTTAACTGGGTACTGATTATATTCTGAGCAAGTACTGATTTGGGTACACAACTGGGTACTGATTATATTTTGTTCGATTAACACTGTCGGTTATTTAATTTTTCTATTTAAAAGAAACATCGAATCGAATGCATTGTTTGTAGAGTATGACACAGAGCAAGTAAAATTTTAACTGTGTAATCCAAATCCAAAGAATACAGTATTCATATGTACAGCTGTAATATTTGTTCTGTGCAAAGATTACTAAGTTATGTGTACATAGGTTTATAATACAAAACAATATAATATGTAACTATAAGCTACTTGTACAAAACAAAACAAATATTTAGGTCTTTTTATATATTAATATCCTCTTTGGTCTTTTATATTTGGGGCGTATTCCATTTGACGCCAATTTCGTTATTTTCAATAATTTTGACCACATTCTGCGTCTATGGTTGTGATCACTGTGATCGTTTGTAACTGGTCTCCCCTATTACATTTAGGATAAGAACGTTAAGAATGCCACTAAAATTGGCCACTTCTGTCACTTTTGACATTTGATGTAGGTAATTCAAACTGTTCCAGTAGATTCATAGCGTTTATGGCGAAAATGATGCCAAGACCCAAGAGGAACAACTTTTTGAGAGTGTGATCGTTTTTGGCGAATTTAACTCCAAATGGTACGCACCCTTTGTACTTCGGCCGTACTCCACTTGATACCATTATCGTTATTTTTGATAATTTTGAACACGTTATGTGTCTATGGTACATATAAATGTAGAACCATAGACGCAACTGTGACGTCAAAATTATTGAAAATAACGATATTGGCGTCAAGTGGAAAATGCCCTTTGTGTTGTTTTCATAGATCACATAGAATTTATTTGTGTTGTGGTGGTGTGGTGTGTGGTGTGAACGCTATTTCATACAAAACAGTATCTATCGATAGATACAAGATACGTCAAACGAGGTTATGAATTTTGAAGCGCTCGTAGCGAAGTTTACTTAGGGTGCATACTGTGAGAATGCGACCTCGTTTTATGGATACTCTATGAAATGTTTTATAAAGAAGTCCATCTGACTTCTAACAGATTCGTAGTAATGTCTAGCGGTTGTCAAGTATGAAAAATATGTAGAAGTTATTTAAAATAAACTTATAATGAATTTACAGTAAAGCCTGTTAATATAGGTAAGTAACTTAGTATATCGTGTATTGGATAACTCGTTCCTACAAAGGTTATGGGCAATTAATTTGGATGAGTTAAAAAAATCTCGATGTCAAAGTAAGTGAATAACTATAGCAATAATGTACGCAAATATAAATATTCTGCCAATATTAAAAGGGGAAAACTACTCCAACTGGAAGTTTAGAGTAAAATCTTTACTAGAAGAAAAACAAGTATTACATACTTTAGAAAAAGAAAATAAAGATGACACAATAGAAAAAATAAAAGTAGACGGCTCAAAAGCAAAAGCTGTAATTATTCAATGCATAACTGACAAACATTTATCAATTATACAAGATTGTAAAACTGGAAGAGAAATGATTGAAAAACTGGACTCAGTATTTCAACGTAAAAGTGTATTCACTAAGCTAACGCTAAAAAGAAAGTTATTAAGCTTAAAGTTACAACGAAACGAAAAATTGAAAGACCAAGAACAAATAATTATAATACTCATGATGAAAGACCAAACTATAGTAATAACTATACAAGATCAAGACGACCTACAAGAGGACGAAGTTCTCGTAGTAGAGGTTATTATAGAGGAAATAAAGACAAATTTGATGGACTCATAACTTTAACGGCATCAGCCGAAAAAGACAATAAATTTATTCTTGATAGTGGAGCCACAAATCACATGGTTACAGAAAAACTTGAAAAATATATGACGAATGTCCAAAGATTAAATGAACCAATTACTGTAACAATTGCAGATGGTAAAGGACTAATTGCAAATAAAAAAGGAACAATAACTGGATATTGCAACAATATAAAAACAGATTTTGAAGCAATCATTGTTGAAAACCTGACGCACAATCTACTTTCAGTAGAAAAAATAACAAGTAAAGGTTATACAATATTATTTAACAAAAACGGAGTGAATATAAGAAAAGGAAAAACAAATTTTCCTGGCACTAAACATAACAATTTATATACTTTGGAAATACACATCATACCACCTAAAGACAAGAAAGAATACGCAAATATCACAAAAGAAAAAGATGATGTATGGCACAAACGACTAGGCCATTTGAATAAAAAAGGTTTGAGTATTCTTGGACTACCGATTTCAAATAAAAGATGTGAGAGTTGTATTCAAGGTAAAAGTACACGAAGACCTTTTATATACAGCAAAAGAGAAAGCAAAGAGATAGGAGATCTTCTGCACTCAGATTTGTGTGGACCTATTCATCCAACATCAGTAAATGGCGAATGCTATTTCCAAGTTTTGATAGATGATTATTCCCATATGGTAAAAACATATTTACTTAAAAACAAGAATGAAGCAGAACACAATATTTTGAAACATATACAGCTAATTAAAACTCAGTTTGGATTAAAAACCAAAAGGATAAGGATAGACAATGGCGGAGAATTTACGTCAAAAAGATTTAAAGAGACTTGTCAACAAAAAGGCATAATACTAGAATATACAAGTCCGTACACGCCTCAACAAAATGGCACATCTGAAAGAATGAACAGAACGTTACTCGACAAGGTAAGAGTAAAATTCACAGAAACTAATTTACCAAAAGAATTATGGAGTGAAGCAATTTGCGCATCAGCTTACGAACTAAACCGCAGTCCAACAAAAGCATTAAATGGACAAACACCAGCTTCTATATGGTATGGTTACAAAGACCTAAACAAATTGCGAATTTTTGGTTCCAAAGCATGGACGGTCACAATACCGAAACCAAGCAAGCTACAACCAAGAGCCAAACCAATGATAATGGTTGGATATACAGGCTCAGGATATAAATTATGGGATTACGAAAGTAACAAAATTGTACAATCAACTGATGTCATATTTGATGAAACACAAATAGTTTACCAACCACAAAAGAAGGAGGAACTAAACAATACTTCTGAAAATATCATAGTATTTGATGAAGAAGAAAAGTCAAATAGCCCACAAAAACTTGAACAAAGTCAAACAACAACAAGTTCAAATGAACAATTAGATGAAGATGATCTAAATGAATCTAACTATATGACTGACAACGACGATAGTGATGATATCACTGATCCTGAAAATAACGTTGATAATCAAATAACTACTAGATCAGGTCGAAATATAAATCAACCTAAACATTTTAATGAATATCAGTTATATTCTGCATATTGTTTAATCACAAATGAAAATAAAGACCCAAATTCGTACAAAGAAGCAACGAATGATAAAGAATGGTCAGAAGCTATACAAAAAGAAATAAAAGCATTAGAAAACTTAAAAACATGGTCAAAAGCCATAGATTTACCTAAAGGAAAGAAAGCTATTGAAACAAAGTGGATATTTAAAACTAAAGAAAATGGACTAAAGAAAGCAAGATTAGTTGCTAAAGGATTTCAAGTAAAAGAAGAAGATTATTTTAACACAAATTATTCTCCTGTAGCAAGAATGAGCACAGTCAGAACATTTTTGGCACAAGCGGTACAACAAAATTATACAATTCACCAAATGGATGTACCGACAGCATTTCTAAATGGTTATTTAAAAGATGAAGTATATATAAAAGTACCACAAGGAGTTAATGCGAATAAAAAGAAAGTACTTAAACTAAATAGAAGTTTATACGGATTAAAACAAAGTCCCAGATGCTGGAATGAACGGCTAAATACTTTTTAGTAAAATGTGGATTAGAAAGATCGAAAAACGATTTTTGCTTATATTTCAACAAAAACCTGTGGATGTTAATATTTGTTGATGACATTTTAATAATGGGAAAGAAGGAAGAAACTGACAGAATAATGAAGTTAATGAAGAACGAATTTGATACTAAATATTTAGGAGAAATAAAAAGTTTCTTGGAATGGAAATTGAAATGAAAAATGGAGTACTAAGCATTAAACAGTCAAAACAAATAGAGAAAATGTTGGAAAAATTTAACATGACTGAATGCAAAGAAAAGAACACACCAATGGAAAAGGGATTAAATATAGAAATAACAGGAAAAACAATAGAAGTACCATACAGAGAACTAATAGGAAGTTTAATGTTTGTGAGTACAGTATCAAGACCAGATATATGTTACGCTGTATCTTACTTAAGTAAATTTTTAGACAAACCTAATGAAGAATGTTGGAAACAAGGAAAAAGAATTTTACGTTACTTAAGTGCAACAAAAGATTATGCACTACAGTACAAAAAGAGCGAACAAACAAGCCTAAAAATATATTCAGACGCCGATTGGGCAAATGATAAAAGAGATCGTAAGAGCATAAGTGGATGTATAGTAAAATACAATGAGAATGTCGTAGCATGGTTCTCTAGAAAACAAAATTGTGTTGCATTGTCAACAGCAGAGGCTGAATACATAGCAGCATCACTGGCAGCATGCGAAGGAATTAATTTAAATTGTATTCTAAAGGATTTTGGAATAAATCTAACGCCAATGCTGTACGTTGATAACAAAGGAGCTATTTTTATATCAAAGGATTATGAAAACAGTAAAAGATCGAAACACATTGATATTCGATATCATCATATAAAAGATTTGATATGCACGAAGAAGATGACAATTTCGTACATACAAACTGATAATAATTTAGCTGATATGCTAACGAAATCTTTAGCGATTCAAAGACACAAAATGTTCCGAGAACAATGCAGAGTATTACAATAATGGATACTGGACACGGTGAAGTGAGTTTTTATCTAGGAGGAGTGAGTGTTCATATATATTTAATTAAACGATTTATTTGTTACAATTCTTTTCACATAAAAATCGAGGAGGACTGTGAGAATGCGACCTCGTTTTATGGATACTCTATGAAATGTTTTATAAAGAAGTCCATCTGACTTCTAACAGATTCGTAGTAATGTCTAGCGGTTGTCATGTATGAAAAATATGTAGAAGTTATTTAAAATAAACTTATAATGAATTTACAGTAAAGCCTGTTAATATAGGTAAGTAACTTAGTATATCGTGTATTGGATAACTCGTTCCTACACATACCATTTGAAGTTAGATTCGCTAAAAACGCTAAAAACGATCACACTCCCAAAAAGTTGTTCCACATGGGTCTTGGCGTTATTTTCGCCATAAACGCTATGAGGCTACTGGAACAGTTTGAATTCCCTACATCTAATATCAAAAGTGACAGAAGTGGCAAATTTTAGTGGCATTCTTAGCGTTCTTATCCTAAATGGAACAGGGGATGACAGTTAGAAACGATCACAGTGATCACAACCACGGACGCAGAATGTCATCAAAATTATCGAAATTAACGTTCTTAGCGACAAACGGAACATACCCTAATAGGGTATGTTTCTGTCACTTTTGATATTAGATGTAGGGAATTCAAACTGTTCCAGTAGCCTCATAGCGTTTATGGCGAAAATAACGCCAAGACCCATGTGGAACAACTTTTTGGGAGTGTGATCGTTTTTAGCGTTTTTAGCGAGTCTAACTTCAAATGGTATGCACCCTTAGCTGTTCTCAACCGATCAGCAAAGTTAAGCAACGTCACCCGCGGTCATGAGTTGGATGGGTGACCGCTAGTGACATAACTACTGGACGGCGATTATCGTGCAGTGATATGAATATCATAGTAGATAAATATCGAGAAAACATGGCGAATATCGAGCCGTGTAGTTTTGTGTTATTCTCGCAATATCACTATCGATATATATCAAGCCCTAGCGATCGACACGCAACATTGAGATATCGGGATTATCATTATACTTTCTATACACATGAACACAAGTTCATCTGTGAACATATTTTTGTATCTACCACTCCCGAGAATAGCATTTTTGTGAAAAATCAGATATTTTTGGAATATTAATAGTCTATAGGTGACACGGGATAAATATCGAGAATCGATAAATTTATCCTAATTTTGAGAATTGTCCTGAGCGTATTTTGGATCAAATCAAACATTGAATTGCTTACGAATCTGTGCCTCAACTATCACAACAAATGACATGTGAGAAGTAAAAAATCTGAGACGTTTTACAGTCATTCTACATCTCGTAATTCTCTCTCTCTCAAGTTATTTATAACAGTTAAAAATCCTTTAATTTTTTTAGAAAATAAGGAGGTTATGTATTTGTTTAGAGAGATGGAGAACGTCATTAGAATCGTTTCCGAACGAGTAACTCACGAGTAATAGTAGACATTGATAATTCCCGACCCTTTGCATACCTATACTTTTGTATGTCGCAAATAAATCTTTGAAAATATAACTAACTATTTATATATTACTTTGTAATATATAGATAGTTAGAAAGTTAATAGAAAAAGTTAATAGAAGACATATGTAATAAGTGAACTCTCAAATGACAACTGACTAACACTTACCTATCGCGAAAAAAATAATATGCAGCCTACATTACATCGTGTAACATAATCAACTAAGAAGTGAACTTGTACTTGTTTTACGAATAGCCTTGACCCGAAGGCCTTAACTGCACGTAAAATTTTCGGTCGAGGTTATTTCAGGACAACACTCGGCTTACTTTTTGAACGCGCCCTAAAAGTATTAACTCTATACTAGTTTTTTTTTTTTTCCCTACGTCGGGGTATGGTCTCGCACGTCTTGTGCATTTGCCAGTGTCATGTTTTATTCTTCATTAGTAGTTCTTTGTTTGAGTTCTGTTCTCTTCTCTACTTCAGACTTCTTGATTATATGACTTTGTTTTTATTATTATTAGTATGTACAAAAATTAGGAAACGATAAGTTTAAATACAATAATTTATAGATCGGGATTCGAGGAAAAAATAGGGTCAGAGGAGTTAGGAAGGATAGGAGGATAATATATAGGTACATGGTATTGTATAAGATTAAGTAAATATATATCTATAATGTAGCATAATTATATCATAGTTTGATGTCATTAGCTTCAATGAATGAAGCTAACACTTGATAGATAGGGAGACAATTGCTATAAAGTAAGGAAAATATATTAGTAGGGAAGGGGACTTGAAGATTTTCAAGGTCTTTGAAAAGCGGAGCGTGATCATAATGGGGACACTTTAAAATAATATGATCGATGTCACCCACGTCCTCTCCACACTCACACAATTCCGAGTCTATAATACGTATCCGAGCAAGATGTGGCGGAGTGCACATGTGGCCCAAACGCATTCGAATCAAAACAGACGTAGCACGTTTATTTAGTTTTACTTTGGTAAACCAGGACTTAACCGGAATCATTGGTTGTATTTTATAGAAGTATTTGCCTTTTAATCTGGCACTATTTGTCCAGGCTTCATTCCAAACACGTTGCAGGTCTAATTTAGAGAGAGCAGCTAAATCCTGAGGAAAATTCTTATATGGGAACATGTCTCCACACTGTGTTGCTTGGTTTGCAAGTTGATCAGCTTTCTCATTTCCCTTTATTCCGCTGTGACTGGGAATCCAGGCAAACGAAACAGAACACCCTCTATCCACGCATTTAATAAGCATTTCTCGGGCTTCGATAATAACTGGAAAATATGCATTTCTTTTGAAGGGAAATTTCATAAGAGCTTGTAATGCACTCATGGAATCTGAGAAAATAACGCTTTTTGAGAGTTTCATAATGAGGATGTATTCAAGAGCCTTATAAATTCCATAACATTCTGCGGTGAAAATAGATGTTTGAGGAGGGAATTTTATCTTTTCTACAATATTGAACTGACGATGAAATAGGACGACACCAACTCAGTCATTATTTGAGTGTTTTGAGGCATCGCAATAAATTTGATTCCAATCTGGCCATAATTCATCAATGATGTTGTTTAAACACTCATTGGCGAATGGGTCTCCTTTGGCAATATCTAAGTTAAGACATATATCTGGTTTGATTAAAAGAGATTCATAACTAGTTTCAAATATGGGGAGTTTATGGGTGCGGTGAGTTAAAGCTTCGATCTTATTGAATTTTATTAAACTATTTATCATACATGGTAGGCGTTTATGAGACCAGTATTTAGATGTATTAACCATTTCCGAAATGTTTTTAAGTTTTGAAAACTGTGGGTGTTTGGCGAACTGTGTAATGCGACAGAAAAATCTATCTGCGAGAAATTGTCGTCGTAATGGAAGTGGTGGTTCAACGCATTCTACTTGTAAAGCGTTTATTGGAGAACTTTTCATCGCACCAGTTATGATTCTAAGAGCTTTCGCCTGGATGCCATCCAATTTCTTCATCCCAGCTGAGCTACATGACTCCAACAAGAATGTCCCATAATCTAAAACACTTCTTATAAGAGCATTATAGATCAGCTTCAAAGAAAATGGATGGGCACCCCACCAAACGCCTGATAAGCACCTAAGAATGTTAAGTGACCGTTCACATTTTGCTGCAATATACTCACAGTGGGGCAGACCACTTAGTTTAGCATCTAGAATGATACCCAAAAATTTTGCTTCTGTTTTAATAGGGACAAGACTACTATTATATAGTAAGGTTATGGTTAAGGTGGTGGCACACGTTGTCTTGTGAACAGAAGAGCACAGATTTTGGACACAGACAGATCTAATCCATTGTTATCTAGCCAGACTAAGATTAGTTAGAGTGGCTGAAAGTGAAAGACAGGCACTATTAACACTACTATTCACGTTGTATAATAATAAATCATCAACATATTGTAAAAATGAAGTGTTGTTTATATATTTATCTAAATCACTGGTATATATATTATAGAGAATTGGGCTAAGCACTGATCCTTGAGGGACTCCTCTCCAAATAATTCTCCTTGACGATTCTAATGTTATTGAACGACCAGACATTAAATTTATAATAACGTTAATTAAGTTTAACGGATACATTGTAGTTTTTTTTTAAAGATAGTTAAACAGACGTTATCGTAGGCAGATTTGATATCTAGAATAACTGCTGTAACTGACGCATTTTGAGAGAACGCTAATCGGATGTCGGCTAAAAGGATTGCTGCACTGTCTAGGGTACTTTTTCCTTTACGAAATCCGTACTGTGATTCTGAAAGCAAACCATTACTTTCTATAAACCACTCTAGTCTGTTTTTTACCAGATGTTTCGCAATTTTGGTAATGACAGGCGATAAAGCTATGGGTCGATAGGAAGAAACTTCAGATGGATCTTTATTAGGCTTTAACACCAATGAGGATACAATACTACGTAAGTTTAACACAGGCAACACCAGTTGGGACTTCCATTATGATGGAACGTCACCTCTATTTTAATATTTTAGACTATTCTCTCCAAGATTCGTGAAGAAAGAGTATGGGATCTTCTCCTGGGGCAGAGTCCTGAATGCCAGAGAGAATACCTTTGAGTTCGTTTAAAGTAAAAGGAGAATTTAAGAAAGATTCATCTTGATTGTGTGAAATTTGAGGGCAAAACAATTCAAATTCAGGAACGAATGGAGGAGCTAAATAATCCATAAATTCATCAGTCATACATGATGGGATTGTTCTAAAAGTGGAATCGGAAATACCTAATCTAAAGCGTTTGATAAGAGACCACATAACCGAGCATGGGGTATTTGGAGAAATTGTAGTGCAAACACATCTCCAGCCTGAGAATTTCTTTTCTTTTATAAGTTTTTTAGTATCAGCCATAATTACTAATAAATAAATAAAACTAATAAATGTTTAAATTGTTCACTGCCTCAGCTTCTTTCCTTCTTTTAACAGCATTAATGCAGTCACTATCCCACCATGGTGGGGAAGGTAGTTTTCCATCTGAAGCATATTTGATAGGGAAATAAGTATTAGCTGCCTCTATCAACAATTCAGTAAAAGCTGTAGAACAAAGTTCTGTCTTACATGTTATATCAGGTAGAGTATGTAGATTATTATCTATGTATTCAGTATACTTTTTCCAGTTACCTTTTATTAGCCTATATTTCATTCTAGGTGTAGGGATTGTATTTTGCACTTGTTTATTTGGGAAAGATGTAATAATTGGGTAGTGATCACTACCACAAGTAGATTTATGTGTGTACCAAGATAATTTTGATGCTAAAGACTCTGTAACAATTGAGAGATCAACAGCACTAAAATTTTCATTGGGGCGGGTTCTACGTGTAGGTACCACTGTGTTTAAAACACAGAGATTGTGTCGGTCTAATATATCTATTAATGTTTCTCCATTGGTATTTGATATAGAACTACCCCATAACCTATGGTGGGAATTAAAGTCTCCTAATAATATATATGGTTTAGGTAGAGAGTATAATATATTATCTAGTGTTTGGAATGTAACAGAAGATGGGTGTGGGATATATATAGATGCAAAAATTATATTAGTAACAACTGCTGCTACAATATACAAACCCTCAGTTGAGGGAGGGAAATTATTTTATAAGGTAAATTATTTTTTATAAATAAGGCTACTCCATCATATCCGTCTAATCTATCTTCACGAAGACAGGTGAAACCTTTGATTTTTAAAACAGAATCTGGCCGTAGCCATGTTTCTGCTAAAGCAATAATTGAGGGGTCATATTTATTAGTAAGGTACATAATTTCAGATTTTGTTATTATTCACACTTCGGCAGTTCCACTGCACCACCACATGTGGGTAGTGCAGTGGAACCGCCGTTGTGTGATTACAGTATGAATCATCATTTGTTGGTATAAATCCATGTTGGGCATGGATAATTTTATTTAATATATCAATAATAGGGGCAGCGTTGTTCGGTTTGATAATATTTGACTGAGAATGACCCTCATTGTCAGAGGAATTAGATTTATATCCACATCCGTTACATGGAGGTGGCATTTCATACTCTTTTATCAGAGCTTGATGTGCTGCATGGTCATAGCCTTTAGCAAACTGATGTGGTGAACGAGGTTTTAGGGTCACAGTTTTTCTATAAGACTTAGTTGATGAGAGTGGTGGAGGCATTGCATTTTTATTGGGAGTGGGATGAGCTGTTGATGTTATGTCTGCATATGATCTGGATACAGGTGGGTGGAGTTTAGAAGCTTCAGAATAGGATACGCAACTTTCGGCCATGTATTGTTTAATACGTTTTTGTCTTTCGTGTTCAGGGCAACATTTGTTTGTGGCATAATGTGATCCAGAGCCTTTGAGTAGTATACATTCCTAAGGTAGGAATGTATACTCAAAGTCCAGAGCATAGACAGCAAGAACTATTATGTTCCTCAATATTACAGCTATCAGCAGTATGGGCTTGGCCACATTTATAACATCGTGGTTTGGACCTACATTGGACTTTTGTGTGACCAAAGCGGCAATAGCTGTAACATTGTATAGTCGGGTATACATAAAGCTCTACAGGTAGTGCATTAAAGCATACAAAAATTATTTTGGGTAGAACCTGTCCATCAATAGGTATCACTACAGTCTGAGAGGGTTTCCATTGTGATTTCCCATCTATGATGGTTTTGTAGTTTAAACGCCTGACTTTTAATATCTTTCCACATCCAATAGGAACATTGATGTTATCTGTAAGTTCTTCGGGAGACCAATAAGCTGGAACTCCACGAACAAGCCCCATGCGGGTGACATTAAATGTTGGTATAAATGCTTTTAAACTATTTTTGCTAAGACTATCGTGGTTAATGAAATCATTAGCATCATTAAAGTTTGCAAAAGCGAGGGATATCCTATTTCGGCCTATGCGTTTCAGACTGCCATTAACAATGTTTTTAAAATTTTGTCTTTGGAGGAACTTTCCAAAGGCAGGTTCCAGGGTGCAGTATGGTGCCATCATCAGAATTCTGCTGCTCTCTCTGAACATGAATAATGTATGGTGCTATATCATGGGACTCATACAATGTGAATGTATGGTTGAGGACGGGTCTGATGTATGTCTGTTGTCTCTTTCAGGGTGTCCTTGTTTGATTGGGATATGTTCCTGTTAATAAGCGTTTTCTTTTCACACGAAGTCGGTGCTTTTTCTGATATTGATTCGACAACAGAAACACATGCGCAATCCGTTTCTTTGAGTTCTAAAGCAGAGTTACGTTTGCGTTTTCTTTTGTTATAATGCTTACATATCTTGCTTGGACGGCTGCGCTTCAAGGACCGAGAAGACATGGACCCATCCATGAAAGACCCATCTGTCTCCATGCCCGATTCGTTAGACATAACTGTTATAAAACATGCAGCAGGTGGGACTGAGCCCCCTGGGTCAGGGGGCTCCTCCATGCCGAGAAAAATCAACAGAAGAAACTTACCAAGTTATATATACACAATAATATATATTGTTACGAGCTGAGGGTTCGGAATAAATAATGCAATACGTTTTCGGCAAACTGACACCTTTATTCCACAGTTCTACAGTCACTTCACACTTCACTGAACACAACACTAAAACACTGACTGTTCGCACTTAAAAGATCACTAATCGCACACTTCACTGTATTTGACTATTCGCGCTTGGAGCACTTGGTCCAAAGGTAATTGCACTGTAGCTTGTTTCGAACTCAAAGTAAGACTGTCTCGTCGGCCCGCACCCGACCCTATTTATACCCAAAAGTCAAAGCTTCCAGAATATTCTATACTAGTCTAGATAGAAAAACAATAGGGGCGTTAATTATCACTCGTTTAACGTAAACAACTTTTGTATGCAATTCAATGGAAACTAACTACTACTTATTCTGTGGTTGTTTACTAGTTGCCTGAGAACAAAAGGCGATCCTTTTTTTTTTAACATTTTTTGTGAAGAGTTGGTACATTGTTTGTTTTCGTTTACTTGTTTATCGACGTTGGATTATTCTAGACTGTTCGAGCTCGTGCGCCGTAACAATATTATATACAAATTAAACTAAAATTATTTACGATTTGAACTCTTCTGACCACTATATACACAGAATTGTTAAATTTAATTATTTAAAAAATTTAAACGTTTCCCGCCTTTTTTCTATATACTAGTTTGCTGTAGATACTCTGTGCTATGGTAGGGATATTCCGATACTAGTAAATACGACTAAGTTCTCGATACTTTTCTTTTGATATCAGTACATATACAGTACATATACAGTACATATACAGTAACATATACAATATCAGTCAAACATTTTATTTTGACTTTGGAACTTATTGCACATTTAAATTATTAATCAATAAATATTAATTGCAAAAGCTACACTTCTTTAGCTTTTCTAGCTGTACCATAGAACATATAATAATTGCGGTCGTGGTAGAGTATCAAGGAGGATCATGGCGATATTACTGATATAAATGTGTGTATGTATTCTATATCAGGGAAAAAGAAGGACGATGATGATCCCGGTTTATCATCAATAACGCTATCTTTAAATTTCTTGACTCCACTTTCCAACATTGATGTTTGATGTAAGATTTCAACACGGATTTTCTATAGGGCCACCGTCCTTGTACTACTTCATCATTTATTTATTTATCAAAAATATATAAACACAGGATTACAGTTATCATCGATTGCTAAATTCACAAAATCAGTAGAGATGGACTTTTTATCCTGTTTTTGGGTTCGCGGGCCCTGTTTTTAATTTCCGCTCCATGATTCAGATATTAAATAAAAGATTTACTAAAAAAAACTGTTTTTTTTTATTTATATCGATCGGAAACCTTTTTATTTAGGTCCGCGTTCATAGTTCACTTAGCATTTATTAACCGAAACTTTCGTTATCGTGCAGACAGCACTAACAAAATGTTCCGATATTTTTTTTATCCCTACATTCCTCTCTCAATTAGTTAAAAAAATCAATAATAAAACGTAATGGTAAAAGTAAGCAAAATAAACTATGAAAACTAACATCAATAAATAGGTTTCCATTCGATATAAATAAATAATGCCCTTAATGTAGTAAGCGTAAATTTAATTTTGAGAGGGACAATAGGGTGCAGTATGGTGCCATCATCAGAATTCTGCTGCTCTCTCTGAACATGAATAATGTATGGTGCTATATCATGGGACTCATACAATGTGAATGTATGGTTGAGGACGGGTCTGATGTATGTCTGTTGTCTCTTTCTGGGTGTCCTTGTTTGATTGGGATGTGTTCCTGTTAATAAGCGTTTTCTTTTCACACGAAGTCGGTGCTTTTTCTGATATTGATTCGACAACAGAAACACATGCGCAATCCGTTTCTTTGAGTTCTAAAGCAGAGTTACGTTTGCGTTTTCTTTTGTTATAATGCTTACATATCTTGCTTGGACGGCTGCGCTTCAAGGACCGAGAAGACATAGACCCATCCATGAAAGACCCATCTGTCTCCATGCCCGATTCGTTAGACATAACTGTTATAAAACATGCAGCAGGTGGGACTGAGCCCCCTGGGTCAGGGGGCTCCTCCATGCCGAGAAAAATCAACAGAAGAAACTTACCAAGTTATATATACACAATAATATATATTATGTACAAATTAAACTAAAATTATTTACGATTTGAACTCTTCTGACCACTATATACACAGAATTATTAAATTATATATTTAAAAAATTTAAACGTTTCCCGCCTTTTTTCTATATACTAGTTTGCTGTAGATACTCTGTGCTATGGTAGGGATATTCCGATACTAGTAAATACGACTAAGTTCTCGATACTTTTCTTTTGATATCAGTACAGGTATCATTTTTGCGATACCAACTGGGTATCGGAAGGTAAATACAGACCTTTACACTCACGAAGGCATGCCCTTCTACATTTTTTTCAGTGTAGTATTATCTACTCTCGGAATAATGACTAAAAAGCATTCCTCCGTGCAACTACTACTGCCTACCCAAGCGATATCTTTTTACATTTTATTGTTTTACTGTGGGTACCATACCATTAGCATTTACACCCACACTAGTGTAAGCTTTTATTTTCCGGTCCAGTTCATATTCTTCCTAGGTATAAATTGGAACCTGGTTGCCGCCTTACAGGTGTAAACCGGTTCACCAACAAATTTATGTTTATTCATAGTTGTAATTAAACATTTTAATTTTAGTTATCTGCAAAATGATATACTCCTCGTCATTCAATATGTATTCATTCTATGAGTGAGTCATGTAAACCGTTATTTTAAAAACTCAATATACTACACTATCGTGCATGTATATTTTTGAACTAGCTACCTTTGTAAAAGCAAACCCACGATTCTTTAAAATTGTTTCTGATACGCGAAATCCTGACATATTGGTCCATGGTATAGGTTCTATAGCTCTACCAAAAGCAATGTCATGTTTTTTTTTATGGATGATAGGTTAGCCTATGACCACTATCTCACCTGATGGTAAGTTATGATGTGGTCGAAGATGTTGTTCAGGCTAACCTAGCATTATGCTATGTGTATTAAAGTGTTAAATGCTCTCCCAATGCACATCAAAGAGGTTAATAATTTGATACCATACACAAAAGACTTGCCATGTTGGTTACACAATAAAACCGATTTTTCCGTAAGTGATTTATTAAATAAAATGCAAGTATAATAATTATGATTATTGTAAAATTGATCGTTTTTATTTTTGATTGATAACTATATTGTGGAAATAATTTTGACTCCATGATTTAAAATTGGTTTAATATATGCATGACAAATATTTGATATATAACACAACGTAACGTAGACTTTTGAAACACCCATGTATCATACAATCTGTAACAATTATTTCATTACATTTAATTTAATTCCCACAACTTCAACATTTTGTGGCACACTTTACTGAAAAACTATCACGCCTACAGACTACTGCTTTAACAAATTAATTTAACTTCATCTAGGTATTGTTATTGTAGGGGAAAGTGGTCACCCTTCGTACGCTTTTTACATTTTATTTTTTACTTAATGGTTAATTGACAAAATTAGTTAGTTTTTGAACCTTAGTGTAACAAATATATCGTAGTAAGTTACAAAATAGTCAGAAACTATTATGTCAAAATATTCAAAAGCCATTTTTCTACGATAAGATGTTTTATTTGAATTACTTTCATACCGCGTGTGGGGTGCTTTCGTACACCATGGGGTAGATTGATACAGGGTAATCAAAAAGATTATTTAAACTCATTTTCTTTTATTAAATCACAAAAATATAAATTTATCATACAACTAACTAAATAATATTTAACTTGGTTCATACTCAATATATTATAATGAAGGAAAATAGGAATTAAAAAATCTAAATATTTTACCCTGGATGATATCTTTACAGTCAAAGACTTTACAAAGATCTCATCCTGTATAAGATCTTTGTAGTCTTTGACAATTTAAACTTAAAGTAGGTAATTAAACATTTTATTTTGACTTTGGAACTTATTGCACATTTAAATTATTAATCAATAAATATTAATTGCAAAAGCTACACTTCTTTAGCTTTTCTAGCTGTACCATAGAACATATAATAATTGCGGTCGTGGTAGAGTATCAAGGAGGATCATGGCGATATTACTGATATAAATGTGTGTATGTATTCTATATCAGGGAAAAAGAAGGACGATGATGATCCCGGTTTATCATCAATAACGCTATCTTTAAATTTCTTGACTCCACTTTCCAACATTGATGTTTGATGTAAGATTTCAACACGGATTTTCTATAGGGCCACCGTCCTTGTACTACTTCATCATTTATTTATTTATCAAAAATATATAAACACAGGATTACAGTTATCATCGATTGCTAAATTCACAAAATCAGTAGAGATGGACTTTTTATCCTGTTTTTGGGTTCGCGGGCCCTGTTTTTAATTTCCGCTCCATGATTCAGATATTAAATAAAAGATTTACTAAAAAAAACTGTTTTTTTTTATTTATATCGATCGGAAACCTTTTTATTTAGGTCCGCGTTCATAGTTCACTTAGCATTTATTAACCGAAACTTTCGTTATCGTGCAGACAGCACTAACAAAATGTTCCGATATTTTTTTTATCCCTACATTCCTCTCTCAATTAGTTAAAAAAATCAATAATAAAACGTAATGGTAAAAGTAAGCAAAATAAACTATGAAAACTAACATCAATAAATAGGTTTCCATTCGATATAAATAAATAATGCCCTTAATGTAGTAAGCGTAAATTTAATTTTGAGAGGTACTGTATTTTATTTCATAAAAATCTTAAATTGTTGTTAGGGTGGTAAATAAAATCTAAAGGGGAGCATTCAGACAATGTGTCCCGTGTAGTAATGTCCGAATGTGCCAGAGACATTCCACAAAATTATATTCCAACTTTATATAAATTCTAATTCAATATGATAAATATTAACCCCCTTATTCATAATCGCTCCATAAATTTATAGTAGGTTTATAAAACGTCATTAGTACTGCGCAAAAGAATTTTCTTTTGCGCAGTACTAATGACGTTTTATAAACCTATCGTAAATTTATGAAACGATTATGAATAAGGGGGTAACAATTTAAGCTCAAAATATACAATGTAGGTTTTAAGTCATCATCGCTATTTAATCAAAAACCATAAATATTCTGCTTACAATTACGAACTCTTCTGAAGCGCTCGTAGCGAAGTTTACTTAGCTGTTCTCAACCGATCAGCAAAGTTAAGCAACGTCGCGCGCGGTCATGACTAGGATGGGTGAGCGCTCGTGACATTACTACTGAGCGTTTCCGTGCTTCGGAGGGCACGTTAAGCCGTCGGTCCCGGTTGTTATCTTAGGATGGCACGTTATAGCATGGTGGTAGGGCATTTTGCGAATGCCCGCCTGGCTAGCTACCACCCTCAAGTAGAAAATCTGTCGCCAAGCACCCAACGGTGTGTTCCGGCAGCTGTCCTTGAGAGCCAGTACTTACGTTAGTCTGAACAACATCTTCGACCACGTCATCACTTATCATCAGGTGAGATAGTGGTCAAAGGCTAACCTATCAGGCGTAAAAAAAACAACTAAATTTTGGTTAAAAATTTACTCACCGTGCGCGGAAACACGTTAGGTATTATCAGCTGACACTGCATAGCGTGACTGGCGTTAACATTCGCTAGGAACATTGTGACAGGTATGCCTATGCACACAAGCAAACACGTGTTGGTGTGTCGTTTAGTTTTGATGTTACCGTATGAATGTGCATCGCGTACCGACTAGTCGAATGGTGACCACTTTCCCCTACTACTAATGCCATCTGTTAGAAAACCAAAGAGCGAACATCGCTGCAACAGAACTAAACTCATGGACTTATTAGATTTCACAGATCCATGATTAAACTCAATACTCAAATACGTCGTAGTTAATCTACTTAATACTAGATGACAGCACTAGAATCAGGTTGTAAAATAAACGTGAGCCCACACAAAGCTAAGTTTTTTGCTAGTTTTGTTGGATGACATTTAGGTGTTTCTTTTTATCGATTTAGTGTCGCCCTCAATAAATTACAATATTTTTTTTTATAGATCATCAATCTTAACTAAACAATTACAAACAGTTAGATGGTTAGAGAATTAAATTGGACAATGGGTTGCCTTATCGCTGCAATTCCGTAAAGCCGTATTGTGCATTTGCCAATATTTTTCTGTATCAGCCGGATTGACATACCCGTTCCTGTAAACATGTTTTCCCATAGAAATAAAATCCAATGGGGTTAGATCCAAGGATCTCAGTTATTATTATAATTTAACCGTTATCATATTTCTGGCGGGTTCGTTTCCTGTTGAGGCACGTGATTGAAATGCTAATGCTAGCTTATGATGTCTTACATATTTAAAAAAATGAAATGAAGTCTGCTGTCAGGAAAAGGAAAAACCCTTCAATTTTTACTTGATCCAAGAAAACAATAATATTGTATCATGCATGAATTTTTAAAGCTCGCGGGTGAAATGGGTGATTCGTCCGCGAAGGAATTATAGGTACTCATTGGGGTAGGTACACATTACTTGCTCAGTGAGCTACACCATACATGGACATTATATCCATGACACCATACGACAGCAGGTTACACCCATGATCTTAGAAAACAATTATTGTGTCACGGCTACACCAGTTCATAGCA
Organism: Plagodis pulveraria; assembly: GCA_963890685.1. Lineage (NCBI taxonomy): Eukaryota > Metazoa > Arthropoda > Insecta > Lepidoptera > Geometridae > Plagodis > Plagodis pulveraria. The sequence continues at coordinate 19,499,055 of OY982957.1, forward strand.
TCGAGTTTCTAGGCAACGGAAACGACAAAATAAGCACAACAAACAAATTTTTTTCTAATTTAATTATTTATTTTGCTGACAGATCAGGTTTGCTCTGTGAATGTGTGCTAGATAAGTATTTATTTGTGTTCGCGTCATTAGCTTCATAACACTTATTATTGCTTTATGTAGAGCGCAGCAGCAGTAAAAGTAGATGTCCAACAAAGTGTGTATAAATATCACGAAACCACTGAGCAAGTAATCACGAAACATGGCCGAAGAACTACAAAAAGTTCATTTATATTACGACGACATTAATAAAATAAGAGTTTTAGAAACAAGCGTTACGAGAGAAACGGAAGATCTAAAAGACACATGCAAAGAATATGATACAAGTTAGTATGTTTTCATACTTACCTACTAACTAAGGTATTAAAAAGTATACTTATTATCAGCAAGTGGTACTATAGATGTCGCTCCATCCCAATACGATGGTTAAAGAACGATAGGAAAGATTTGAGTTATGACGTCATGTCATGTTAGATCAATTGGTTAGAGCATACCCCGGCTCAAGGGGTGGATGGACGTGGGTTCGAATCCCGCACATGACTTAAATTAGTCCTATCGTATATTTGTGATTTTGTAAAGTATACTTATTAATTCAGATGTCGCCCTGTAAGTGTATTGATTTATCCTTTGTGCTCATCGGCAGTACTTTCGTCAGTGAAAATGACTGAATCAGATGTTTCGATGTATGTATACCTATCCCCGTTTTGGGCACCTTAAAGTAAGGATGCCAAAATTCATGTAGCGTAAAATGTATGAAAATCAAAATACTTATTCGCATTTGTATAATTATAGTCATAGTAAACCTTCTTTTATAATTATATGGCGATAGTACTACAACAAACTAAGAGAACGGATGATTCGGTGAAATAACACACTATCGAGCTACTTCCAACTGTTTACAATATATTGTCTGCATAGTGGATATATCACATACGTGTACGATTTCATTATGTTACAATTTCACTCTTCCGTAAAATAAATAGACATTTGAATTTTTACTTGAAACGATCAACCTATTAAACACAATTTTTGTGTGCTTTTTTTTGCTGATAGGCTAGCCTTTGACCACTATGACACCTGATAGTAAGTGATGATTTGGTCGAAGATTTTGTTCAGGCCCTCAAGGAAAGCTGCCGGAACACACCGTAGGTGCTTGGCGATAGATTTTCTACTTGAGGGTGGTAGATTTTCTACTTGAGGCTAACTAGGCGGGCATTTGCAAAATGCCCTACCACCATGTAGTAACGACTGCCATAGTAAGACAACAGCCAGGATCGACAGCTTAACGTGCCATCCGAAGCGCGGAAGCGCTCAGTAGTGATGTCACTAACGGTCACCCGTCCAACTCCTGACCGCAGCGGACGTTGCTTAACTTAGCTGATCGATTAAGAACGGCTAAGCAAACTTCGCTACGAGCGCTTCAGCCACTATAATATGTATATATATATACCTACATGATTATTATGAGCTAAAATAACTATCACGTGATGGACACATATTTTGATGGGTTGACCGATTAGTTCACAGGGTTCTCACTTCCGATGTTACCTGTTACAAAGCTCAAACCAAAGTGCCTTATCTCTTTTGGCTTCGGTTTTATCGCCGATTACTTGTCTGACGCAAACCCTTAGGAATGCTCTCGTTGGAAGTATTTAGGTGTACCTTTCCAGTATCATAAGGAGCTCGTGCTTATCAATTGCAGCAACGACCCGCGCTTACATCAACGTTAGTTGTGGTTTACATATTAGGCGATTTTTTGCCGAAGTTGTCTTTTTCATGCATTGTTATTATTTCATTTTTATACTTTACGTCTCGATCAGACCACATTCGCATACGGTCAATTTACAAAGGCTACGAGTCGAAGCCAACGCCTCAAGAGACCTGCTTTGTATATAATTATATGCCTATCTCGTGTTGCTATATTTTTTTTCAGAAGTACAAGATTTTGGGAAAATAATAAACTCACTGCTAGAAGTCCTGAAAGAATTAGGAGAGAATGTAGAAAAGCAGAAAATGGCTGCTATTGGTTCTATGAATCTTTTGAAGTCGATAGCTAAGGAAAAAGAATCAGAACAAGCAAAACTCCAAGTAAGCACTAGTATAGCAGTAGTAGCATCGAGCTTTAAACCTCTGAAGTTGTTTGTTCGATGAGTAGTAGCAATTATTATCTGGTCAACCAATCCGAATGGAATTTAAATCGAAATCATAGAATATAATTACATATATTAATGTTAAAAGAGCTCAATCAAACTCTGTCTCGAAAGATCTCGTATTCCTCCCTTCAGAACGAGCGGGAGACGAGTTCTCTAGTTACTCCAGGTTATTGTTTTAGCTACTATACCTAAACTATAACCTAATTGAAGCAGTGATGGCTCAGTGGCATTGGCTATGGACTGCCGCGCAGCAGGTCCATGGTTCGAATACCGCCCAGAGCTTGAGCTTCACCGCATGGTGGAAGGACATTTTGCGGATGCCCGCCTGGCTAGCGACCAGATCAAGTAGAAAGTATGTCGCCAAGCACCGAAAGGTGTGTTCCGGCAGTAGTCCTTGAGAGCCAGTGAAATTACAAGCACAATGAGACTTAACAACTATGTCTCAATGTGACGGGCGCAGTGCAATTCGTGAGTTGTCATGAATTGCAACTGTTATAGGCAGTGGTCAGTCCACTTAACATCAGGTGGGCCTCGAGCTTGTTCCGTCACAATAACTAAAAAAAAAAAAAAACTAACTTAATTTAAATCTGGTGAATTGTTACTTTTCAAATATTATTTAAATAATAAATGTAATATTACTTAACACTCACAGTAATTCTGTATTTTTAGTATTACCGTACACAGTACCTATAAAATCAAATTTACGTACACAAATTATGTAACACTGTTACACGTAAAGGGTAGGTACTTATTTAATTTATCACTACAACAATTATTAGTAATTTCGAAATTATGTATTTGTTGTAAATTTTATTGCCTTTGGTCGTGGTTTCACACACGTCCATTAACCCGGCTCCTGGGAGAATAGAGTCATCTTCTCTGCGCTCCACTTGAGCTATTCCTGTCTGACGCGTCCACCGTCGCGGGGGTGGGCATCTTACACTTTAGTAGGCCAGAGTGTGTAGATGGCGAAGTTCAGTAGGGTATATTGCGGAGCCCGTGCCCAGGGTTACGGGTGAAGACCTCAACGGTGGGGAGAGCGGAGACAACAGTTGTCAGTACGGTTCAACCAGCGGAAGAGGCGAGCCACAGGGGCGTTGTAACTGGATCCTGGTGGAGGGCAGCGGTAGCCCTCAGCACTGTGGCGAAGCGCAGGAGCCATATGTTCTGAATTGGTTCACTCACAGATTTCTATGGACATTGAGTCTGTAGTACCGCGATGTAGAAAGCAACGGGATACTGCTACATTACTAATTCCCACGAGAGTTGAATGATGAAAATGCAACAAAATAGAGATGCACGTTTGCCTGACGATCCGCGTAGCGACCGGCGCTCTGAATTTTCCGGGACTCACAGTGTTAAATTGGCTACCGGCCGCGGGAATGTAGGTGACCAGGCTTCCCCCGGAAAGCATACTACTGGAAGAAAACAACTCCAATTGCGAAAGAACACCCGTATAGGCACTTGGAACGTGCGAGGACTCCGTGATGAGGGTAAATTACACATATTGGATTGTGAGCTCCAGCGATGCGATACTGCCATTACCTACTGGTCTAAGTGAGACTCACTGGAAAAGTAATGGCCACCAAAACTTGAATAAGCATACCATCTATTATTCAGGAGATGACTCAAGTAGCTACGTTGGAGTGGCCTTTGCAATTCCCAAGAAATGGACTTAAGCGGTCTTAGGGTATAATCCTGTCCGCAAAAGAATCATAACTATGAAGCTCAGCGCATCTCCTACCCCGCTAAATATTATACAGGTATATGCGTCCACCAGCGCGGCGAAAGATGAAGACGTAAAAAGTTTCTACAATGACATTGAATCGTCAATAGCAACAATACCAAATAGAGATCTATTGATCATACTTGGCGATTTTAACGCGAAAGTGGGTGACACACGGATGGATGTGGGCTTGCGGAATATTGTAGGCAACTATGGTCTCGATCAAAGAAATGATCGAGGGGAGAGATTGCTCCAGTTTGCAGCCGACAACAACCTCACCATAATAAATACAGTATTCCAGCAACACCGCAGAATATTATATACCTGGACGTCCCCTGACGGAAAACACCGGAATCAGATTGACTACATACTCATAAGATTCAGATGGCGAAGTTCAATTACGAACGCACACACATTGCCCGGAGTCGACAGTCAATCTGACCACCAACTTCTCTTGCAACCTCAAACTTAAATTACGGAACTCCATATCTCGTAAAACTAAAAAGAGGCTAGAAGTAGTGGACCAAACGTCTTTCAGAAACCTATTGGCAGCCGATAACAGCACGTGGAGGTTACAAGCTCCTGATGATGACCCCGACTCACTCTGGCAGTCCACGAAAGAGCACATAATAAAGACTGTAAGCTCATCACAGCCTATTCGAACTAAAGGGAAACACCAACATTGGATGTCAGACAACACCTGGCGTCTAGTAGAGAATCGTCGTGAGATGTAGGCCAGGGGGGCATCAGTTCAGGAATTGAATTAGATGTGTGCACAGATCCAAACTTTTACTCGCAGAGATCGTAATAACCAGCTGAACAACCTCTGCCTAGAGTTGGAAAAAAACGCAGAGCGCCACGAAACTAAAGATTTATTTTAGAAGATTCGAACCATAACTCGTCAATTCAAACCGAAAATCTGGGCTATTGAGGATTTAAATGGAGTGACTGTAACAGAAATCAAGGATATTGTGGATATCTGGAGAGAATATTGCGAGGAACTTTTTAGCGATAATAGCATATCAACATCGTGTAGCACAAGTGCACTCTCACAGGATGATATGGAACCATCAGTCCTGAAAAGTGAAATACGAGCCGCAATTGATCACCTTAACAAGAATAAAGCTATAGGAGCTGACGCCATTCCGGTAGAGATCCTTAAAGCAATGGGTGAATACGGAGTTGATATCATGCATGTTATCTGTAACCGCGTCTGGGAGACAGAGAAGTGGCCTCGAGACTGGGCACTCTCCGTGTTCATACCATTGCACAAAAAGGGATCAACTAAGAAATGTGGCAACTACAGACTTATAGCCTTGGTTACACACGCCAGCAAAGCACTCCTTCATATCATCAATACCAGACTGCAAGCTTTTCTTAATCCCGAAATAGCGATTGAGCAAGCGGGATTTGTCAAGGGTCGGGGAACAAGAGAACAGATCCTTATTCTTCGACAAATAATTGAAAAGTCTAGAGAGTTCAACATCCCACTCTACATCTGCTTTGTCGACTTTCGCAAGGCCTTCGATACCGTGAAATGGCACATGTTATGGGACATACTTATTAAAATGGGAGTACCTCTCCACCTAGTACGTCTCATACGCCGACTTTACGAGGACGGAGCTGCGACTGTTCGGATAGACGACGTTGAATCAAAAAGCTTTCATACACATGCTGGTGTCCGACAAGGGTGCATACTCTCTCCACTTCTGTTCAACATCTATACGGAATGTATTATGAGAATCGTTCTGGAACAATGGGACAAAGGCATTTCAGTGGGAGGTCAAAGGATATCTAACTTGAGGTATTCCGACGACACTACTCTTCTCGCACAAACAAAAGAAGACATGGAACACCTGCTGATACGCTTGGAGTCAACAAGCCTGTCCTTCGGACTTGCAGTCAACAGAGACAAGACCAAGATGATGATAGTGGACCGAGCTGAACAAACCCATCCTGACATCTCTTCATGATTGGCAACTGTGAGGTTGTCCAATCCTATGTATACCTCGGCTCTACTTTCACAAATACTGGAGGATGTGAAGACGAGATCCGAAGGAGATGCGCTATAACCCGATCTGCCGTTGACAAGCTGAAAAGAGTCTGGTGCAACCGAAATATCACCAAAGCCACGAAAGTCCGCCTGATGAGAAGCTAAGTCTTCCCGATATTTCTTTATGGCGCAGAAACTTGGACGGTTCGCCTAAAAGACCGGCGCAAAATCGATGCACTCGAGATGTGGTGTTGGCGGCGACTGCTGCGGATTCCCTGGACAGCGTTTAGGACCAACGTCTCGATCCTGGCAGAACTTAATATCAACCAGAGATTATCGTCGACTGTGCAAACACGAATCCTCAAATATTTCGGACACGTTGTTCGAAACGAACACTCCATGGGACGAATCGTTGTCCAGGGACGAGTGGAAGGCAAGCGGTCACGCGGTCGATCACCAATGCGTTGGACAGATCTCATCAAAGCTACGACACAAACCTCCATAGTTCAGAATTTCCGAGACGCTGAAGACCGCAACAAGTGGAGGCGCATCGCGAGGGCTGTTTTAGCCAATGAAAATGCATCATCAACCACGACCACTCTGTCAAGAGTGAACGACTAAAGAGAGAGAGAGATTTGTTGTAAATGTTTTGCCTGGAATAAATGTGATATGGAATAAATTTTATTAACCACATATTATGTAAATGAATCTGTAATCAAACCGCCGACTGTACCACTGATCAGAGAGACACAACTGAGCCACTCTGACTCAGGTCTTTTATATTCTGTGCTCAGGGGAAGTGAGATTTCTGTCACGAGAAAACCCAGGACCTTCCCGCAAAGGATTACGCCCGCAGTCGCATTTGCGATTAGAAAAGAGCCACACGCTTTTTGGTATTTCCATCCGAATACCAACGGTTATCCGGGCATTCCTTGTAGATAATTTGGACTAATTCGGGAGATTGCTATTCGGAATATTCCAATTTATATTCATTTGTATTCTTAATTATCATTTCGCATTAGAAAGTTATGATGTGTAACATAAATTTGAATATTCCTATTCCAAAATTCCCGCACCACATCTTAAACATTTTCGGTTGAAACTAAAATTCGGCTGAGTAATTGCGTATATTTTCTGCTGCTAGTTGAAATCCCGATAATAGGTTGAACGTTTATTTTCTCTTCAAACCATTTAAGTTGCAGGCAAAAACACAGTGGTACTCCAACTACATGCTTCCTTTACCTATAAAGATTCATGTTGCATTATTTTACCTTTTGTTCCAGGCTGAGTTAAACGACAAAACATTAATATTGGAACAACTGGACAGTGAATATGACTCTCTCCAAATCTTAGATGCGTCACAGATGGAAACCATTGAGTACCTAACACAGTTACGTTGAAATTCGTCTAATAAAGGCATTTAGAAGTATACACGTCATTCAGTCTGTAAAAATGTATTTTTCTTAAACACACATGAAATAAAAACACTGTCAATTACCGTTTCGGGGTTAATAATCACGATTTTAATATTTTGCAACTGATTACACAACTTATTGTAATTCATAAGTGAATTGAACATTGTGTGATATTGATCTGTTTACATAAACATGACTACAGAATACGACAAATAAATAATAGAAATACAAAAAATATTTTGGCCTAATTTCGAATATTTCCTAGTTTGTCTCTAGGTTAAGAACCAACTTGCCAATTTTACAATTCCCAAACACAAACAAAAACGTCCTTATGCATTACAAACGCAGTCAATTTTTATCCATAACAATATCGTCATAATTATGAAAGTAATAAAGCTGCACATTTCAACTGTCAAAATATTATACCAATGTTATCTTCCACAATAATAGCACTGAATTAACCAGGCACATAATTACACCAGCTCTTAATTACCTACTCACTGGAAAAATATTCTAATTGAAAATAAAAATGCCTCTTCAAGCAAACAAAAAAGTATGAATCATCGGTCCATTGTATAATATTTTAATGGGATTCGTAATAACTAGATCAGTTATGTTACTTATACTTACTGCTTACTAACTAGGTACCATCAACAAATCAGTTCTGAATTTTATAACATGGAGCTAATTTTCTCCCTCATGGCATGACGAAGTAATGTATACTTACTATGAGCTGTATCATTAGAGCTTGATCACTCATGAGCAAGAGCGCAGTATGGCAAATCCATTGTTAATTATACAGGAATACTGGTTATTGGTCACCCTGCCATGGAATGGTTGAATAATTAAACAATGCATTATGCAAAAGTGAACAAATTTCTAGATGAAAAGAAACAGCCAAAGTAATCAAACTTGCATAGTTTATACAGACAGAACAACATTAACAGAGTTGTAATCCTTCCAATGGTGTTTAAATAATACATTTTGAATGTAACATCTTTCACCTACTAAAATATCTATATATTGTAATATATCGAAAATGGTTCAGTTTTGCATAATACAATAAAGGGTCATTAGGTAGTGGATAACATGTCCTACAACCATGCCATGTGATTGAGACGAAAAGCCAGGCGGCCCATATAAAAAAATAAACATTTTCATTACTCTTTACTTGATAAAATCTTATACACACGCTGTGAAGAACTCACGTTGTCGCTATTGCTCTATGGTAATCAAATCCTAACTTACACCTGAATAATCCCTTGACATCCATTCATTCCTAAGCTATGTGCCTTTACAGAAGCCTATCACAATGTTGAATCAATCAACACACCTAAATACACCATATAGTAAGTATATAACAAATCAGTACATATAACATTCGCCGATATTTTTGAAATGCTGGAACTGAACTTCTAACTTTTCCTTAGTGACACACTATAGGAGATTTTTTGGCCTCTGAAGGTCATTTTAAAGATCCATAATGCTATGTGCATGAATAACTTATCTATAACTAGATCCTCTACTGTCTATTTGAGTTATAAATGTTACATACTCTTATAATTATTACCCCACTTTTCACTGCAATATTATTTTACAACTTTAGGTAATTGAATGCCAATAGTAGGACGAAAATACCACATATAATAAACCCACCCATATGTGTAAAATAAACTAGAGGTAATATTAATCAAATTACAGAAATGTAAACTTTCCAAAATAAGGAAGAGAATGCTTAATGGCCTTATTTTTATCCTGCCTAATTTTGTTTTAAATAAGTCATCACCAAATCTTCACAATACTGTGGCTTGAACACTTTTGTCTATATAAATCTAAACACTTGACGTCACAACCGAACTTGACAGAGGATCATCTACTTTCTGCCGTTTGGAGTTTTGTTGTTCTTCTTGACTGGGCTCCTCTTCAGCCGGTCGCTTTTTGGATCCCTCTGGGTTGCTTGTGTGTCGACCTACTTCGTCAACAACTCCGTGTTTGAAACGTACTATTATAGCTGTCATATTGTCGCATCCAGTACCATCGCCCATCGTACTCGGCGCTAGGCAGTGATCAAACATCTGCAAACGAAAAACATCACACTTGTATAACCCATCTGATCAACCAACAAGATGAAGGAACAATTGATTATTTCAGATGAAGTGTTAAATACAGACCTCTTCACAAATTTGTGACAATTTGTCCCTGCCCTCTGCCAACTTTGGCAGAATGAAGTCGCAAACATCTTGACTAGACATAAAATTCCATATTCCATCACAGGCTAGCACCATGAACTGATCTTTTACTGGATCTATTGTAAGAGTTTTGACATCCGGAAGGGCGGTGATCATCTGTTCTTTAGGGTCCAGATCCTTCGATTGTTTGTAAGAGTGGTCTCCGATGGCACGTGAGAGGTTAAGGCCCCCATTTATGCGGCCGTCGTTAGAAACTTTGCCTCCGGCTTTGACAATTCTTTCGAGTTCCGGTGAATCTTCCGGCTTGTGATCTATTGACATGTCTATGGCCTTGCCTTCCCTACAGATGATGCATCGGGAGTCACCTGCGTTTGCGACGTACAGTTCCTTTCCTGTAAAGATTTTATTAGAAATCAAACAAAGATTGATATAACAACTTAATCTTAATTTAAAGTTGACGCAATACAAGAGATTTTCAATAATCTTAAGATCAACACATTGAGTGGAGTCCCACAGCTCTGGGCATTAACACACTTAATACTCATAGTAGTAGTCGCTAAAGCAGCCAGACCTACCGAGAACTCCAGAGAAGTAATATTTACCTCGCAGCAACGCCACTACAGCAGTGCATCCGCTATCCAGGCCGGGCTCCTCAGTGCAACTTTGGTCTTCCTCGCCATCATCATCACTTGACTCCTCAACTTCTTCTTCATCTTCCTCCTCCTCCTCTCCTTCACCTGAAAAAACACATTTTTTACACTCGCATTTTATGTTTGTAAGTTATTGTATAATTATTTATGTCAAAATAACACATACACTGTTATAACGTTACATTAAGTATTGTCTTTAAATAATAGTAAAATTTGCGGATTTGATGATATTAATATTAAAGCTCTAAAATTCAGTGCTGCATCGATATGCCACCCACTCGCGCATGTGATAAATTTATCTTTCACTGAGGGTCTTTTTCCAGAACAGCTGAAACAGGTCATTGTCAAACCTATTTTTAAGAAGGGTGACAAAAGGGATCCAAATAACTATAGACGGATAACTTATTTCTAAATCTTACATCTAAGATATTTGAAAAAGCTATGCTAAAACGATTAAATAATTTTCTGACAAAATATAAAATATTACAGAAAGAACAATTTGGTGTGTCCTGCGATGCAGCGCGGCCACTATTACTTATGGTAGTTAAAGTTAGGTATTTTAATTGTACGGAAATTGTACCATCTGTACCTAAAAGAAAAAAAATAAGTACTATTTTCGTTTACGAACTAGAGCATATTTTAGGTGGCCGCGCTACACCATATACGTTCCAGCGCGGCCACCCTAATAACTAACGAAATTGCATATTCTCATTTTAATCAAGTGTGTTAAGTAATTGTACGTAAAAAGTACTTCACCATAATATATGCATCATTAATATTTTAAAGCCTTCGAACTCTGAATTTCGTTTAATTTCCTAATTAAATTGAGCCGCCTAACTTAAAATACCTAACTTTAAATACCATAAGTAATAGTGGCCGCGCCGCATCGTAGGACACCAATTTGGTTTTCGTAAGAGAAGTTCAACGACACTCCCCTGTCTGTAACAAAATATATTACAGAAAACTTAAACAGAGGCATTCCAGTGATAGGAATTTTCCTAGACATGAGCAAGGCATTTGACTTCGTAAATCTTGGCAAGCTCTTGCATAAACTAGACTTCTATGGAATCAGAGGAAAGGTATTACAATGGATATCAAGTTACTTAAAAAACAGGAAGCAATGTACGGACCTAGTTATAAATACACAAAAAATACCTACAAGGAAAAAAATTAGATCTACGCTACTATTTATTAATTCATGAGTCCCTCAGGGCAGTATCCTTGGACCATCTCCCATTAGCTGTTTCCCATATGTGTACTCTCTTTGCCGACGATACCACAATAGTTGTAAAATGTGAACAAAAAGACTAAACGTTTTTTGGAATAGTCCAAAAAACACTGGAAGATGTGATCAGCTGGATGAACAGTAATGACTTAATCATAAATATTAGCAAAACAAAAATAATGCAATTTAATTCCTATAACACTAATCCAATTGACATTAAAATCACCTATAATAATGAGCAAATTGACAATATTACATTCTTAGGAGTAAATTTAGACAGACATCTTAATTGGAAAATGCATGTCCATCAAGTGTGTCAGAGATTGGATAGATATGTTTTTACTTTAAAAAAAACTTAGGCATACAGTCTCGATGGAAGCTGCACTGGCTTACCATAGCTATGTAGCATCGATCCTTAACTATGGATTAATAATATGGGGAAACTCTGTTGGCATTATTAGAATTTTCAAAATCCAGAAACGTTGCATCCGCGCAATAAATAAAGCTTGGTTTCTGGATAGTTGTCGGCCGTTATTCAAAGCATGTAACATTCTCCCGCTACCGTGCATGTACATCAGAGACGTTTGTCTATTTGTTAAAGACAATCCAGAACACTTCAAAATGCGAAGCGAAGTATATTCACGGCAAAAACGAGCCAAGTTCGCAAACTTATTATATCAACCTCCATGTCGTAAAATATCTACAAAAAAAATTTATATAATAATTGTATTAATATTTATAATAGGATTCCCGAAGAAATTAAAGTTATGAAAGGTGATTCATTTAAAAATAGAGTAGTGTAGTGACTGGCTATTATGTAAATGTTTTTACATATCTCTTGCTCTGTAAGTACACCCTTACACCCCTGAATGCCGGGGTGTATGACTATCATTACAGCATAGGTTTTGGAATTTGAAAAAAGAACTGTCATACTCATACTGCACGAAGAATATTTTTAAAAAGTTATTTTTTTTTTCTCGGTATCGAGTAATTACTTGAATCGGAATCTAGACAATTTATTTTATAAAGATTTTATTTTAAATATGGAACTATTTGTTTCCACATCGTATGTTAGATGGAATCGATTTAAAAATCAAACTGGCCAGCAAGATTTGACGCGCTTGCGTGCGTGAAAAAAAAAAAGCAGTCTACTAGTAGGCGCGAAAGCATCGCGAAAATAATTAATTTTCTTGTTTGAGTTCTTTTTCAAAAGTTTTAAACATGTCTAGTGACGAAGACATAGATCTAACGCCCGATTTTATTAAAGAAAGGGCAAAAACAGTTGTCGAAAATATATTACCGCCGAACTCGAAAGAAAGATATGGTAAAGGCATACGACGAATTTATGAAATGGCGGTCAGAAAAAAAGTGAAATCTCTTTCTGAAAGTGTTTTTATATCATATTTTGATGAATTATCTAAGAGGCTACAACCTTCCAGTTTATGGTGCTTTTATTCCATGCTAAAATCTACAATGATGACAAAACATGACGTGAATTTGAAAGATTTTTCTAAACTTACTGCTTTCTTGAAAAGGCAGTCTGACGGCTTTAAAAGCAAGAAATCGAAGGTATTTACTGCAGAAGAAGTACAGAAATTCTTAAATGAAGCTCCGGATGAAATTTATTTAGCAATAAAGGTACCTACGTATTTACTTGCCCTTTTTAATAAGTTACCAAAATATTTCACAAAAATACTATGCGAATTTGGTGCCTTTAATACAACTTATGTCTTTTTTACAGGTTGTTCTAATTTTTGGGATATCGGGAGCCTGCAGAACCGTGGAATTGACAAACTTGACAATAGAAAATGTAGAAAAACATAACAAATTACTACTCATAAAACTGCCTAACACGAAAACTAAAATTGACCGGTCATTTGTTCTGCATGAAGAATTTGCAAATTATGTTGAAAAATATCAAGCTCTTCGGCCTGAAAACGTGGATACAAATCGTTTTTTTCTTAATTACAGTAAAGGAAAATGCCACAGACAAGTAATAGGAAAAAACAAATTTACAGGCATGCCAAAGCAAATAGCCACATATTTAAAACTGAGTAACGTAGAGTTATACACCGGGCATTGCTTTCGCAGAACATCAGCGACTCTATTGGCTGATTCGGGAGCCAATCTCACTCTGTTAAAAAGGCACGGCGGCTGGAAGTCCAGCAAAGTGGCCGAAGGTTATATCGAAGATTCGATGGCAAACAAAAGCAAAATTACTTCTAAAATAACAGAAAATATAAACTTGAAATCACCACGTCAAAGCACATCATCTGAGCCATTTTTTAATGAAGAAAATAGTACCAGTCAACTGCCGCCATTTACGATGCAAGAACCTCAAGTCACTCAAACTCAAGTCCTCTACTCGGGTTAATTAGCGCCTGAGCGAACTCGTATGCAATTGATGTCATACAGCCCTTGGTTAATAATCTACTATTATAGTTTAAAGAGTTTATAGACCTAAGTGACAAAAATACTTTTTAATATTTGCACCCCTGCATGCAGGCAGAATACAAAAACGAATCGCCACGTGTTTAAAATCTTTTTATGACTATGTATTCTGGTAAATAAATTAATGATTTGATTTGATTTAAATTTATGATACTGTCATACATACCATTATTTGATTTACCTATAAACTCAATAATATATCAATAAAATAAGTCTGGTTAATTCTACATTTTAAATACTGGCTGTTCACTTTAGCCAATAGAGTCAATATTTTCATCTGGTATCATCACATAATGTGTGGTACTTATTTTTCTTGTACTATCAACTCTAATTACCTGCCCTTGAAAAATAACCTTTACTTTAACTTCTTGTCGTTGTCGCTTTTGTCGAGAGTGGATCAATTTTCGTGTCGGAGCCACTTCTCGTTAGTTTTCGATTTAATTTGTCGGGCAATCGTGCCAACTTTGTCGAGGACAAAGCCCTATAGGCTAATAAGGCTTTGTATAAGTAACCAAATCTTCATATATGTGCAAACTGTGCCATCACAACCGGCACCCAGCCAAAACAGGTACTGAGCTATTGAGGAGGTAAGCGCGCGAGCCAATTCTTAGTTTAGGTACGAGGGCGGCACTGAAAATTTCGGGAATCAAGGAAGTGACACAACATTACTAAAGGGTCCGCCAAATAACTTTTTTATGACTTATGCTATATTACTAGTTAATTTAATATTTTTAGTGAATTTATAATTTATTTTACTGAATATCTCGGCAACTGTACTTTGGAGCATTTCTTCTGTTTTACCAGGCGATAGGGGAAAAAAATTACATAGAACCTACGAATAAATAATAAGTCAGGAAATATTATTCAGAACAAACTCCACACAAAAAGTGGCCCTACTTAAAACCAAAACGACATATGATTAGAGAACGAATCACTTCCTAGCTTACAAATAGACATGCTCAGTGATTGGTTTGGAAATTCATAACAAAAGCAACGATTGGTTCGACAGTGTGCTGCAATGTCTGTTATGACAGCTAAGCTTCGAGTATCCATAGTAACTTAGATACTTGAAGCAGCTGAGCAATAGTGGTCCGGAACAAGTCAATAATAAAACAGTTATATTGTACAATGTTTTTTTTATAATATTTTGAGCTTATTTTTACAACTCTATAAACGCTAGATCCAGTGAAGACAGATTCTGAGAAATTCAAAGATTATATATAATATTAAAAAAAAAATATATAGCTGTTAATTGTTTCAGTTTTTCATTTGTGCTTTGCAGTACTTGTTGAAACAAGATAATTTTTAAATTTTGTGTTTCTTGGCTGTTTGTCACTACATTTAGCGTTTGTATTATTCTCCTGAAAATAACATTGAAAATGAGTTCAGATCTACGAAAAAACAAAAATACCTCAAGATTAAATGCAAAAAAAATATAGTGAAACCTCAGAAATTTATGTTTATGTGCCTTATGCGCGCTTGAGGGTCTGCAGTATTTGTTTTATTGAGAACTCTGGTTACTCAGGTAAATTGGCAGTAGGTAAATTTTCCTTAGCCTGTAAAATTTTTAGTCAAGACCAATTTTTATCTTTCTTTTTTTATTCATTTTCCATAGTATCTTTTAAAAAGGTTAACGTTTTTCGTAAAAAAGCAGCTTAATTTCAGATTTAACCCATTGACATCGGCAATACTGATAACAATAGATTTCATTCATTACTAGGACGCTGGAGTCTAATTTGATAACAACGAGTTAATATATATAAAGAAAATGTTTTGAATAATAAAACAATATGTACTTACTGTACAAACTGGAACTGCAATTTTGTGTAACATGGAAGCTTATACCTTATTTTAATGATTTCTAAAGATCGTTTTCCTCAAAATCGTTAGACCATACTCTGCTGGTTTTCAAAGGCATCCACAGTCATGTCCTTCTAGCTTAACTGCAGCTATCGACTTATTTTGCCAAATTGGATCGGCAGGGAAACAAAAAGAAATAAGCAAAATACATGAACGTTATTAAAATATATTAATTTATTCGTTTTACATTTCAAAATTTTATCATAAAGCTAAAAAACCTTCTAGATGAAAAATTTATTGACTTCATCTTGCATGGTATTGATAATCTCGCTTTGATAACGTATCTGAACATCATTGAATATTTTGATTACTTATTAGTGAAAAGTGATCCCTGGACATTTTAGTCTTGTAAGGCTTCTGCACCAGTTCACAACAGAAAACGTACGCGAATATTTAACGTGTGCTCGCTTGCAAGAAACATGTCCGACTGATGACGCGCTGGACACGACTTTTAAGCCCCGCCTACTTGGACACGACTTTTGTTGGGTAATTTTTTCAACACAGTTACATTTCCTGACTTATTATTTCTTCGTAACATAGAACTTCATTGCAAGTCAATTTGGCCAAAAAGAGCAAATTATTGGTTTTACCAGTAAGGCTATAAATATTATTATAATCTAGTGTATCTTAGTTACTCACCATCATTAGAAGATTCTTCAACTCCATTAACATTTTCATCATCCGAGGAGTTGACTTCGCCTCCTTCAAAGGTCTCGTCATTGGAGTCACTCTCCTCATCATCGTCTGCCTCTGCAGCCTGACGCAACAGGGATTCATATACGGCGACCGCAGCTTGACGCAGTTTCGACTTCTTCGGTCGGTCAGGTAAAGCCTTTTCTGAGCTTGACACAGGAGATGTTTTGTCTAAAAAAAATATTTACAATGCAAAGGATGATTCTGATGGATTTTAGATTAATTCGCCTAATCACATAAAATCAAACGCCACGATAAAGGGCTTATGCAACACGCGACTACTCTCATGTTGTCGTTTTTCGATTACAGTAGGTATTTATTTTATTGATAAAATGCTGTATGATATTCGATATGAAAATTTGTATAATGGCATTGTAGTCTTTTAAGCTCGCACTTTAGATAGAACTTTCCATTTTATTTAGGAACAAAACTAGATTAGAGAAGAAATAATAGACACTATCAGAGTTATTTCTTCAGATGAGACATCTGAGTCACCGAAACGCACGCCTTACGTCGATATTGTTGCCTCTGTACCAAAAGTGTTTTCGTCCTTGAATCTAGACTCTTTCATAATCAATTTATTATAGGTGCACTGTCAAGCAGAGCGGGGCTGGGGTCGACGCAGTCGAGGAAGAAAAGTGAGCACAACGTCTATATAATATTATTTGCAAAAATAGAAAGTGATAGCTATTAAATGAATGAAATGAGCTTAGAAATGTAAACTGACTAACTATAGATCTTGGTCTCTTGCTCTATTTTAATTTTTCGTAGCTAGAGCACAAAAAGATTGCCAAAATCAAGACACGTAAATTTTGTAATAACAAGATAGGTAAAAAAAAAAGGCAGCTACAACATCATCCGAACCCCTATCTTAGATATAGCTTCCGATTGGACTCTTGATGGACACATGATAAACACCATAAAATTCCTGAGGATGTCAGTATTTCGTCATTAAGGTGGATATTTCTGTACTCAAAAAAACAAAAACGCATACTACATACTAATTTATAAAAAACAAACAAATATTAAGACGGTTATATAGTTAATTTATATTGATGCTTAATACTTTCCAGGAATGCTAAAAACCAATTCGAAACATTCACACTCTTATCTCTTTCCCCTCATTAGGCGGGAACGAGATAGAGTTCCTCTCTCTTTATTATCTCTTTATTTATATTTTCTGATAGAGTTCCTCTCTCTATATATGATAAAGAGAGAGACAAAGACCAGCCCTTTTGAATACGACCTCAAAGACAAACACGTCCGGAATTTCGTACTAAATAAAGAAATTTTGCAAAAAAGAATTATTTATTATGGCCATTAATTTAATTTATTGAATTTTTTAACTTATTGTTGTATTTAAACGAAAATAAGTATTTACTGCAAATAAAACTTATATTTAACCTGTAAATATTGAATTCTAGTTTCAAAAATGTTACGTAATATATTTTGAATAATAATAATTGAATAATCTAATAATCCTTCGCTTGCTCAGGATTCAAAATCAGTACTCGCAGCGAAAAACGACTGCTCTCTTGTTGGACAAATATTTGTTGAATTTTTGGTCCCGTTTGTCTTATTTTTAGGTATAGTAGTTTTAGAGAGTGATATACCTATGTTGTTTTTTGTAAACAAAAAGTCATATGCTGAATATATAAATCTAATAGTGTACACAGTATGGCACTGTTGTATGCACATCAATATGGTATTGTCTGATGGACTCAAGCCAAATTCAATAGCTTACCTTTGCCTTTACCCTTTGCAGGTGTTTGTGTAGCAGAACCATTGGACGACGTAATATTACTTTCTTCTTCAATTTGTTTTGAATCTGTGACTTCTCCATTGCAAGCATCCCCCGAACCATTCCCAGTAGGTATGGGTGTCTTTGCGTCTGCACTTTGCTCTGGTTGGTGGCAATTGTCCCCGGAACTGTCAGGAGCAGTTGATATAGGCTTGTCAACTTCCATTGACAATGATTCTGCATTTTCGCCTGGCTCACTCGTTGACACCTTACAATTGTTAAAATTCATTTAGATGAGATTACTGGGATTAAAGTTTCCTATAATGCTTTCACGGATTTCCTTCTTTAGTAGTGGTTGAAGATAAAAGGCTTTCAAGGACAATCACACTACACCATTACATGCTTGGTGACTAATTTTCTATTACAATGCGGTAGCAGCCAAATAAACATTGTCAAAATGCCTTACCACACTAAAAGTATTCTGCATGCTTTTTGCTTTCCATTGCATAATTCTGGCTATAATTTAACTGGAAATATTGTTCTTAAATCTTGCAAACAGACACAACTAGACATCGACAACACATGGTATGTGGGTAATATTAAATACCCATCCAGACAGTTTTTCACTTGGTATCATATTACCAGTGCAATAGTTTAACAACCTGTTTTAAGTCACCAGATTGTTATGATGTGGTGTGGAAATTATTTATCTGATTTATGATAATTAAAGTCATACAATTACCTCTCCATTAACTTCTTTATCCTCCTCATCATTTGTAGACGAGACTCCCCCAGTATCATCCTCGGCATTAGTGCCTCCACCTTCTATTGTAGATGTCAATCCATTTTTACTAGATGATGCCTCAGTGGGTGCCTGTTCTGAGCTTGAACCAGCTGCGGATGTGCCTGCACCAGAGCTTGAGCCCCCAGCCACTAAAAATGAATATGACATGTGCAGTTCATAAAATGAATGATTCCATTCAGTGTAATTTAAACCAGCTCTTCCATGAACTATATATGAAACACAAAATGTTAAAAAATTCTGTCATAACAATATTTATGATTGTAAAATTGTGCATTTTTCTTGAATAAATGCTTATTATTATACACACTGATGATATATAGCATTTTATTATATACTGACACTACATACATGAATTAACAGAAATAAACTTACTAATATTTTTTGTTGTACTGCAGTCTTACTGTTAAAAGCAATCTCTTCTCAAAATTGACATGATTAGTACTCTATCATAGATTTAATAACTTTACACAATATTATTTATTTATTTAGATACACAAAACAAATTACAGTCAATTTCTCATTTACAATAATTATACAAGTATTATTATTGAAGCATTGTTAACTAAAATAGATGATGCACATTTGTAAGCGGGTATCCCAAAATGGCATTTCATGCTTCCTTTTCTTTATTTTAAGACCAAGGACCAAAATGATTATGCACTTGATTATTTAAAATTGTTCGAAGAGGTAAGTTTATAATTTAATTCATGTAGAAATCTGGGTCTTTCATAATACCCATAGATCAAGGGTATTCTTAAAGACCTATAGATAAATTTTATCGAATCAATGAAACTCAAAATATAATATTGTTCAAATATCAGGTTAAATTAATTATGTAGAGATATTACTTATTTTAAAATTGTTTCATTTTCTTGCAGTTAGAGTGGAAATCGAGTTCATATAAAACATGTGAAAAGTATTAGCAAAAATTACATGTACAAAACTCTCATTGTACATTTTTTTTTCTTTTTTAGTGCTGATAGACTACCCTTTGACCACTATCTCACCTGATGGTAAGTGATGATGTGGTCGAAGATGTTGTTCAGGCTAGCCTAGAATTACTGGCTCTCAAGGACAGCTGTCGGAACACACCGTTAAGTCCTTGGCGACAGATTTTCTACTCGAGGGTGGTAGCTAGCCAGGCGGGTATTCGCAAAATGCCCTACCACCATGCTGTAACGACTGCCATCGTAAGACAACAACCGGGACCGACGGCTTAACGTGCCCTTTGAAGCACAGAAGCGCTGAGTAGTAATGTCAATAACGGTCACCCATCCTACTCCTGACCGCGGCGGAAGTTGCTTAACTTAGCTGATCGATTAAGAACGGCTAAACAAACTTCGGTACGAGCTATTAAAAAAAATCTACTATTTAGGTATGACATTTTTCCTTTTACATGCTGCTTGGGTGGCATTTTTATATGAGCTTTTTTAGGCGGTGGAATGGCAAGCATGGGATTTCTCTTATGGGATTTGATTGAGTTTAGAGGTGATGAGGCATATAGTAAAATGAACAGCAAAACGCCAAGCAACAAAAAAGCCATGATCTGATGAAGAAAGTGAAATGTGCGAGAATACCTGAATTGCTGGCGTCGTCAGTATTTTTCTTGGCACGTAAACATGGAGATAGTGGTGTGCCCGTGTCTCCAAGACGGGAACGGTGTAGATTGCTCAGTTTGTTTTCATACTTGGCCAACACCTCCTGTTTTAAAAATGCATAATTTCTTTGAAGTCCAAAGAATAAGAAAGTTAAAGTGCATTTTACACATATTACAATAAAAAACGCAATGCAAGGCTGGTCACAATGGATGCGGCGGTTAGGTCAAGTCCAGCAATCCAAATCCTGAGTGAACATCATTTATCGGTCATAGCAACCAGCGACCTGGACAGGGCAATTGGTAAACAGTCAGAGCAAACAGCATCCATTTTAATAATTTAATTGGGTGTAGTGGTGGTGAGAGCTGCTCGCGGCTACGCAGCTCTTCCGTGCCACCCGATACTTTCCCTGCGTTCTTATATTCACTCGATCAGATCGTGTTTACACGAACTTATACTCTTATCGTGTTTAGTTACGTGATGAATAAGTTGATAATTTTCAGTAGCCAATGACTTGTTTATTGCCAGCACGAATTTCCCACACAATAATGCTCATAAGGCAACATGGCGCCTACCCAGTAGGCGACACCAAAAGCAGATAGATCATGTGCTGATTGGCAATGGATGACAACTGTGCTGTCAAGACTTTCAGATTGGACACCACAACAGAATCAGTTGAGAGGGAGACCTCGGAAGAGACATCTAATGCTCTTTGTACTGTGAGAAAATGTGGGGTGTACACACATTCCGCTGATGCAGTAACTATTGATTTAACGCACAATCCGGGTTGTTGTTTCAGCATATTGTCTTAAGATAACTGCTGAGCCCAATCACCATTCTCATTAAGAGGGGTTTCAGTTCTGATTTACAGTCAGCTGGCATCCAGGTGCCAAGTCTCTTCTGGCACTAAGGTTGTTGTAATAACCTTTGTGTTTGTAATAAGGTTGTTGTAATGCATGGTGGAAGGGTATTTTGCGATTGCCCGCCTGGCTAGCTACCACCCTCAAGTAGAAAGTCTGTCGCCAAGCACCGAAAGGTGTGTTCGGGCAGTAGTCCTTGAGAGCCAGTGAAATTACAGGCACAATGAGAATTAACAACTATGTCTCAATGTGACGGGCGCAGTGCAATTCGTGACTTGTGATGACTTGCAACTGCTATAGGCAGAGGTTAGTCCACTTAACATCAGGTGGGCCTCACAATAAGATAAAAAAAAAAAACAAAAAAAAAACACCAGCTGCGCAGCATGTGATGTTTGTCCTTTATTGCACAATGTTTCATCCCTACTACAAATCCACCCTGAACATAATCTCAGGTTAAGCAATTCAGTATTCTTTGTATGGAACTCTATACTGCAACACACGCTAATTAATACCATATTGGCATCCTCTGGACAAGCTTGCTAGCAGTAATGGGAATAAGGCAAAGATTTTTCTAATATGCCATTGCTATTATACGACAGCGCTGTTGTCGCCTTTTATAAAATCATTATTAGTCCAGTAGAATTACGATCGTAACTTATGAAAATATAAGATTCAACCAATTTTTCACAGTTTATTAGTTACATGTTTACAAAGGTTTTTTGAAAATGTTAGAAAATTTTGACCGATGCGTTTGGAATTATTTAGGTATTTGTAAAAAAACTACATAAAATCGTGAATATAAAATTTGAATTAAAAATTCTGATTGTATATGACTTAGGACATTGTTATCTTGTGTTTATTAACTTATTAGAAATATTAGAGACTGGGAACTTAGGTAAACTAAAAATGTCAAAACCTGCTTTCAATAAAATATTAGAATGGCTGGAAATCAGTTTAATGATATTTTTATGTATATTGTAACATGCTGAAAAAAGATTAGAAAAATATACAATGTGCTTCCCGACTTATTTAGTTTTTCTTTAATAGCGTGAGTAATATAAAATTAGAGTCCAGAAATAAATAGGCTACTGGATAATAATGATATACTCCATCGACATACAAAAGATTAGAAAAAATAGTTCATGGTATTTTAAGATATCATAAGATTTGTTAACGCGGCCATAGAATAAACTATATAGGTACCTACGCGGCGTTAGCGCGAGGAGGGAGACGCAGCGCAAAGGGTCTCACTCAACACAAGTCACAACGTGTCCCGGCCGCACACGCCGCGCCTTGTTATTAGTGTTTATACGATTTTAGTGTTCCAAAAGCATTTATATTTTGTTGATTATTCAGAATTATACAGCGGCAAGTTTCTTTTACATACCTTCACACCCATAGTGTATTAATCTAAGGTTTCTATGGAAATGGTCAATCAACTGATGAAATTTCTATAAAACATGTGTAGGTACTTATGTGAATTCTATATTACAAACTCCAGGTCAAAACACTGGACTAGGTGTCTGTCGGATTAGCTAGTACCTACCTACTTATATGAATATAAGTAGATACCTACAATATGTAGTTGACGCCTAGAGTTAACTCTAATAACGTATATGATATGTATTAAATTTACTTACCACTTTTCTGTAGGTAACCTTATCTAGCTTGTTTGTAAATAACGAACGTAAAGAGATTTGTATATGAGGTATGAACCTATTTAAAAGTTTTATTATTAGATTAAATTTAATTGAACATCCGTTAGGTAGGAAGATACGTTGGAATACGTTATCTTCAGTTTTTAATATAAATTGTCGGCCATCTGGACGAAAACTGATACAAGCATACCATATTTGGACTGACTTCTATTTATCGAGATAATTTGTAAAACCTACGTTGGGTAGTACTGACATATTTTAAACTTAAGTACATCATGTGCAATAAAAAATAATTTAAGATTTTCTACGCTGACGAAATCCGAGAATTTATATATACCTATGTATTAGTATGATGTTTTATTATTATTATTATGTATATTTTTCAGAATGTACATAATAAAATATGTTCAATCACGTGATGATGCTGAAAATCGCTACTTAGCCTTTTAAAACACTGATTACCTGAAGGTAGCGGAGAAACTACCATCAAGAGTATTCCCAAAGGGGATTAGCATTAATCCGGTGGCCAGCCAATTTCCGATTCGCTTTTAGCGGAGCTAAAACTTTTTAGAATTATGCTCTTGTGGTGTAGGAGAAGATATATTGTACCAGCCAGACATGAGTGTGGTGATGCTAGAAAAAAGAGTTATATAAAATGAATATGGTATCCAAATTCCGTATTTTATTTGTTCATCGCAAATTTAGAAAGTTTAGTTAACGACTACACTAGGACGAAACTAGTAAAATTCTTACTTTAGTTAATAAAAGTAATAAAAATAAAAGGGTTAGTATAAAATATACGTTTATACCACACCCACTCAGAAAGCGTCTCATTACTCGTTCAAAAACAAGTTATAAAATTCGTCATTTCGCCCTAATAAATGTACGGCGGGGAATGTTATATGGATTTTCATTCCTTCACTCCGTAGCAGTGAAGGAATGTTGTATGAAAATCCATACCTGCCCTGGTAGCGTTCTTTTGTTTTTTTAGCTGCTAACATAAAAAAAAAACAATCTCAAAAAGGTTTTATATCAAATAATTGGAAAAAAAGGTGTGATTTTTATTTGTACTCGATTTTCAATACAAAGCGGTTGGCAACCTTTTTTTGCACTACGAGAAAAAAAGCGCGACAATTTGTAAATTTTGTTTTCTATTAAATTGATATTTTAACAGGACGCTTTTAATAATTTTCAAAAATGTCATCGGCTAGTGAAAGTGACAATTTTATAATGATGACTCCACCAAAAATAAGAAATGCAGCTCAAGAAGTCCTTATACTTACTGCCAGAGAAGTCTCAAGATAAGTACGAGAAAACTTACAATGATTTTATTCTCCTTGTAGGTGTAGTATAAAGCACTATGTATCGCTCGGGAGAAAGTTCTATTTCTGTTCTCGAGTTGCCTTTAAGGCCATCGCTGCGCATCGGGCTTAAAAAAAATCTCGAACAGAATTAGATCGTTTTCTCCGCTCGATGTACAATGTACTATTAGTTAACCACAAAATAGAAAATACAAACAAATAAAAAAATATGATACTTTGAGTTTTGGTACTTAAGTGAAATACACTTTTTTTAGGTCATATAGCTTAACTTTGCAAATTGGACGATAACTGGTTAGATAAACCCTATTGAGTTTGGTAACCATACACAAAATAATTTGTGTTAATAAAATAAACATAAGGTTTTCCCCCTCGTAATTTTGTAATGTAATCCGCAGAGGAAGCGTTATTGCAAAAATGAAATTATTAAAATTGTAGGGTTGCGTCTTCATGAACAAGTTAAAAGCTAATTTGCGAAATTAGTCTTGTTTATATTACAACGAAGTTGAACTATAGGTGTCGCGCCATCCCCATAGGAAGGTTAAAGAACGAGAGGACGAATAGGTCGTGAATCATATGTTGTTAAAGCAAGACATTTTTTCTATCTGTGGCACGAGCCACCTCAAGTGACAGCTACTGTAATGTTTTTCTCTATGGAGTGACTTTTTAATCACATCGCTATTTTTTCGCATTGATTTTGTTATTAGAAAATGTGAAATAAATAACTATCATTAATAGTCTACTTCAGCAAATGCAATTCGTTTTATTCAACGACTGGATAACCCTAACAAAGTGGTCTTCGAACCGAACATGGACCCATGCGGCGGCGTCTGCGACGTCGTGAGATTGCAAAAAAAGCAGAAATAATTCATTAATCTTGTGGTCTTTATTGCGCTGAAGTGCTACCACACAGATTCATCGAGTCACCAACCATTTGTAAGAAACATTTACGCATCAATTTCGACGAGTTGAAGTCAAGAGTCTGAGTAATACATCAAACATCATTTCTATAAAAATACATCATTCAAGCCAAGGAAACGCCGTGGTCTTCATGTGGATTGGCCCAACCACGCAGCATTCCCAAACATACAAGGCGAGATTCCCAGAATCCCGGAAAACAACGCAATTAACGTGAGTTCGTTCCATACTGCTCCATACTTAACCTACAAATTCATACACATTTACCCAGATCCAGACAAATACGATCTATTTTCATCCAACTGCAAGCTACATTGCTTGATTCTGCACGCTTATGAGTGCAAGCATTCAATACATATCACAAATATTACTACATTTACACTGTAAATAGCATTTATTCATAGTGTTCATTGCCTATACAAGCTATTTGCACCAATAAGCTAAAATGCCAACTAACTACAAAGAATTAAAGAAAAAACGCTCTTCTTACAAAGCTAAGCTAACACAGTTCAAAAATTTCCTCGATAAAATCTTATCATGCCATATACTAAACAATATTCAAATCGCTGAACTTAATCTTAGATTGTCAAAGATAGAGGACATGTATAATGAATATGATTGTGTGCAGCTTGATATAGAAAATCAAACTGACCTTCCAGACAGTGAAGACACAGCTGAGTATGTTGAGCGTGAACAGTTCGAGGCTCAATACTTCTCAACCATCGCTACTGCGCGAGAGCTGTTGGGCAGGAAGTCTTCTACGAAGCTAGATGAGGACACTCGCTCCGAGACAGGTTCGATACGGCATGTAGCAGGTGGGCCAAACTTAAAATTACCTATCATACAGCTTTCTACCTTTTCTGGGCGGTATCAGGATTGGCTAGAGTTTCACGATACTTTTGTCTCACTTATTCATGGGAACCCTAGCATACCTAAAATCAATAAATTTCATTACCTGAGATCGGCATTAAAGGATAGCGCTAAGCAAGTCATAGGTTCTTTAGATTTCTCAGCGAGCAACTACGATGTTGCATGGCAACTGTTATGCGAAAGGTATCACAATGACAAACTACTTATTCATAACCATATTCAAGCGTTGTTCGATCT
The DNA here is from genome assembly GCA_963890685.1 of Plagodis pulveraria. Classification (NCBI taxonomy): domain Eukaryota; kingdom Metazoa; phylum Arthropoda; class Insecta; order Lepidoptera; family Geometridae; genus Plagodis; species Plagodis pulveraria. Next base: position 19,525,461 of record OY982957.1, read on the forward strand.
AGAACAAATTACAAAAGAGTCATCAGTTTGCCTACGAAACTTGGTTGATCTCGTAAACAAAAACTTAAGAGCTCTAAATTCTCTTAACATAAATACTGAAAACTGGGATGTACTAATTATCCACATGGTTTCGAACAAATTAGACTCAATAACAAGTAGGGAATGGAAAGAGCACATCAACCTTTCAAAGGAACTACCAACACTCAGTAGATTCACCACATTCCTTAAAAACCATGCAGAGCTTTTAGAGACAGTTGAACATACCAAAGTGACACGGAGGGCTAGTGAGCCTGCCAACAGTAGGCCAAAAACATTTGTGGCTAACTCACAACGCAAAACAATTTGCCCATACTGCAAACAGGATCACCCCATCTATCAGTGCCTTAAATTCAAAGCACTCTCTCAGCAAGCAAAACTGCAGAAGGTAAAACAATTAAATCTTTGTGAAAATTGTTTACGCTATGGCCATAATGTGAAACAGTGTAAGTTAGGTCCCTGTAAAATCTGTGGAAATTACCACAACTCACTGATCCATCATGATGACCATTCTTCTACTAGTAACAAAGAAACAGAGCGTGTAGTGTTAGCCTCTAATGAGTCATCAGAAATAAACACACAAAGTTCTGATGACATTCCTGAAAATGACATAGTTCTTTCGTCAACTACTCACAATAACAACAATTGTGTGCTTCTGTCCACGGCACTCATAGACATTGTCGACTGTAAGGGCGTAAAACACACAGTGCGTGCTCTGCTCGACAATGGTAGTACAACAAATTTCATAACCGAAACATTGAGCATGAAATTAGGCTTACCAACTCGCTCAACTTCAACTACAGTTGAAGGCTTAGGTTGTAAACCTGTGCACATAACCAAACGCTCAGTGATTAAGCTGTGTTCACGCACTGAAACATTTGATAAAACAGTAGATTGTTTTATTGTTCCAAAAATAACTCAGTCATTACCCACCATACAAGTTGATACATCACAGTTCAACATACCACCTAACCTCAAACTTGCAGATCCTTCCTATCATTTGCCAAACGAAATACACATGCTATTAAATGCAGAGGTGTTTTGGAGTGTGCTTGGTGTAGGCCGCATTATGCTAGGGAAAAGAGGACCAACACTCAATGAAACAAGGTTAGGTTGGCTAGTGTCAGGTATAGTACCTGTCAAACCCAATAACAGACATACACACAAACATACAGTCCATTTCTCACATGACATTCAGCATCAGCTAAATAAGTTTTTTGAGCTAGAATCAGTAACTTCACCTCACAAATTCACTAAAGAGGAAGATACTTGTGAAAAACACTTTTGTGAAACAATGACTCGAAAGGATGACGGGCAATTTGTTGTGGAAATTCCATTAAAGCAACCACCTGATGCACTCGGTGATTCTTATCAACAAGCATTAACCAGATTTCATTCATTGGAGAGACGTTTCATGAGAGATTTACCATACAAAGAAAAATATTGTGAATTCATGAAGGAATATTTAGACTTAGGTCATATGTCACTAAATGAAAACCATAATGATAGGTACTCATACATACTACCACACCATGGTATTCTAAAGGAATCAAATTTGACTTCTAAGCTCCGTACTGTATTCGACGGGTCTGCTGTCACCACGTCAGGATTGTCATTAAATTCCATTCAGCATGTAGGACCAACGATACAGGATGATTTATTCAGTATTCTTATACGGTTTAGGCAACATACATATGTTGTCACTTCAGATGTCAAAATGATGTACCGCTGTATACAAGTAGCAGAGGAACAACGTTCTCTACAGCAAGTACTGTGGAGGTTCGACCCCTCTCAACAAATACAACTATACAAACTTAATACAGTCACATATGGCACTGCCTCAGCCCCGTTTTTGGCAACACGCTGTTTAGTACAGCTAGGGTTAGAATGCTTAGATCCACCTGTAAAAGAAGCTATTTTACATGACTTCTTTGTTGACGATTTCATAAGCGGAAGTAATAGTGAACCTGATTTATTGCACATATGTGAAGGTCTAATAAATCAACTAAAACAGGGTCAGTTCTATCTTAGAAAATGGCGTTCCAATAACTCTAACATCTTGAATCAAATACAGGGTGATAGTTCTGATGACTTATTAAAAATAATAAATGATGAAAATGCAAAAACATTAGGATTAAGATGGTCATGCAAATCAGATTCATTATTTTATTCAATAAACATAAACATGAACAATAAAAATATAAACAAAAGGTCAATCCTGTCTACCATAGGGCAAATTTTTGATCCCCTTGGTCTCATTAATCCATGCATTCTTCAAGCTAAGCTTATTTTACAACGGCTTTGGGCTTCTAACTTGTCCTGGGAAGAAAGGCTGCCAGCTGAAATTGAACATGAATGGCTTTCATTCTTAAAAGGAATTCCATCCATAAATGAAATTGCCATACCTCGTCACGTGGTTTGTAACACTGCAGTCTGCATCACCCTTCATGCTTTCAGTGATGCTTCCTTAAGAGCTTACAGTGCCTGTATATATCTGAGATCGCTTTCAGCTAATGGCCAAGTTAATGTACATTTAGTTACAGCTAAAAGCAAGGTCGCACCGTTAAAGGGAAACATGACAGTTCCACGTCTGGAGTTAGCTGGATCATTATTAGCAGTGAGACTAGCAACCAAAGTAAAAAATGCTTTGAGGCTCAATGTAGATGATTGGCGCTTCTGGTGCGATTCAACAGTTGTGCTAGGTTGGATAAGAACTCCTAAATCTAGTCTTAAGGCATTTGTACTCCATCGAATTAACGAAATTACAGAAACAACAGATGCTTCCGAATGGGCCTATGTTCCCACTTCCAAGAACCCTGCTGATATAGGGTCTAGAACTTGCAATGCAACTCAATTAAAAAATTCTAGCTTGTGGTGGACAGGTCCAGATTTTTTATTGCTCCCTGAAGCTAAATGGCCGAAACAACCAAACACTGTTCCCACAGAATTACCTGAAATAAAATCTCATTGCAACATAGTTGCAGACCAAACTGACATAATGAACAAGTTTTCTGATTATAGTAAACTACAACGTGTAGTAGCTTACATGCTGCGATTTGTACACAACTGCCGGTCACCATCTAACAAAGATAAAGGTCACCTATCCATACCGGAGTTAAACAATGCCACAGTGGCCCTCTGTAAGTTTGTTCAAGTAGACAAATTTAACAAAGAATATAAGAGTCTAGCAGCTAAAGGTAACCTACCAAACAAATCATCATTGCTTAACTTGAACCCGTTTCTTTCAAAGGAAATGCTCATCAGAGTTGGGGGCAGGTTATGCAATTCAAATTATGATTATGACACTAAGCACCCAATTTTACTCCACTCATCGCATCATGTTACTTTGTTGCTGTTTAGGTATTACCACAAACTTCTCTTGCATGCTGGACCTCAGCTATTGCAATCCATCATGCGACACAAATATTGGACAGTAGGAGGACGAAACCTTGCTAGAAAGGTTACACATGAATGCCTAACATGCTGCAAGTTTTCTGGGAGGACTATTCAGCCAATAATGAGCAGCCTTCCCAAAGAGCGTGTTCATGCAGAGTACCCATTTAGTAATGTAGCTGTAGATTATGCTGGGCCAATCATGATATCAGACAGAAAAGGTAGAGGTTCCAGGCTTATTAAGTCATATTTGTGCATATTTTCCTGCCAGGCCGTCCGAGCTTGCCATATCGAACTTGTTTCTGAGTTGAGCACTCAGGGTTATATAGCCGCTTTAAATCGCTTCATTTCTCGGAGGGGAAAGCCTCTTACTGTGAATTCTGATAACGGGACCCAGTTTATTGGTGCATATAACGAACTATCCAAATTCTTAAAATCTAATTGCAGCAATATTAGTGCTTATGCAACTGAACAAGCTATTAACTTCAAATTTTCACCCGCATACAGTCCACATTTTAATGGACTAGCAGAAGGGTCAGTAAAAACCGTAAAATACCACCTTAAAAGAGTTTTGTCTCTTGCTCATCTGACATACGAAGAAATGAATACTGTTATTGTCCAAATAGAAGGAGTCATCAACTCACGACCCTTAACACCGTTATCATCGGATCCAAATGATTTAATTCCACTCACTCCCGCTCACTTTCTTCTGGGACGAACTATCACAATGTTGCCAAGTACCCCGGGTAACCTGGATGAGAACCCACACAGGATTGGGATGCTGCAACGGTACAAGAGAGTACAGGAGCTCGTCAAGCATTTTTGGAACAGATATTACCAGGAATATATTTCAGAACTTCAAAAACGTGTCAAGTGGCAGCGCAAGGATAAAACCCAGCTCTGCGTTGGAGACATGGTGATGATAAAGGACGAACGTCTCCCACCTAACCGATGGATGCTCGGAAGAGTAGTGCACCTTTACCCCGGTGCAAATGACTGCGCACGAATAGCAGAAGTCAAGACTGCTGCTGGAGTTTTGCGGAGAGCATACAATCGGTTGTGCCCACTACCTACCTTGGATGACACCGTGGAACAGGTTGTTCCACCCAGGGGAGCCTGTTAAAGCAAGACATTTTTTCTATCTGTGGCACGAGCCACCTCAAGTGACAGCTACTGTAATGTTTTTCTCTATGGAGTGACTTTTTAATCACATCGCTATTTTTTCGCATTGATTTTGTTATTAGAAAATGTGAAATAAATAACTATCATTAATAGTCTACTTCAGCAAATGCAATTCGTTTTATTCAACGACTGGATAGCCCTAACATATGTCATATTAGCTTAAACAGTCATCATGCCCCAGCTATAGGGGTGGATGACGCGGGTTTTAATCCCTTACATGACTATATTTTTTTCTCTCAATTTTGAAATTTGGTGATTTAGTTTTTTTTGCTTGTTTGCCCTCCAGCTCTAATTACCGTCCACTTTATGGTTGATTTGAATAAAAACCTAGTATTTTTGAAATAAGTTATGGTAAAAGCTTGTTTGAAGTGTGGTTTCTATGCAACTTAAAGATAAGTTAATTTAAGTCTTAAATTGGTCATTCTTAGAATATAACCATCTTTTATGGACGCTTTGATTTTATCAATTGTAGTCGTGAAAAAATTGTTATACGAAGGAATTCTAAAGTAAAATATTACAATAATAGCAGGCCTGGCGCACTCCGCACTTTAGGTACAAAGCTACAAATACATCGGCGGCTGCGACAAGATGGGTTTATTCTACAGTGGGTTGCCGCGCGCCGCTTGGAACGCACGTCATCTCATTCTAATGCGCTGTGTTTCGTGTTCGTATCTATCCGTAGTCTGTTTAAGTAAATAGTTTCACAGAATAAAAAGGCTAGTAATTAGGCTTATTACTTAATACGAACACTCTTCCGTGCTGTTTATTAATTATTCACATCACTACGCTATATGGAAGCGACCGTGGTGGCTTATAAAACTCGTTAACGCTCGGTGTAATATAATCGTGCAGCACGGACGGCTCCGCTCCGGCCTCGGCCCAGCCCGGACACGGCCCGGTATAATATAAATCTTCCTTTAGGACAGTCGGTTATGGCATGGTGGTAGAGCATTTCACGAATGCCCGCCTAGCTAGCTACCACCCTCAAGCAGAAAATCTGTCACCAAGCACCTAACGGTGTGTTTCGACTGCTGTCTTTGAGACTCAGTAAGTAATAATAGGTTAGTCTAAACAATATCTTCCACCACATCATCACTTACCATCAAGTGACATAGTGTTCAACGGTTTAATAATAAAAGCTATAAATAAATAAAAAATCACACATTAGTACACAGTACAGAACACAATACATTTTAAAATAGTTTTCTTCTAATATGAGGTAATATTTAAAATGTATTTAATTGCTCTAATATTTATTGGTAACATATTATGTAGGTACACACATTGCTGTAGTGGCATGTGAACACAGGATCACTACCCTAAACACCTTCCGTGTCAGAAAAGATATGATTTACGCGATAGAAAGAGGCGCATTATAGTAGGTGAATATAAATGTTAGGTACTCAGCTGTGTGCGATCTGAATTGCTCTTTATTGCGTCGTAGCAGAGTTGCTTATCTATTTAAACGTCTTAGCGGTTTTGTGATCGCCCAAAACGGCAATCACAAAACCAATACCATAACTTTTTACAATGTCGATCATTCTAATTTTACACTAAGTATGCAGATTTTAGGTATAAAAAACGACAAATACGGTGTAATTTTAATCGGATCAAAAATGACAGGATATTGTAATAAAATACTCTACAAAACTAGCACAAGTTTTAGCACGCTGTGACGTCAACCATCGCCTATTGCCCGAAAGTGACGAGTCGCCGCCGCGCCAGCTCAATAAGCCGCAATCCTCACGACATTGCATATTATGTTTCTTTTATATATTTTTTGGTGGTGATAATGAATCTGATAAATATTACATTGTGCTAAACTGTTTTAAAAATTGCCAAAATATGCACAAATAAGAAAATAAAGTGGTGTAAAGTTACGAGGAGAGATGACAAAACTCCTCTGTCAAGCCAAAGTGGTTTATATACTGTTGACTTCTTTTATTGATCCGGGCCTTTTAATTAAATCCTTTCCTATGGAAAAATACAAAAGGGTACATAATAATATAGTACTTACTATAAATTACAATGAGCTACAACTATATATGTAACTATCTAACTAGCTTTGATTAATTAATTTAATAGTAATATGGGCAATATTATAACGTGATGATGATAATAAAAAGTATTATGTGTTAATCCAGGGCTTAAATGATCTATATTTTATGTTTTACCGAAATAGGTCGAGCCGACCGATCGAGCTCTTACATACTTTCGCACTAATGATATAAGTGTGTTGCGATAACACATTGACATAGTAGATATTTGTAGGTACTAGCCTGGCAAAAAGCAGTCATTATTACCGACTATTCAAGTAAACATATTAAGGTAAGTATTTGGGTTCGTATCTAATCAAAATTATATTTGAATGGTATATAAAAGTTCAATCAATAGATTATTTAATCCTGAAAATTTTAAATAGTCCACAAAATTTCCTTTTTCAAAGTACACAGTTTAAGTAGGCAGGAAGTTACAATGCATGATGTAACAATAGGTAGGTTTACCTACTGCGAGTCAAGCCTCTCACTTTTATGGATCAACGTTATACACCAAAATTTCAGGTTTGTAATTTCTTTCAGTTTACGAGCTAGAGCCCCGTGACGTACGGACGGACGAAAGGACATACAGATCACAATCAGAGAATAAACGGCAAAACTAATCCTATTAATAAGACTTCAGTCATTAACAGGATTCGTTTTGCTGTTTGTTTACGGATCCTTTATAACTGGGCCACCATAAAAGAATCTACTTTTGGTTATAATCGACTGAGCTTTCACAAAACCGACCTCCAATAAATAGAATTTTGGAATGAAAACTCACACTATTAATGTTATTCGATTGTATTAAATCAATAACTTAGCGCGTAACATCAACATAACTGTAATAAAAAACTATACAAAAAAAACATTCCACGCCACGACATGAGCGGAACGTAGAATTATCTGAACTGAACCATTGATTTTGTACGGGCGGAGCGGAGGGCGAGAGACGCGATGCCTGACGTCATCATACAACCAATTCTCCAAGCGGAGGTTTTGAAATAGCCGAACTAAAAAGAAAACTTTAACAACTTCGTCATTTCTTAATGGTTTGAAATCATTTAAATCATGTTAAGTGATCCTCATTATATCCATTAACCGTTATGTGTTAGTAGCGAAAACATATTTCTTAATATGTTATTGTTTTGTCACTTGTGTTATAAGATGTTATTGTAACGACCCCACAAGCGTGGAATAAAATTAGGAAGATGATGAGGAGTTATTTAAAGTAATATAGGTAGGATCCTGTTTTATAACCCTAAATGTAAAAACAATTTTAGATCACAATTCTCACTCGACGAAAACTAGTTAAACCTGACGAAAACTGGCATCAAAGGACGTAAATTTGTATAATTTTTTTTTGTCTTTTATATTCAATAAAAAAATGTGTATTTTTTTTAACACAACCCAGAATAGAATATTAAAGCAATAAATAGAGAAATGATTTGTTGAATTAATATATTAAATATAGGTATGTACCTACATTGTTTACGTGTTAATGTTAGCAACTCCTCTAAATACGCTTTATCTACCAACACCTTTTTAGAGGAAGATAAATTCTACCAAGGTCGGTAAGATTAAGATAATAGTAGAAGGATAAGATAGTCTGTCATCTGTGCTACTGAATCGCGATGATAAGACTTCTAAAACAAACTAATTTCTAGAACTTCAAACTGCATAAAACTGCCCGCGCCCAAAGAGCAGTTGGCACACACACAGACATGTGTTGGGTGGGACACAGATAATTAGCAGTAAGTTCGTACTTGCATTCGCATCGCTCCGCGCTCCGTAGCGACCACGCAGCGCTGCCGCGCCGCCTGGCCGCGGCGCAGGGCCTCCCGCGGCTTTCCCGCGCGGATTTTAGCACTGAGGCTAGAAGTTTTGTTCTATTTTCCAAAACCATAAACTTTTTTTTCTAATCTTTTGTATGTCGATGGAGTATATCATTATTATCCAGTAGCCACTAATTTCTGGACTCTAATTTTATATTACTCACGCTATTAAAGAAAAACTAAATAAGTCGGGAAGCACATTGTATATTTTTCTAATCTTTTTTTAGCATGTTACAATATACATAAAAATATCATTAAACTGATTTCCAGCCATTCTAATATTTTATTGAAAGCAGGTTTTGAAATTTTTAGTTTACCTAAGTTCCAAGTCTCTAATATTTCTAATAAGTTAATAAACACAAGATAACAATGTCCTAAGTCATATACAATCAGAATTTTCAATTCAAATTTTATATTCACGATTTTATGTAGTTTTTTTACAAATACCTAAATAATACCAAATGAATCGGTCAAAATTTTCTAACTTTTTGGAAAAAGCTTAGTAAACTTGTAACTAATCATCTGTGCAAAATTCGTTAAATCTTAAATTATTAAAAGTTAGCATGCAATTTTAACGTACTGCTACTGGACTATACAGGGTTGAATTGCACATCCCCATATTTTTCTGTGAAAGTTGTAAGACGCGAAGAATAAAGAAAGAGAAAACTGTCATCTTATACTGATATCTTCAAGATGCTTGCAAACCTTGGGGAACATGGTTAATTTATTCACCTATGTTGATGATTATATATATTAGGTCCTTACATATGAAATTGGCGTTTTTCGTACTGGCCACTTTAATCACGAATTTCTCCTCTTTGGTAAGGAATTCCAAATTCAAATTTGTACAGCTATAGACTCATGTATTTGTGCTTCGATGATCGTCATTCATTTGTTTTTTTTCTTCTGTTTTTTTCTGTTTGCGTCACTCATTTTACAAAATGGAAAACCTTAAATATCGCATTATTTACGAGTACGAGTTCCGCCGTGGCACTAGTGCTGCGGAAACAACTCGAAGGGTGAATGATGTGTATGGCGGTCGTGTTGCAAAAGAAAACACAGTTCGTTTTTGGTTCCAACGTTTTCGTTCTGGAAATTTCGACCTGCAGAACAAGCCCCGTGGACGGCCTGAGACTCAAGTTGATAATGAAGAGTTGAAGGCTATTGTGGAAGCGGATCCATCGCAAACCACGTCCGAGTTAGCTGCAGGCTGCGATGTTAGTGATAAAACTGTTTTAATTCACTTGAAGCAAATTGGGAAGATTAAAAAGCTTGAAAGGTGGGTACCTCACGAATTGACTGAAACAAACCGGCAAACGCGCGTCGACTGCTGCGTTACATTACTAAACCGGCACAATAATGAAGGTATTTTAAACCGAATCATTACCTGTGATGAAAAATGGGTTCTTTACGATAATCGGAAGCGCTCAGCGCAATGGTTAGATCCTGGCCAGCCAGCCAAATCCTGCCCCAAGCGAAAATTAACCCCAAAAAAGTTACTTGTAAGCGTTTGGTGGACTAGTGCCGGTATTGTTCATTACAGTTTTTTCAAATCTGGCCAGACTATTACGGCTGATGTCTATTGTCAGGAATTGCAAACCATGATGGAAAAGCTAGCGGCTAAACAACCTATGCTGGTCAATCGCTCCACGCCACTGCTGCTTCACGACAACGCTAGACCACACACTGCGCTACAGACGGCTACTAAATTAGAAGAGCTTCAATTGGAAAGTCTAAGACATCCTCCGTACTCCCCGGACCTTGCTCCAACAGATTACCATTTTTTTCGAAATTTGGATAACTTCTTGCAAGGGAAAAAATTCAACTCCGATGGGGCAGTCCAAATCGCCTTCAAAGATTTTATTGATTCCCGTCCGACTGGTTTTTTTAGTAAAGGGATCAATGAACTACCTATGAGATGGCAAAAGTGCATAGAAAATAATGGTTCATACTTTGATTAATTAAATATATTATATTAAAAAATATTCGACTTTTTGTTCCTCCCATACAAAACGCCAATTTCATATGTAAGGACCTAATATATATATATATATATATATATATTATATATATATATATATATGTGTAAACACATTTTACCTGCAGTGGAAGTCTCGCCTCCTGATATAAATTACTGACATTTTCATCATCTGACTCTTCATTATCACTTGGCCCGGGAGGGTTTATTTCACCTAAAACATAGAATACATAATAACTTAGTTTTTCTTTATCGCAAGTAATTGAGAACGGGCCTAGTGTAATGAGACTGCTGCTGAGAACTGATAAGTCAGTCTACCCAAATAACTGTCTGATCTGTATATCACACCCAAGACCTTTAAGTTAACAAAGTCATGATTAACCTACACAGTACAAGCCCCCTAATTTGATAAAAATAAAAAATAAATAGTTTTTTTTCTTATTTAGTTTTCATTTGTGCTTATATGATTACGATCTTAAACAGTTACTTTTAAAAATACGGGCAGTTTTATTTTGACGCTTAAGGGGTTAAGGCCCACCGCGACGAGCGCATTTTCTCATTTTCTTGAGTCGCACGCGCGAATTTGAGCGGATCGACAAGCAGCTGCGCACAGAGGTGCGCGCCAGCGCGCACCTACTCATTCGCTCATTCAAACTTCAATCAAAGATCATTTTAGTGTTCTTCGATACTTCGTTCAGACAACTCGTTCTCTATAAGGGATATGGACTGGGCCATCATTATTATTGCTGCGCTTGCAGAAGAAGAAGCACAAGAAGAAACCACAAATACGCCGCGCATCTGACGGACGTTCGAGTGCGCGAGAGTAGTACGGCGGAGCGCGGAGTAGCGCGGCGCGGGGCGCCGACGGGAGCAGTAGCGCGCATGCTCTTGCAGCAGCTTGAAGGCGCTCCGAGCGCCGCGCGCGCACTTTATATTACTTACCGTATTATCAACTGTATGTCAAGATAATTAAGGTTTGTCTTAAATTGTTTTCTTACAATGCTTCCAGCAGTGTTCACTGGGTCTTACGTGGCTCCATTAATTTTCATTACCGATACGAATTATTACTATTAGGCATTAACTCATTAAATACCCTAATCTATAGAGTCACAATAATAAAAAATTCTAAATCACAAACCGACTAGTAATAGCTATGAACTGCCATGCCACAAGTCCATAGTTTGATCCCTAGTGCCCACTTGAGCTTCAATACCAAAGTATGTTGGAAGGCCATTTTGCAAATGCTCACCTGGCTATAGCTACTATCCTCACGTAGAAAATCTGTCTAAGCAAGTCCAAGCACTTAACAATGTGTTCTGGCTTCATCCTTATCCTTTTCATTTCTATTGACACCGTTATAGACTAGTTCACTATTTAAAGGGTTTAGCATTAACCCATTGGCATCGGCGATAATTATAACAATAGAATTTCATTCATAAATTGACCATAGTGGTCCAGTCCGATCACAACTTATTAAGAGCCCTCGAACTTAAAAATAAAATAAAAAATAAATAGATTCAGGCGTTACTTTGCGGATATCCATATTTAATGCATCAGATGCATTCTTTCGAAAACTGTTTGAATTATGAAAATCGGAATTTTGCAGATTTAAGGGTAATTGAACAGATTAGGGGACATGAGTAAAATATACAAATTATTCTTTGATTCTAAGATACTTCAGTGTACATAAAAAGAAACAGAGGTAGTTATTGCAGGCGACTCTACATGTGCCTCACAGGTGTATTGAAGGCGTTGAGCAAGACATAGCACCATTGATGCTTGATAAAGACCTAGCACCCTGAGAAAAGCTTTCAAAGAGCCATTGCAGTCAGTTTCAAGAAAATATGCAGAACATACCTGCTAATTCTTTAAGAATGTCCATAACCTCCTTTGTAGCAATTGTAGCATCAAATCCCAAGAAAGCCTCTTCTAAAGCTTTAATAAGTTCTCCATTTTGATAGGCTTCTGTGTTTTTTATGAAGTTCGGTAAATTTTGAGAGCAATAAGTTGCCACTTCAGCACCACCGTGACCATCATAAACAGCAAATAGTGCAGTGTCCACATCAAAATTAAGGATTGTGTTGTGTGCATCCTATAATAAAAGTTAGGTTATGTATACATATATGAGTAAATTTAAATAGGATTTCGTGACTACGTCTTTGGATTTTAATAATATGTATGGTGGTGAAAGCAATGTATATCTGAATGATGTATGAATGATATGAATGTCCAATTTTATTTTAACTATCTCTGAATCACAATAAATCAAATAGACATGTGGAATATTGTTGCATCTATGATTAATTGGTAATAAGTACAGGAATAAGCGGAAATCTAAACCAGTAACTATGAAAGCAAACACTTTGTACAGAGATATTAAAAAAATAAGTGTTACAGGTATAGGTATGTATACTAACTTAATAATTGTTATAGACTCTAACGGCAAATCACCAAATTTTAGAGAGTAATAGAACAGTTGTGAGTACACAAATGTTAAGTTTATGACTATAGTGAGCGACGTGAACATAGTCCAACATACAATTACATTGCTTCAATTTATTCTGGTAGCGCGATCGCAAGACACAAAAGATTAACGGCACATGTCGATTGGCGTTCTAACAGTGTGTTATAACACAAGAACCTATTTTATACGCTATTGGTTTAGAATGTTTAGATTTGAAGGAATTTACCTCCTGGTTGACACGCCATCCCTGCATGGAGCTCGCGCCGCACTCAAGTTTGGTATTGCATTCATCGCTGGATATTTTTTCAGTAACCGGTTCGGATAAATATGCACCCATGATGGAATGTAATTGCCTAAGAAAACTATGATTACAAGCAATTTACGAAGGTTCGAAATTACACAGAAAAGGGCGCAATCGGCAAGAAAGCAATTCGGTTTTTCAGCCAAATCAACCCAACGGCGCCCGCGTACATATATTTTTTTCTCTCCATCACCCATAGAAATGGGATAAAAGAATCGATTCTACATCAGTATCGATACTTTTGCTTCATTGTTTGCGGTACTACTAATCTATCAAATGGTTAGACCATAAAGTAACTTTTTGGGATAGACTTCGGTACTTTCAAATGAGACGTAATAAAACTTCCCAATGCACAGAAATGTTAAAATATGCTGCTATTTCTTGGAAGAATAAGGAAAAAACGGCTTTAAAAGTAACATTTTAACTGCTAAAGAGTTAGCTGAAGTACTAAAAATTATTTTTAAAGTAATTGATATTTTACCTTCACCAAGTCTGTATATATTAGAAAATATTATGTTATACTTAAATGTTCGTAAAAAATTGAGTAAATTTAAATTAAACAGTGACAATCACGATTACAATACTAGGAATAATGATAAAATAGCGGTGCCAGGTTTTAGATTAGCAAAGACAAATTAAAGGTCCTTCTTAGGTAATTATGTACGGTTTTATAATAAAGTTCCCAAACATATTACAATGCCCCCAGAAGGGAAATTCAAGTTGCACGAAAAACATATTGATTAAAAAATACTACTACAAAGTTTCTGATTACCTAAACGACAAAAATGCCTGGACAATTCCACCTCTGCCAAGCTATTGCCAGTCACCTACATAATTTAAATAAATATTGTAATAACTTTGTATATAGTAAGTATGTAACACGTTGTTAAATTGTTAAAAGATGTTTAAAAGAATGGCCCCGAGTTCTTGCCGTTCTTCTCGCAGTGCCTCTATACAATTTATTTGCTGAACGTGGCAGTACAATGTAGAATATTTCAATACTAAAATCTGTAATTGACCTTCATAAGAGCATCGTAGACGCCTATGTATATTATGTACGGAAGGTATAAACGTGCGGATATAACATTAGTATTAAGTGACCCCAATTAGCGAGTCACTGACATTGCTTACTGTGCGGTAACCCGTACATCTGGCCGGCCCAAAAGGAGAAGAAAGAGATTATAAAAATGTAAAAGTATAAACCTAATAAAATAACAATTCATGTATAAGTAAACAAAGTAAACAAATTATAGCTAAGGTATTTATCACTAAACTACACTTGTAACGGGAATATCCAATCGCACACTTGCTTTGATGTTGAAGCAGCTGCTGATGTGCCTGGTGTGGGTTTGGGCGGCCTCCCGTCCTTAATCCACTTTTTGCACTTCCGCACTATGTGTCCTTTACCGGAGCAGTAGTTACAGATCAGCTGTCTCTCATTGCTTTGCTTTACATTCCTCTGTTCAGTGCGTGTTGCCGCTAAAGCCTCTTTCTTAGAGTCTTTATTACCTAGTGCTCTCTCAAATGCACATAGGTGGCTCGTCAAGTTATTAACCGTCCTTTCACCTGAATTCAGTAATAGCCAACTCGATTTAAACGCAAAATATCGTTCATCTAGTGTGTCCAGGATTTTGCAGATCAGAAATAAGTCAGGCAACTTTACAGTGGCATCCTTATATTTGTGATTTCTTCATTCAGATTGTCCCAAATATTTTTAAGTTTTGACATATGAGTGGATACATCATCTTCCTTATTGTATTGGAAACTGAAAAATTCAGCGCACAAATTGTATGCTCTATCATCTGACTGACCATCAAATAATCTGTGCAATTCCTGCCAGACTTCTACTGCTGTCTTAAATCTCATTACTTTCTTCAGAGTTTCTTCAGATATATTGGTGGTAATTATGAGCAGAGCGCTACATTCGGTCTTCCTATATTTGGCCATAGCTAAATTATAGTTGCCGACTTCAGCGTCACCAGCTCCTTTGGCAGGGGCAACGGGCTCGATGAGTGTACCTTCGGCAGCTTCCATAGCACCTTCTACACCTCTCAGCATAATGGAAATTTTTTATCTCCATGTAGCCCAGTTTTCTCTTCCCTCCAGATTACCTATCTGCAACTTGGTTGTGAAATTTTCCATCTTCGTAAAATTATTTCAGTAACCCTCCGCTGGCCTCATGACCTATTAGAACTAGTAGAATTCACCACTGTAGCAGAGTTGAGGGCGAATAGATCTTACTTAGAATAAGTGAACGGTTAAGCCTTTTTCTACTGCTGTAGATAAATAAAAGATTATTCTTTAACTTTTACGACGGCATATTTATTTCGCACTCTGACATAATTTATATGAAAAACATACTTTTTTCTTTTTGAATGACAACACTATTAAATGAGTTTGTATTTTTACCGAAGTAGGTTTACTTCAATATGATTAACTTAACTAATACAGTACGTAATATAAAACATTAATAAGTACTGGAGTGGTACTTATATCAGTATGGTTGAATATTTCAACGATACTTGCTGAAACTGCATAGAACTACAAGAAGAATAGGATTTTGTTGTCGCGACCTGGGCAGTGGATCAACTTTAACAATGCTAATGCACTGGAAGGGCAAGAACAACTTAGAGATAGGCTTGTGAATCAAGGCACGTCAATAGGCAGCCAAGTCGACCAAAAGTGGAAGCATGGGGATCATGATTCACAGGAAAAAAAATAGAACTACAAGAGGAAGAGGATTTTGTTGTGGCGACCTGGGCAGTGGATCAACTTTAACAATGCTGATCACTGGAAGGGTGAGCACAACTTAGAGATAGGTCTGTGAATCAAGGCACGTCAATAGGCAGCCAAGTCGACCAAAAGTGGAAGCAAGGGGATCATGACTCACAGGAAAAAATATATGCCATGCATAAACATAGCACATCAGTACGAAGAAAGAATGCATGAGAAGGCTTGTTTAACGAGTTCTGCAACCGCTCGATATAAAGAAATATAAGTGCATAGATAGCTTATTTTACGAGTTCTGCGACCGCTCGATATAAAAAAAATATAAGTGAGTGCATTGTTGGCTTATTTTACGAGTTCTGCGACCGCTCGATATATAAAAAAAATATAAGTGAGTAGGCTGGATGATCCTTAACTATTAGTATTATTAACTATTTGAAATCTTTTATATGCCACATGCCGAGATATTTACCATTCTCATGTTCAAGCACATATACTAATGGGGATAATTTTACACCGTTCATATTTCGGGGCTAATTTAGTAGAAAAATATTTATCAGCACAACTTTGCTTGTAAGTTCGTTTCCAAACATAGTCACCAACATTAAAAGATACATCTCTATGTCTATTATTATAATACTTTATGTTACGGTCATGAGCTTTGCGCAGCATCACCTTAACATTTTAAAATATATCTTTCAGATGACCTAATTCATCTACATAACTATCACGTGGTTTAAATATAAGCTCATCTATATCTTGGAAAGATTTATAAATGCTTCCATTAGTTATGGCTTCTCTTCCATACACTAACATAAAAGGAGAATAAGAAGTAGATTCATTTACAGCAGTATTAAGAGCAAATTGAACTTTGGAGATATTAACATCCCAAATGCGGTGATCTTCTTCTACATAAGAAGACAACGCAGTAATAACTGTTCGATTATAACGCTCTACTGTATTTACTTGAGGACAGTACACTGGTCCTAAGTGTATCTGGGGTATATTATATTTTTCATATAAGGATTGGACTTCCTTACAAATAAACTGGGATCCATTATCAGAAAGAATAGTCTGTGGAATTCCATGAGCTAAGAAGACATGATGATTTAGGGTCTCCCATAAAACCAGGAGTTTTGTTTGTGCTATGTTTATGTGCATTGCACGTAGAGCAAGACTTAATAAAAACCTCGGTATCATTATGCATTCCGGGCCAAAAATATCGTAATTTGAGACGTTTATAAGTTTTTGCTACACCCAAATGAGCAGCAGTAGGATCAGAATGATTAGCTTTCAGTATAGGTGCTCTACATTCAAGGTGAATAACTTCCTTCCATTGAAAAGCACTGGCAAGCTTATTAGAAGATTTGGTATATCTATACAACTTACCATCAATTAATTGGAAATTAGGACAAGCTCGAGGCTTTTCCTTACAACGTTTAACAATATTTAAATACCAAGTATCATTAATTTGAGTTATATCAATAGTAGCAACAGGAACTGATCGAGATAATGCATCTGGAACAATATTTTGAGATCCACTTCGATGCTCGATCACAAAATTATAAGGGGAAAGTCTACATCCCCATCTGGCTAATCGGCCAGTAGGATTCTTAAGTTTCAAAAACCACTTTAAGCTAGCGTGATGAGTAATCACACGAAAAGGTTTATTACCTTCAAGATAAGGGCGAAAATGTTCAACTACATGTACTACAGCTAACGCTTCACGCTCAGTAGCTGAATAATTACGTTCAGGAGGGGTAAGTGAACGACTACAGTAAGCAATTGGGTGTTCTTCACCATCAATGGTTTGGGTTAAAGTTCCACCAATTCCAAAATCAGACCATCACAATGCACGGAAAAGTCCTTAGTAAAATCAGGTGTGGCCAAAACAGGAGCAGACGTTAAAGCAAGTTTTAAATCATTAAAAGCGAATTCAGCTTCATGTGTCCATTTAAAAGGAGGAGCACCTTTACGAGTAGAAGTAAGAGAGTTTAAAGGACCTGCTCTATGACTAAAATTCTTTATAAAGCGACGGTAGTAGGAAGCAGTTCCTAAGAATCGTTTCACATCCTGTCGACATGTTGGGGTAGGAAAATCAATAAGAGCTTTAACTTTATCGGGGTCGGTTCGTAGACCATACTCATCGACAATATGTCCCAAGTATTTTAATTGTTTACGGAAGAATTTACACTTTTCCATATTAATTGTAAGGTTAGCATTTTGCAGCCTTTCTTTAACGATTTGTAATAATTTAAGATGATCAGAAAAATTTGAATTAATAATAATAATATCATCCAAATAGATAAATAGATTATTGCCAAATTCAGGACCGAATAGGCGATCCATTAAACGTTGTTGAGTAGCCGGGGCTGAAGTTAAGCCAAAACACATAACATTAAAGTGAAACAAACCTCGGTTGGGGATTGTAAATGCGCTGTGTTCTTTAGATTCAAGGGAATCTAAAGGGACCTAAAAATATGCAGATTTAAGATCGATGGAGGACAGATACTTTGCGTCGCGCAGGCTGTCTAATATTTGAGTAATATAAGGGAGTGGATAAGCATCGTGTTTTGAAATTTGGTTAAGCTTACGACTATCCAGACAAAAACGAAAAGAACCATCCGATTTAGGGGCTAAGGTAACGGAATTATTCCAAGCACTATAACTTGGCTCAACTACATCATCTTTCAACATTTGATCTAACTGTTTGTTAAGCTCAGCTAGTTTATCAGGGGACATGGGATAATAACGCTGTTTAATAGGGGGATGATCACCAGTATCGATTTTGTGAGTAACTAAATGTGTTCGACCTAATCCTTTCTCTTCAGCAGAAATGTTTTCGAATTGTTTGACTATATCATCTACCTGCTCCCTTTCAGAGTCAGTAAGAGATTCAAAATCATGTAAAAAATTATTAGGAGAAGCTACAGTTTGCACCTGAGCTGATGTAGAAAAATATTCACACACAATTGCACCAAGTAAACGGAGATCAATAATCGTATCGATCGAGAATCGTTTTTTTGAAGTGAAAACTTCTTTAGCGGCGTTGATCACTTTTTCTGTAATGGGTATAAAATCTTAAACTCGCGTCAGGACACGTGACCTGATCGAAAAAGCGTAAGACGGATGGAGAGTAGACAGCTATCCCCTCTCTACGGCGCGGACACACTTAAGTCATTCCATGAGCGCACATAAACAGTACGCGGCCAGAAGCTTGATCCGTATGTATGTCTCTGTAAAAAATATTTTTTTTACGATCGTGGCCATTGAGTGCAATAAAAATGCCTACATGCGCCATTAAATGGTGCGGGAAAAATAGTAAAACATCCAATTACAAAACAGATGGAATCACCTTTAATATTGAGAATCGGGAGAGCAGTCGGATGACATTTGTCAAAAATCCAAAATGGCGGATTTCAAAATGGCCGCCATACAAAATCCTTCGATCCCTCAAAAAAGTAGCTGGTTCTACCAGAAAGAGTTGAGTACGGTTATAGTAATGTATTACGAAAATGACTAAGGGGCTTAGCTGAGTAGGGGAAAAATTAAAAACCCTAGAAATGACGCCTGCCAAGTAAAGCTGGACTACGTATCTCGAAAACGGTAAGAGATATGTTGGGGGTGTTTGAACAAATGTCATAGGGAATAGGGAGAGCAGTCGCATGACACCTGTAAAAATGTGCTACTCTCATTCTTCATACATTATTTGGAGTATACCTTACAATGTCAACTGTATTAGGAGCGTTTGTGGGAATTTCAACTCAATTTAGAGTAATTGTCCTACTGTCGGTGTAGCGAGCCCGAAGGGCGAGCTTTTGGTGAGGCCGAAGGCCGAACTTTCGGGCCGCGAGGCCGTAGGCCGAGTGGACGGTGCGCGAGCCCGCAGAGCGAGTGCTAGGCGAGGCCGCAGGTCGAGCCGTCTTAGTAACTTGCGAGGCCGAAGGCCGAGCTCAGACTTGCACCGATTTGGCTGAAAATCGATATATAGGTTGTTCTCGTCATCCTTATTCCAAATACGAAATTTTTATTTCGATGACGTCTGCCAAGTAAAAAAAGTTACTCCGATTTGGCTGAAACTCGATATTTATGTGGTTCTGGACCTCCTTATTCTAAATCAAAATTTTTTGTTTCGATGACGTCTGCCAAGTAAAAAAAAATACTCCGATTTGGCTGAAACTCGATATTAAGGTGGTTCTGGGTGTCCTTATCACAAATCTAATTTTTTTTTCGATGACGTCTGCCAAGTAAAAAAAAGTACTCCGATTTGGCTTACATTTTATTTCTAGGTTGTTCTGGACGTCCTTATTCCAAATATGAAATTTTTTTTTTCGATGACGTCTGCCAAATGCAGATAAATCACGTATCTCGAAAACGGTAAGAGATAGGTAGGGAGTGCTTGACCAAATGTCATAGGGAATCGGGAGAGCAGTCGAATGACATCTGTCAAAAATCCAAAATGGCGGATTTCAAGATGGCCGCCATACAAAGTGCTCATTTTTCGACCGTATTAGGAGTTTTTGTGGGATTTTGGACTGAATTTGGAATTATTGTCCTATGATAGTGTTTAGCAAGCCCAAAGGGCGAGCTCCTGGTGAGGCCAAAGGCCGAATTTTCGGCTCGCGAGGCCGAAGGCCGAGCGCATGGTGCGTGAGCCCGAAGGGCGAGCGCTTGGCGAGGCCGCAGGCCGAGCCATGTTAGTAATTTGCGAGGCCGAAGGCCGAGCTCAGACTCAAGAGTATTTTCCACGTCACCGACTGGTCTCCATGGCAACTGCCCGCGGTAACCGAAGCACCTACGAGTGGGGTTCCTAAACAAAAGTGACTCAGAATCTTGCTCCCATTCTGCCCGTACCACCTTTTTATGGCAGTAGGGTGAATTTGCTTTTGTGGCTACAGTATGGTTCTTTATTGTATTGAGAGTTTATATGGGATTTCATACTTCTATTGGAGTTTTGAAATATTTTTATTTTAATGTAAAAGGTGTTTTGATATAGTTTAAAATAAAATTAATAATTAGTTCACGAATAATAAGGTTAATGAATACAACAGTACAATTTTGAACAGTTTTGAAAATAAAATTGTTTCATTGGCATCGGATGTTTTCGTTGGTTGTCATAATGCAGAACAAGAAAATTTTGTAAGGCAAAAGTTACATAAAATGAAACCTGACGAGACTGGTGGATTACCTTATGAACTAGTTCTAGTTCCTAACCGACCCTATATGATAACCATAAACATAGATGTCGCTGATGGTTTATCTAATGGCACTGTAGGAAAATTACTACTCATAGAATCTGATAAAAATGATGAAATCACAAGACTTTGGTTCAAATTCTCAAAATCCATTGGTCAAAAACGTGCAACAAAATTTAGAAGCGACATTGCACGCTTGAAAATCGACAAAGACGCTGTTCCAATTTCTTTACAATCATCGTCAATACCACTCAACAGAAATAAAACTATAGTGGCAAAAAGAAAACATTTTCCACTGATTTCGGCTTTGGCGATGACAATTCATAAATCCCAAGGAGGTACGTTTGATGCTATCGTTTATGAATACAATCGTTCTCATTCAAGAGAATTGGTGTACGTTGCGCTATCAAGAGTAACTAGTATAGAAGGTTTGTTCTTAGTCACTGAAGACGACACAAGGGCGAGCTGGAAATTTCATCATGGCAGAGTAGGAAACGCACAGGTGGAAGATTCAAACGCAACAAAAAATCAAATGAGATCAACAACTCATCGAGAAGATTTATCAATTGAATTGAAACGTTTACGTGAAAATCCTTTGCAAACCATCACCAAAACACTTGTAGATTTTATTTCTAAGAATAATAGATTGTCTATTTTTTCATTAAATTGTCAGAGTTTACGTGCGCATGTAGATGACGCTCTTGTTAAAAAGATGAATGTGTTAATTTTATCAGAAACTCATATGGGTAACAATGAAATAATTGACATTCCGAATTTCAACTTTGTTGCGAGTTTCAGAAGAAATAATCGTCCCGCGGGAGGAGTAGCTATTTATCAAAATATGAACACAGTTCATTATTGCACAAATTATATGGATGTGCATGTGAAATACAACAGCATGTTTAATGCCACTGTTTCTGATATCGGTGATATTTGTATAAGTCGTTGCCACTCTGGTGATAATCAGTTCATAATTATGGTTGCCGTTTACATCTCTCCAGATAAGTCATTGCGTGCTATACGAGACTTCTTGTATGAAAATTTATTCATTTATTCTCATGATGCATCGGCATTGCTTAAAAAAAAAATTGGAAAAAGCTTTGATGAATTGCCAATGATTTTGAGTGGAGATTTCAACATAAACTTCGCAGACGATAAAAATCAACTATTAATTGAATTTTTAAATAATGAATTTGGTTTAACTATGTCGAATGATCGCAATCTTAGCACAACGAAATACAAAACTACTATTGATGCGGTCTTTATTAGACATTTAAATAGGTTCGAATCAAAACTGTTCGTTTCTTACTTCAGCTACCATAAACCTATCGTATCAGTTTTAGAGATTGGCGATGATAGTTCTGGTAATGATGATGGTGAAAAAGTCGTTGAAATTATGGATGAAAGTTGATTTTTCGGAGAGATAAACTTTTTAATGTAAAATAATTGTAATACTTTTAAAGTGTTAAATTTTAATGTAATATAAATTGTCATGTTTGTGTACGATAGCGCAATAAATGAATATTGTATTCTACCACATAAATGATAGTACTTTTATACTGATAAAGCAATTGGTGCAAAATTATTCCCTAACCATTCCAAAATATCAAACATGCTCAACGTTAATTAATAATCAAGTTTTCACTTCTGCCGGCACTCCCGGAGTGCAACCCGTCTTTTTTTTTTTTTTTACAAAAGTATTGCAATCCGAGGGAATTCGGTATAGAACATTCATACATTTAAAAGGAAGTATATTAAATGGTTGGTAAACAAATACAATTTGTTTATTAAATATTTTGAAGTTAAACGAATAAAATTAATAGAACGAGTCATCGATAACCAACATCGAAAGACCAAATTTATCAAGCAAAATTAATATTTGAGTACAAAAGGAACTGCAAGTTAATTGTAGTCACCTGGTACGAATTACCATGAGAACTAGACATTTTAAGAATAAGTAATATTTACATAACGATTTTTAAAAGAAAATTATTATTTATGGAATCGAGTTAAATATTCTTATTTAATGAGTTATTGACCTGAGCAACCATTTATCTGTAAAGTTAGGTAGAACAACGACCAATTTAGTGGGATTCTAACCACTTCAATGAAAATATAAATCAATAATTTACAATCAGTAAGTAATCGATAATGGGTACCAGAGACCAATAACCAAGAGAGACCGCCATCTTCCATATCAGAGACCAATAACCAATGGGTACGATCCAATCAAACATAGATCCCTATAACGCAATCAATAGATTTCGCAAGCACTAGTTTACCATGAACAATTCCCGAGTACAGAATTACGTTTCATTCCACGAATGAGTAGAAAATATTGATTAGCGGTAAACTTGAATCTAAACAAAATGAAAAAAAATGAAATAAATTGAAAATATGACGTTACACCGCCTGGCTAGCTAACTCCCTCAAGTAAAAAATCTGTCGCCAAGCACTTCAAGGTATGTGCCGCTGTGTCTTATTTTACTTTTATTTTACATTTATTTGGGGGGCTTACAGCTATCATTACAAAAAAGGTTTAATAACTTAATTTAGAAAAGCCATTATCAAGCCTCCACAAATATAAAAAAAGTATTTTACACACACGTAATAAAATTATACAAAGAAATAGTGAATATTTTTTTTATTTTTTTTATCGTACGCAGCCTTCAATTCCAAATACTTCAAAATTTTACGAATTCAAAGTGTCATAAGCAAGGTAAACATGAGACAATTTGCTAGAGTAAAGGTCGATGGTAAGGTCACACCATCGACCTTTACTCGATAAACTTATTAAAAGCGGTTTGTGATCTTAATAAAAATGAGTGTCTGCGATAGTTTGTACGCGCGGGTGGTACGGGAAGCAACCTTCTGGGTCTAGCGTGTCTAGGTGGAACATATAAACTTAATTTACCTACTAAATCAGTACAATCAATTTTGGATTGTGCAATCTTAATGAGCAGCCGTATGTCAGAAATATTACGACGAGTTGAAAGTGGTAACAGATGGAAACGAGCACAGCGAACTATATATTTAGAACGGGGAATTTTAAATTTATATCCTGAGTACCTAATAAATTTCTTTTGTTTTGTTTCCAGCCTTTGACTATGTACGGCATAATTAGGATTCCAAACTTGACTTGCGTATTCAAGGTGACTGCGAACGTAAGCACAGTATAGGACTTTTAGAATCTTCATGGTTTTAAAAATGTCCCCATTACGTATAATAAAACCTAATGCTGATGAGGCTTTCTTAGCTATCATATCGATGTGATTGACAAAAGTGAGCTTACTATCCAAATGGACACCAAGGTCTCTAATATCACTCACACGTAAAAGTGGTTGATTTTCAATTGAGTACTTGAATTGTACAGTTTGTGTCTTACGACTGAAAGTAATCACTGAGCATTTTGATATATTCAAAATAAGGTTATTTGTCTTACAGTAGTTAGCCACTCTTTCTAAGTCTTCCTGCAGGAGTAACGCATTAGAGTGGTTGTCAATTGCCATAAACATCTTCATGTCATCTGCGAATAGTAGGAATTGGGAATGTTTAAAACAGTCTCCAATATCTTTGATGTAGATGACAAACAAAAGAGGTCCCAGCAATGATCCTTGAGAGACTCCAGATGGTATAGCAGTCCAGGAAGAAGTATAACCACCTAATACTACTGCCTGAGTTCTGTTGAAGACATAAGAAGAGAACCACCTGTAGAGATCACCACGAGTACCTAGATTAAATAGTTTTCTCAGCAGAATAACATGATCGATTCGGTCAAAGGCCTTGCTAAAGTCGGTGTAGATAGCATCTACCTGTCCACTAGTCACCATTTGTCGAGTAACGTAATCAGTGAAAACAACAAGATTTGACACCGTTGATCTTCCTTTTAAGAAACCATGCTGTTGTAGATTAAGGTCAGGGAGAATACTACTGTAAAGTTGATTATAAATTATACGTTCAAAAATTTTGGCTAGAAGACAAAGCTTTGATATTGGTCGGTAGTTTTCTACCACGTCTTTAGCACCTTTTTTGTGAATAGGTGAGATGAACGCAGTCTTCCATATAGTAGGAACGAAACCTTCAGAGAGTGATTTTGTAAATAGTAATGATACAGGATACGCTAACTCGTTAGCACACTTTACTAAAAATATGGCTGGAATAGCATCGGGACCAGCTGATTTATTTAAGTCAAGGGATTGAAGGTATTTCCGCGCAATGTCAGGATTGATTTCAATAGAACTAATGTGGCAATTAGAATCGTCTCTAGACGCTGAACGGGTACAAGTGGTAGTAGAATCCAGGAACGTGGACTGAAAATAATTAGAGAAAAGTTCACATATTCCTTGGCCCGTATGGCTTTCATTGCCGTTATATAACATATTGGAAGGAAAATTGGTATGCGTACTGTTATACCCCACTTCCCTGTACTATTTTGCTGACCTATCCTAAATCAAACCCCTTTCAGCTAACCTAGCATTTATACATTCCCATGCCCCTCACCTACTCACCTCAGTCTTCATCCGTTTCCCATCCGCGTCGGTCATACTATATTTTTCTATATTAATTTAACTAATTTCATGTAATTTTCTATTTAATAAACTTTTATTATTTTAGTGAATTAAAATCTTTTTTAAAAACCTATTTCACGGACTCCGTATAACATTGGTGGCAGCGGTGGGATTTTAAAAATCCTCGGGTCGCCTCTTTCACGTCGGAAAAACTGTGAAAAATCTGTGAAAAGTGAAAATCAGTGAAAATCACAACTTTTATATAAACTTTTATTCCGACATTTTAATAGTGAGATTACCGCATCCTATAAATCATTTAATCACCGTGCTCTGCATTAACGTCGAATCCTGCAATAACGCCGAACCGCTGAATGCTGAACTACTTCGCCGTGTCCAGTTAGAATAGTCCTGCCGTACATCATATCTCCAAATTCTTACTGCTGTATCCTGTGGAACTCACCTGGTACCTGCTGAATCCAGCCGCCTGCAGTCCATCTACCTACCCAGTGCATTTACCGTGTCGTGATGAACCGTATTATCCTAGCAACCGTATTCCTGTAAGTCCGAAATACAATTAATAACTCTTTTAAACTAAAGTGATCAGTGTCAGTGACGTAAAATAATATATAATTTTAATTTACTTATATCCAATAATATTGTGAAAACTTTAAAGTCGTAACGCCTTATACACATATCCGTTACAATAATTTCATCATTCCGTTGTAATATAACCAGTCACTAAAGTGTGAGCTTAACTCTGCATTCCTTTCTTATCTTTCGAGTCTCGAGCTTTGTTTTGACTAGCGCTCTGGCGTGATATGCCTAAAGACTCTAAGGATAACGTTCAAGACTCTACTACTATGACTACTAACAAGGAAATCGATATGAACATCTTATGTAAATTTGTAAATAAATTCGATGGAAACCGCGAAAAGTTAAATGCCTATCTCAATAATTGTAAGAATGCTATCAGCCTTGCATCACAATCACAACAGGACATTTTATTAAAATATATTTTAAGCCAATTAGAAGGCCGTGCCGAAAGTGCATGTTCTATAAAGGAATTCGAAACATGGCAACAATCAGAAGATTTTCTAAAGTCACAATTTGGCGAACGTAAACATTACGCCGCATTACTACTTGACCTTCAGGAATGTCGTCAATCTAATGCCGAAACGGTTAACCAGTTCGCTTTACGAGTTGAATCCTGCCTAGCTAAGTTATTAACTGAAATAAATATCTCAATACCAACTAAGAAGAAAGCTGAACTGGCTGGCCGCGTCGCTGCAATGCAGGACCTAGCTTTACACACTTTTACAACAGGACTTAATGCACGTTTATCAACTGTCGTGAGATGCCGTGACCCTGAAACTCTAAGTGACGCTATCAATTTTGCCGTATCTGAAGAAAAAATATTGCAAACGTCTTCTAAGCGGTACTCACCTCCTTCTTATAGTAACACTGCGTCTTCGTCGAATCAACAACGTCCACCTCAGCAAGCATTTCAACAAAATCGCAACTTTACTCAAAATGGAGTAAACGTTCAAAACAGGCCTAACAACCAGGGGCCTACATCCGCCTTTACTCCGCCTGTCTGTCGTTACTGCAAAGCCGTAGGTCACACCATTGATGTATGTCGTAAGCGGGAATATAATAACAATAGAAGGTTCGGAAATTCGCAAAATCAACAAACAAATCGCCAAACAAATACATTCTATCGACCTGTTCATAATGTCAACACATTCGAAGAACAAAACTCACGTGACGAGACCGACTATGATTTAAACGGACAAGCCCTCCCGTCCAGCATCGTGCAGGAAAATTAAGGGATCAAATCGATGCTACTAACATTACCAAATCCACATCCACTAACTACAAGGGTAACCAGCCCCAAATAACTAGTGGCCCTAATAACATTACTAAATCTACATCCACTAACTACAAGGGTAACCAGCCCCAAATGACTAGTGGCCCTAATAACATTACTAAATCTACATCCACTAACTGCAAGGGTAACCAGCCCCAAATGACTAGTGGCCCTAATAATACTACTAAACCCACATCTACTAACGACAAGGGTAACCAGCCCCAAATAAATAGTGGCCTTGAAACAAATACAATTTCTAAGCAAATTCATACAAATGGTAACATGCCAAATATATTTAAAAATCTAAAATCTAACCTTACCAATGACAACGTCTCACCTCCTAGCCCCAATCAAATATCCAGTTCATGCCCGTCGTGTACAGCATCTGAAAAAGAAAATAAAACATTAAAAACATTTAGTGTTACATCAAATCCAGTGAAGAAGTACTTACCTTTTGTAGAAGTTCAAACATCCGTCTCTTGCAAACCATTAAAACTTCTTGTCGACAGCGGCGCATCAATTAGTCTTTTAAAAATAAATACCATCGAAAACATGCCTGAAATTACAAAACATATTATAACTTTCAGCGGAATAGGAACCACGGACAATCCAATGCGTTCATTTGGCCACATTCCTATCAATTTTCACTCCATAAACCATCACTTCCATGTTGTACCCAATATAAATTTTCCATATGATGGAATAATAGGCAACGATCTACTATCTACCTCCGATTCTCAACTTGATTACACTGAAAATACTCTCATAATTAATAAAACGAAATTTGCTCTTAAATTCACCAAACCGATTTACACTATACCACCTAGAATTGAAACAGTAATCGAATGCCCTGTAATGAACCCTGAAATAAAAGAGGGTCTCATTCTCGATCAAAATATCATAGAACATCTTTTAATAGCAAACTGCATCGTTAAAGTAAAACCTAATTCGAGAATAAATATATCCGTAGTCAACACTTCAGAGTCTCCAATAACCATAGATTCAAACCTGCAATTAAAAATGATCCCTCTAGATAAAAATGACCAACACAACATTTTTCATACCCCCCATTTTGATGTGAACCACAACAATAGTGCAGTGAACCGAACTGAAGAAGTAGTACGTCTATTAAGAGTAGCTCACCTAAACTCAGAAGAAACAAACGCACTATATGAACTTTGTTCTACTTATTCCGATATATTTCACCTTCCAGAAGACCACTTGACTACCACAGACGCCTTACAACATGAGATTACTACAACTTCTACCATTCCTATCAATACGAAATCCTATAGATTCCCTGATATACATAAACAGGAGGTTCAAAATCAAATTAATAAGATGCTTGATGACGGAATAATCAAACCTTCAACATCCCCTTGGTCTTCTCCCATATGGGTAGTACCCAAAAAGGCAGATGCTTCCGGTCAACGCAAATGGCGTGTAGTAATTGACTACCGCAAATTAAATGACATCACCATTGGAGATTCATATCCTATACCCAATATATCTGAGATTTTAGATCAATTGGGTAAATGTAAATATTTCAGTACCCTTGACCTGGCATTTGGGTTCCACCAAATTGAAATGTCAAAACGCGACGCTTCCAAAACTGCATTTTGTGTCCCACAAGGTCATTTTGAGTTCACCCGAATGCCATTTGGGCTTAAAAATGCACCTGCTACTTTCCAGAGGCTAATGAACTCTGTCCTCTCTGGTTTGCAAGGTATTCAATGCTTTGTTTATCTTGATGACGTAGTTATTCACTCATACGACCTTCAAACCCACATGAAAAACCTATCTAATGTATTTGACAGACTCCGTAATTTTAATCTTAAACTCCAACCAGATAAATGCGAATTCCTCCACAAAGAAGTCTCCTATCTCGGCCATATCATCACAGATAAAGGTGTAAAACCTAACCCAGAGAAAACGAAAGCCGTAGAAAATTTCCCTGTCCCCACATGTCCTAAGGATATAAAATCTTTCCTGGGACTAGTTTCTTATTATCGCCGTTTTATTCCGGATCTTTCAAAAACTGCAAAACCCCTTACCAACCTTTTAAAGAAAAATGTCCCATTTAATTGGCAAAACGAACACCAACTCGCCTTTGAAAATCTAAAAAATGCTTTAATTTCAGCTCCTTTACTAGCCTACCCCGATTTCTCGAAACCTTTCGTCCTTACTTGCGACGCATCTAATTATGCCATTTCCGCAATACTTTCCCAAGGACCCGTTGGTAATGATCGCCCCATCGCCTATGCTTCCCGTACTCTGAATAAAGCAGAGTGCAATTACAGCGTCACGGAGAAGGAGTGCCTAGCAATCATTTTCGGTACGAAAACCTTTAGACCATATCTATATGGTCGCCGTTTCAAAATAGTAACCGACCACATACCTCTTAAATGGCTATTTAATTGTAAAGATCCGGGATCCAAGCTCATAAGGTGGAGACTTAAACTCGAAGAGTTTGAGTACGAAATCGAATACAAAAAGGGGAAAATCAATAGCAATGCCGATGCCCTATCGCGATTTCCAGTTCATCCGATTGTACAAAATGAACAAGACCCGCAACCGTCTACTTCTAGTGCACACAACCCCGATCCGAATCCAGAATCGGAAATCCCTCATGATCTTCTCGATGATCTCACAGACTTAGGTGCTTTGGACCTAAGTCCACTAGACGAACAACTAATGGATATAGACTTTAGTCCTCCTACTCTTCCTACCCCAGTTGACTCTCCTCGTGATACCAATCCACAAACAGATACGACTTCTCCTAACGTAAACAAAGAATATTCTGACTTCCTCAAAACTTTGACTAACAAAAACGAAACGTTTAATGTCCAAATTCGAGAACATAATCATAGTCTTCTTAAGAGTAACTCTAAAGTTTTACTTCTGCCTGTATCCATTGACCTTGATGACTCAAATCCTTATCTTCAAGATATCCTTTCTACCCTCGATGATCCATCCACTATAATTAATGAAGAACGAGAACTCTATAAATTCAAAAAAATAGAAGTCAAAGGGAAAACTTACTATCTATTATTTACAAAAGTATACTATTTCGACGATTGCACATATCCTGATATCTTTAAAACATTAAAATCTGCGAGAGATGACATTTTACTTACCGGAACTATAAACGAATTCGCAATATCCGACTTTAAGAACCTATTCCAACAATGTTCTTATATCAAAATATACAACATGCTCATGTATTTATTTAACAATACAAATGTCATAGTAAATATACATCATAACTCTATCATTTACCCTGTACCCACAGAAATTACAAAGATTCTGAAGGAAAATCACGATATCCCCATCGCGGGACATCTAGGTTCAAACAAAATGTATGACCGCGTCAAAGAGCGCTACTATTGGAAGAACATGCGATCAGATATTGAAAATTATGTTAAAAACTGCAAACTATGTCAATCCAATAAAGCACTACGCAAAATAAACAAATCTCCTATGCAGATTACGACTACATCCACTCGTCCATTTGAAAGGATAAGCCTTGACATCGTTGGTCCCTTGCCTGAAGCTGGTCTCCAAAAACTAAAGTTCATACTTACCCTTCAAGATGATCTCACGAAGTTCTCAATTGCCTATCCAATTTCTAACGCAACTGCAGAAGAATCTTGTGAATGCTTAGTACACTTTATATCCCTATTTGGCATCCCTAAAACTATACTTACAGACCAAGGAACAAACTTCACTGCCGACCTATTTAAACAAACTTGCGATTTCCTAAAAATTAAACAAATCTGGTCTACCCCTTATCACCCACAAACACAAGGAGCCCTAGAACGTAGCCACTCTACGTTGAAAGAATACCTAAAGTCATACATCAACGAAAACCAAACTAACTGGCATAGATTTGTTTACACTGCCATGCTAACTTACAACAGTAGTGTTCACAGTACAACCCGGTTCACGCCATATGAACAAATATTCGGACATAAACCATTTATTCCGGACTCAGTCTTTGATTCTCGCCCTGATATAACTTACCCGGAATATATCAAAATGCTTCACCATAGACTTAAAGTATCACGCGAAAAAGCTATACAAAATATACGTGATTCTAAAGAAAGATCAAAAACATATTATGACAAACATTCTCGTCCGGCCCAGTATAAAGTTGGTGATTACGTTTATGTAAAGAATCATGTACGACTACGGAAAGCCCTCTCGCCATTGTGGAAAGGCCCATATAAAATTGTGAAAATTCATGGTTTTAATACCCTTTCCCTCCTAATCAATCGACGTCATGTTAAACATCATTTTGACGAGGTAAAACCAGCACATGACATTAACTAAACAAACGTTTACGCTATTATTACTTAATTAATTAAATTATTATTTATAAAAAATTATACAATAAATTTTATTACTTTTACAATTCTACTATATACACTTTACCTTTTCGATATATACAATATAATTATCCTAGTTAAACTATTATTACAGAATTGCTGTTCGATGTAGCGCACTCGTAGCAACAGGTGGCAACCAATACTTGGAACACATCACTAAGAGTCCTGGTATCTATTTCGACCCTGTCAGCACTTTAAAACTTGTAAATGATCATGTTCATTTTATTATCCCCGTAGATTTAAAGTTTATTAAACCGCACTTAACAAATATTAATAATATTATTGATACTTTTAGAATCTTATGCGAAAAAAATAAAGCAATTGACGATTTTCGATGCCTAAATACTCTTCAACCACTGACCTCCCTCTATGATGATATCCTTCGAGATTACGATTCGATATCTCACATGTTATCTACTAGAAATAAAAGATCTGCTTGGTTTGCTGGTATAGGTACTGTGGGCGCTTTAAGGTTCTGTTTAGTTGGGAAGGGTGGTAAGTAAAACGAACGTGTGTCGGTAGTGACCGTGTACTCGCAACTAACTTCAATAGACATAGTGGACTGTATTATATTATGGGATGTATGATATAGGTACAGAGCTGTAGGTAGGTAGGTATATTATGCTAGGTAGGTAGCTAAATAGCAATGATTATGAATTATGAATAATGCAGCAAAGTTAAAGTAAGAAGATGCTGAGTAGATATAGGACGGCTCCCCATGACTACTGGAAATACCTAACATACCGCCCACCAAAAACATCAGTTTTTTTCTCGTAAGTACAAATAAATATTAACAAAACTAAAGCAATAACTAGCTTACATCATTTCATTACCCATTACCTCGTATACCTATCTGTATTCTAAACAAACTTTAAAATAAATCTTTCAACATAATGTGCAACTAATAGGTAAGTATTTATAATTGCATCTAATTATACAACTTTCAAAACTTATCGAATTAAACATAGATCTAGTTTGAACATGAACAATAATAATAGGTAATCAAACTTAAACGTCAACAAGTCGCTTATCTACGTTTCCAAGATATAACTGCATGGATCGACTGAACAAAAGATGTTACCTGCTTTTACGTTATCTGTACAAGTCATGCATAAATTAAAAGGGTCGCATTAAGGAGCTTCAGATATTAACATTATTTAAAATATGATCTTAGTGTTAAGTATACATATCACAAATAACCGTATTGTAAATAAAAATATGACAAGATTCAAACTAACAACATAATTACAAACTAAATATTTGTTAACATTACCTACTACATTAATGGTAAGTTGAGACAATTTTGACACGTTTCATTTATTTTACAGGAGCTATTTAATTTGTGAATGTCACTGGTTGCTTTCAAAGTTTCACATTTAATGATCAATGGATTCAGCGGAAGGTACTTTATGCGATTTGCTTTGTTAAAAATGATAAGTAGTGATTTGCTTTGACTTTGACTAGGCATAACATCGCTTTTCTTCCAGAAACCTAGTAATTAAGTTTATCAGCTCAAGGTTAGTCAATTTTAACGCCAGCACCGCCAACCGCCCACCATGAGGGTATTTTTCCGACCATAAGTTGAATTTATATGAGTGAATTTATGTAGGTATTACACTTTTATATTATTCATTATTGTTTAATTTTTTTGTTTTTTATAATCTCTTCTTTATATATAAAATATAGCTTCTTATTTATTTTTGTTTAATAACGCTTTGTCTTTTATCCTGCTAGAGTTTAGACATTGTTTCTATTACAAAATATTTTTGATTTCGTGTGGAACATGTGGATTTATTTAATAACAATTTTTCTTTTGTTTGCAGGGAAGCCAGATCGTCTCCGCCGGACGCAACCTGACGCAAGAAGTAAAAAGCATCAAGAAAAAGTTAGCTACACTCGGTTTTAAATCGTATATCCTGTTGAATGTTTAGAACATGTGATCGCTTCAGGGATTCAAGTGTTTGATTCAGCGTAATGCAACATTTTTGGCAATATGTCTTGTCTCCTTGAGCCAACAAGTTTCTAATTATATTTTGACAATTTATGGCACAACTGATGCCCTTATCTGCATTTAATAAAATTTGCTTCGTACTATTTTTGGAATTATCATGTATTATATTCATAAAACTGTTAATTTGATATTTCTTTTTCACGTAATGGTGCGTTGAGCACTCATTAGTTCTTTGTTTCTCAGTTTCTGTAACTTCTTCTATCTGATTATCGAAATGCTGTTTAATAGTTTGTAAATGTTCTCTATTTTGAATACTTCTCTTCAACTGTTGTTGTGACATGTCTTCTTTTGTTTTTCTTGTTTTAGCCGAGAGTGGTTTCAGTGCTTGAGTAGGTAGTTTCAAAATATTTATTTCTTTATTGAAACTATTACTACTACCTTCCATTTTTGATTCCGTATCTTTTTCTAGAAACTTCACTTCTTCAATGCTGTCCAGCGTGATCTTTCGATCCATAGCAATATGTAGTGAAACTAACTCGTCTTGATTTTCTTTTTCTAATTCTCCTAATAGTATCCATCCTAATCTTGTTTGTTGCGCGCATGGTGAGTTAGGAGGACCTTGAATAACTCCGCTTTTCATGATTCTACTGTATACTTTAGCACTTAGCAACATGTCTACTCTTCCTGGTTGGTTAAAACTCGGGTCGGCCAGTTGGAGTCCCTCAATGTGCTGCCAAGTACTTGAGTCAATTGGTTTCCTAGGAAAAATACTGGTGAGTTTGCCTGAAATAACATAAGCAACAACATTGAGACTGAATTCTTTTTCATACCTCGATAAAATCTCAAATGATGTCACGTGACTCACAGAAGCTTTCGATGAACCACTTCCAAATACATGTCCCTTGACGGGAGTTTTGTTCGTTTTTAATAATTGAGCTGCTTGTTCGCTTACCAATGTTACTTGGGCACCTGAATCTACAATACATCGCAATACAGTTATATTCCCTAGTTCGTCCCTGACTGGAACTAGTGCAGTTGCAAGCAGGCCTGGTGATTCCACCGTAGTGAAGAATGACGATAATGCGGCTTGTAAATGTAAACTGTTACATAGTTGTACATATTCTTCCTTCTTTTTCTCTTCTACATGTGTGTGTAATGAAACTTCTGGTGTGTGTTCTGGTTCTTCTGTGTTATCAGAAGTTTCACGCTTAAAGTAATTAACATGTAAAAGAGAATGATGCCTCCGGCCACAAATTTTGCATGATGATTTTTGCCGGCAGAATTGAACAGAGTGTCCAGGTAACAAACAATTATAACATAGTTTTTTATCTTTTGCGTAATTATTGCGTTCCGATTGTGTCAACTTACCAAATTGTTTACAGTTAAATATTCCATGATTTTCTGCACAAAATAAACATGACCTATCTGACTTATCGCATAGAGAGGGGGAGGGTGATGTCGCGTGAAAAACTCGTTCACGAAGATTCCTTTGGGGCGCAGCTGATGTCAACTCCAGGGTGTGGATGCGGCATTCCAAGAAACTCATCAGCTCTTGCAGTTTTGGTAACTCGGCTCCAAACTTATTGCTGATATGGTCTTCCCACTCTTTGTGAGTCTCCTGATCAAATCGTTGAACCGCGATGTATATCACTACAGGGTCCCATGTGTTAGTAGGTATATCCATGTTGTCAAGTGCAGTAAGACATTCTCTTGTCGTATCTATAAATTGTTTTAGTTGACTCGCTGACTGATTGCTCATCTTCTTTTGCTGGAACAACCTTTTAAGGATAGCATTTACTACTAAGCGTTTGTGACTATACCTTTGTTTCAGACACTCCCAGGCGGGTTTGTAATTGCTTTCAGTTATTTGGTAAAATTTTAGCGTAGCAGCGGCTTCACCTGAAATGCAGGACTTAAGATAGTGTAATCGTTGAACGTCGCTTAACGATTTATTGGTTCCTATTAATGATGTAAACGTATCTTCAAATTGTTGCCAATCCTCGTATGCTCCTGAATATTTAGGCAAGTCAATGCGGGGTAAACATAACTCAACTTTTTGATTAAACTGTGATGATTGTGTATAATTGTTGCTGCTCGTCGTATCTGTACATGTAAATGATTCTATTACTTCTTGCATATCAGTTTTCACGGTGAGGTACAATTCTTCAACAGTTTCGAAATAACTTGAAATAGATAATTCGGTGCGTTGATCCTTTTTTGTAACGCGTAACAAATCACCGTAATATTTTTTAAATTGAGTCCAATATTCTTCTACTGATTGCATACGTACTTTGGTATATGCTAAAGTTTTTCTTAGTTTAGGGCATTTTTTGTAGTTTTCATATGCTTTTTTCAGTATTTATTTATTTATTTATTTATTTCATTCATACAATTTTGACAAACTTAAGTATAAGATAATACCCTAAAAACCCTATTGGGTTTGTCGAGGGTATCATATTCCTCTATTGTTATCTAAATCTATTATAAATAAAAATATTATAAAGATTTGGGAAAGTTATTATTACTTTCTAATAATATACATTTTCCAACAATACACATCTATTCATGTATATTATTAGAGAATAACAATCTGTTATACAATTAAGCTTTATATTAATATATACGAGTAACCTATTTCATGCTTCGTGTAAGCGAGGCGAACAGCAGCGGAGCGCTCGGAACCGGTTCCTTGTTCATGCGGTGTCGCTCCATTGCTTGATCCGCTATCACCTATATACAGGACGTGTCCAATTATCCACGTTATTTTAAATATTCATTTTTTAACACTTGTTTTACATTTGTATGATTTATTTTATCTTTTATTTGTTTCGGGACCTTGTTTATGAGTCTTGGAACCATGTAGTCTGTAGTTCTTGAGCCGTAGTAATTTTGAGTGCTAATAGTTATAATTTTTTTATTTCTTGCCTGTCTTCATGTAGTTAGTGCAGTATTCATGTAGTTTGTTACATAATTGTTATATATAAAGTAGTTTTCTGTCAATAATGCCAATTTTACTCTATTGTAGACAGGTATTATTTTACAATACTTGAATAAAGTGTCTGTTTCATTGTTGTCAAGTTTGTTTTTTATATTACTAGGTACAATTGTTTTTAAGATACGTTCTTGTATTCTATATATTCTATCTAGATAAGTATCAAATGTTCGGCCGTAGTTACTAAGTCCGTATAGAATGATACTTTCTGCTAGCGCTTTATACATGTCAATAAGTATGAAATATGGTATTTTATATTTTAAAATACAGAATTTTGCCAATATAGCACGCAGTTTATTACATACTGTATCTATGTGACATGACCAATTAAATCGATTATCTATTATTACACCTAGATATGTAGTTTGGGTGACCTGATCTAAAGATGGACAGTTGCAATCTGGTTTCCTTCCGTGTAGACAATCGTGGTCATGAGCAATTAATTTTATTTTGTTTGTGTCCTGGTTTTTTTTAATATATGGGGAGTGAACATGTAATAAATTTGTTTTTTGCGTATTTATAACTAGACCAATATCATGCGACCATTTTAATATAAGAGTAAAATCATTTTGTAACTGTTCAAGCGCTGTAGTAATGTTTTTATCTGCTGCTATAAGGCAAGTGTCATCAGCATATTGGTAGATGCTGCAGTTATGTATTATATTATTTATATCATTTACATAAGCTAAGTAGTGCAATGGCCCAAGGACTGATCCTTGGGCTGTCCCTTCTGTGACCATTACTGGGTCGCTCATATCTTGTTCTACTTTGACCCGATATGATCTATTTTTAAGGTAATCAGTGCACCAGGCAAGCAATGGACCTCGTATGCCGGTATTTTCCAATTTTTGGATTAGTATGTCGTGCTGTAAAGTGTCAAATGCTTTACTGTAATCAATAAATACCATAAGCACATGTTTCTTTTCGTTGAGTCTACTGTTTACGTAGTCTGTAAAATTTGAGAGTAGTTGCGTTGTACTTTTTTTAGGCTGAAATCCGTATTGTTTGTCAGATATTATCTGATGTCGACTATAGAATTTGTGTATTTCCATACAGATGTATTTTTCAACGATTTTGTCAATAACAGGTAAGATAGTTATTGGCCGATAATTAGCATATTCACTCATAGATCCTTTTTTATGAATTGGTCTCACTATACCCATTTTCAGTTCGTCGGGGTAAATACCCGTTTTAATACTGGTTTCAATTAATTTTGTGATAGCACGTGTCATTTTAATAGAAATACTTTTAATATCTATAGGTCGAAGTTTATCAATTCCCGGTGATTTATTAGTTTTAATGTTATTTATTATTTTATTTATATCTCTGAAACTAGGTTTTTTTATATTCATGGAGACATTTGTTTCAGTAGTAAATAACTCAGGGTCTAATAAACGCTCCTTGCATTTTGGAATGATATCCTTTACTGACTTATCAAATTCTTTTGCAAATTTATTCGCTATTGTTTTACTGCTTGAACTATATTGATTGAATGCTTGGACTATTATATCATCCAGTGATGCTTTAATCCTGCCACTCATACTGTTCAAGATTTGCCAAAGCTCTTTCGGATTGTCTTTAAGGACATGTATTTTATGTTTGTAAAAATTGTTCCTTGTATTTTCAATTAATTTGTTACATTTATTGCGCAATTTTGTGTATTGTAACTTCAAAATTTTATTTGTATGGTCTTTTTTAAGTTCTAATAATTTTGCATCCTTTTCTTTGCATAACACAATAATTTTTTTATTTATCCATTTTCTGGTACTTCTTCCTGATTTTTTTAACTTTACTTTATACATAGATTTTTCATAACAATTGTTTATACTAGTTTTAATTCTATTGTATATCTCATTTGGACACTTTATGTCGTCTATGTAACTCCAATCAAGGTCGTTTAGTTCCTTGTTTAATATTTTATTATTGTATCTTGTAGCGTATTTTGGATCGTCCTGTATATAAGATGAGCTTAAAAATGTGGCTACAAGAATTCGGTGGTCCGCTAGAACAGTTCCTAGCGCCGCGCAAAATACATCCTGTATGCGGGATCTAACAAATATATGATCTATACAAGTCTTGGTTATCAGTCCGTTTCTGGGCTCGATTCGTGTGAAGTCCCTGATGCCGCACACAAGGCCGTGTTCATACATTAAATTCAAGTATTGCCGTGTTATATTGCTATTGATCTTTAAGTCTATATTTATGTCACCTATGACTATAATATCCTGATTCGTGTAGTTGCAAAGAATGCTTTTTAAATCAAGGAGAAACAATGTTTTATTTTTAGATGGCGGTCTATAAAGTGCACACAGAATTAATGTTTGTTTATGTTTAGTTGTAACTTTACCAGTCATGCATTCCATGTGTTTTTTTATTGTTTTAGTATAACTAAAATGGTGGTTCACATGTACGTAAGTAATTATACCTCAACCTTTTCGATCTTTACGTAATTCCGTGTGCATATTATAGTTAGATAAATGAAAAAGAGAACTTACATAATCTGATATACCCACTTCGGTTAGTATAATAACATCTATCTGCCGTCTACAGCTGTTGATCAATAGTTCTAGTTTACAAAAGTTCTTGATAATTGAGCGTATATTTACGTGCAAGTAAGTTAAAGAATTTGTATTTTTGTACATACAGATTTGTTTAAAGTAATATGATATGTCAGGACAATTAATTATTTCTGATACATTATCTTTCATAACAATATCATTCATTGTGAATCTACTAGTTTGTTACATACGTTGTTAACTAAGAGTTTTTAAGATGATTTGAACTCGTGAATGTCTTGCTCGGAGCGTAGGGTAATTACCTTACCGTGTTCGTTTTTACGAATGAGTACCTTGCCATCCCTACACCAAATATATTTACATATATCCTTAAGCTCCTGTTTCGCCTTCCAGAGTAGGTTTTTCTGATGATATGTAAGAGCTTGGCGAATAAATACTTTGTTATTTTTGAGTGTGGGGTCGCAGTTAGGCACTACGTCCGCGAAGATAACGTTGGCGCTGCGTGCCGCATCTACCCACTTTGTCTTTGTTTCTTCTTTTGATAACTTGATGTGCAGGGTGCCTGGTTTACCTGGCTTTACTGGTATACGTTTTACTGACTTTATATCATCTACACACATTTCGAGCGCTGATGCCAGATAGCTTGTGATGTCGGTCAGATTTTCTTTCGGCAACGAAGGAATTCCTTGTATTTCGACAACTTTTTTAAGCTCTTTTTGTTCGTACTCCTGCATACGTTGTTCTTGCGCCTCCAACCTTCGCTCTAGATGTTTGTTGGTATTAAATAAATCCGCATTTTTTTTTTCGAGTTGTTTTATTTTTTCCTTAAACGCCTCAATGCTCTCTAGACAATCATCCACTTTGTCACTTGTAAACTGAAGGGCCTGGTTAGTCCCTTTTAACTCTCGCTTAATTATCTTGTCCATTTGTGCCGAGATATCGGCTACGAGCTTCTTGGCGTCGAAGGGATAGCTGCTTACGTTAGTAATTAATTCGTCCTCATCTTCTTCCCCATCATCGTCCAGAGTCACAAAGGAGGTTCTTCTGGGTGATTTTGCCGAGCACTCATTGCATGTCCACTCAAGATTCTCTGCATTGCGTAATAAATTGAGCTGTTTCGCTGAGAGCCGAGTACACGTGGTGCTGGCATGTACCACACTATTGCACTTATTACACTCTAATCCTGGGGTTTTTTTAGAGATCACTTTATTACAATTACTACACTTAGCCATTTTGACGGTTACTAATAATTCAAGCAAAATAGGTACGCGCGATACGTGCCGACCGTACGGTTAGCGAGCGAGGAATGAAATAAAAAATGAGTAAATTGTGCGCATCATCCATGTACGGTTTTATTTCTTCGAGGGTAGACATCTCGTTTGATTCTTCACAGTTCAATTACTTTTTGCACAAATAAAAGTATATACCACGCTTGGTAATTATATTCACTTAGTTTTCCAAATTAGCTTGGTTGTTTATCACTTGGTATTCACTAAAAACTCGGAACGGCGATCGCGTTTATGCAAAACTTTCCAACTGGCTGATCCGGCTCGAAGGACCATAATGTGGGCGCTTTAAGGTTCTGTTTAGTTGGGAAGGGTGGTAAGTAAAACGAACGTGTGTCGGTAGTGACCGTGTACTCGCAACTAACTTCAATAGACATAGTGGACTGTATTATATTATGGGATGTATGATATAGGTACAGAGCTGTAGGTAGGTAGGTATATTATGCTAGGTAGGTAGCTAAATAGCAATGATTATGAATTATGAATAATGCAGCAAAGTTAAAGTAAGAAGATGCTGAGTAGATATCGGACGGCTCCCCATGACTACTGGAAATACCTAACAGGTACACAGGTACAGTACTATGGATGAAGATGACTATGAAAAATATAATGACGCCATTCAGTCTCTCCACGCAAACGATAAAAAGTTAGCTCACTTAATAAAACGAAACATTTTCATATCCGAATCTGCGATTCTAAACTTTAATAAAACTCTACAAATTATTTTGAACAATGAGGTTCGTTTGAATGAAGTCACTAATGATCTGCTTAAGAATGTATCTTTAGTTACTAATGAATTACTATTTAGAAATAAGTTAAGCGAAGTCCTAAATGTTCTTCACGCTAGTTTACTTACCATGTCCTTTAAACTAGAAGATATTGTAAATTCTATAATGTTTGCAAATAGCAATGCATTACACCCTTCAGTAGCTACTCCGACTCAATTATGTGCCGATATTGAAGGTAGTTTAAGGCATCTCCCTAAGTATAAGGAATACCCCGTTAGTTTAAGTGTAAAAAATATTAATGTACTGTTAAAAGTCTCTGAACTTGCCGCTTACTATAGTGTAAATAGTATAATATTTGTATTAAGAATCCCGTTAGTTTACCATATTGAATATGATCTCTATAAGATCATACCAGTTCCAATACCTCATAATGTAAGCTCGTCAAACTCGTATGCTTTAATTGTTCCTACTTTTAACT
Organism: Plagodis pulveraria; assembly: GCA_963890685.1. Lineage (NCBI taxonomy): Eukaryota > Metazoa > Arthropoda > Insecta > Lepidoptera > Geometridae > Plagodis > Plagodis pulveraria. The sequence continues at coordinate 19,567,322 of OY982957.1, forward strand.
ATGTAGCGCTAAGTAAGGACAAATCTACATACTGTACACTAAATGATCTAAACTCTTGTAAATCTTTATACGATGGTAATCTTGCATGTGATATTTCCAATATTTTATCAGTTAACTCGAATCCTATTTGCGAAGTGGAATTTATGATAAAAATCATAAAATCATTACCTCCACAATGTGAAACAAAATTTATTAACGGCGATATTGATATCTGGCAAAATCTTGGACATAATAACTGGATATTTGTACAAACACGACCTACTAAATTAACATTAGAATGTAATTCTCAAAATAAAGAAATAACTATTATTGGAACAGGTATTTTGTCACTTGAACCACAGTGTGTGGCATTCTGCAGAAATGTAAAGCTATTGGCAATGCTCAACTTGGAAGTCAACATACCACATATACAATCAGATTTTAACCTCATTGATGACTCATGCTGTAATTTAAGCGCGTTCAAAAAATTTAACGTTAACACATCCGCTGTAACTATTTCTAATATTAACCTTGATCAACTTAAAAACCTAAAAGGTCAGACAGATCTAATATCTACAGAACTTGATAATTTTATTAACGACAATAGCAATATTTTCAAAAACCACATTAGCTTCCCTATTCTTAACATCATTTTTATAATCTCTTTTTTCATATTTATAATATATTATTGTAAATCCAATAACTTTAGATTACCTTTTCTATGTAAAAAGACCTCTACTCAAGTAGAAGAGGAAACATCCAGAGAAGAAGAAATTTCTCTGCCTAGGTTAAGAATATAATAAGTATCTACATATAATCAATTGTATTTAGTTCTAGAATAAGCTAATGTTAATCTTTGAAAGACGCATCCTACTTACCTTAAACTTACCTTAAACTTACCTTACTCTTTAAATCTTCATTATCCTTGTACTCACCTCACTTTGCCTTACCTCTGTAAACTTCCTTCATATGGTAAGTTTACTCTTGTTGGGGGAGATGTTATACCCCACTTCCCTGTACTATTTTGCTGACCTATCCTAAATCAAACCCCTTTCAGCTAACCTAGCATTTATACATTCCCATGCCCCTCACCTACTCACCTCAGTCTTCATCCGTTTCCCATCCGCGTCGGTCATACTATATTTTTCTATATTAATTTAACTAATTTCATGTAATTTTCTATTTAATAAACTTTTATTATTTTAGTGAATTAAAATCTTTTTTAAAAACCTATTTCACGGACTCCGTATAACAGTACGTCTGTATTTTACATAAGACCAAAAATATTTTGGGTTCGAAGTGATAGCAGTCTCAACGTTAGCTATATATTGATGAAAACAAGTCTGCTCAACACTATTAGCTCTATCCCGCAGTATCTGAAAAGTGAGTAAATCATATTTGTTACCGTAAATTTTGAATTTAGTAAAATATTTGTGTTTTTCTTTAAGAATTTTAATGAGAGCAGAATTGTACCAACGGGGGTAAATACTATTTTTATGTAGTCGTTTAGGGATGTGAGAATCTCTTAATTCAACTAATTTTGAGTAAAACTCACTTTTACTCACAGCATCATGAGTGCTACACTCTGAAAATAAATCATTCCATTGCGTGTCAGTCAAGGAAGACCGAATACGATCATAGTTACCTTTATTGTATTGGTACATCAGACGCTTCTGAGCTATATTAGAGATTGAGATTGTGAGACATCAAGTTGGACCAAAAGGGCGGGATGATGAGGGTCTTCCACAGTTAAGGGCTGTAAGCAGGCTGAGGCGGAGATGTTTGTGTTTGACAGGACAAGATCAAGTATTCGGCCATGTTTATTTTGGACTAAGTTAAATTGTTTTAGACTGCAGAAATCAAGGGTATCAATGAAATGAGTGAACATATTGGCCGATAACATGGTGGAAGAAGAGGCAGTAGACGGAGCTACAGCTCTAATACCGTCTTCAGACTCTGACCACGTTATGGCGCTCATATTAAAATCTCCCAGAATAATAAATTTATCAGATGGGCGTTCGATAAATAAGTCTGCAAGTTTGTCTAAGTATATGGTAAGTTGATTGAAGATTAGAGAAACTGTGTCCTTGATACTGATCACATAAATATAGTGTACATATGTGTAATTTTTGCATACTTTTTCCAGGCCCATCTCTTAAATGAACCGATATCCAAATATCCTCAGCGCTGGACTGCCAGCCAACATTTTCAGTAGCTATGAGGTCGCGCCGTATTGCTACTAAGACGCCGCCACCACGTGACTGCCCAGTTGCACGATCACGACTCCAAATTAAATAGTTATCATTAAACAATTCACTACTAGAAATGTCACTCACAAGCCAGGTTTCAGTTAACGATAAATGTGATAATAGTCATTTTTAGCCAAGTTCCTAAAAAAAGTTAATGTTTTTGTCCATAAACACGAACATTCTGGTGATAAATATTTAGTGTATACATTGTGGGTCAACCCAACAATAATAGAATAAACTCGAAATTATTTGAAGTAGTAACGAAATTGAGTCTGATATGCTTAACTGTTTCCATCCACTAACACCTTCGTCGAAACAAATTGGTAATAGTCGCAAAATTATTGGTATTCTGAATATGAACGTAACGATATAATATGAGATTAAATAATATTGTGAGAGCAACTCAGGATGTACATTTAACTCAAAACAAAAATATAACAATAATAACATAATTGTAATGTAATATAACCTATAAGTGCAACCATTAAAACGGTACCAAACACCGCTCCAACTAAGTTCTTCCAAGTACCAAGCGCACGGTACGAAACAAAGCTTCAAAAATAAACACATATTTATGTAATAGTAGGGGGCATGACATTTATCATTACTCAAAATGAACGTAACCATAAAATATGAGATGAAATAATTTTGAAAAAGCAACTCAGAGTATAAAATATTTAGCTCAATACAAAGATATAATAATAACTTTTTTATCGTAATTGTAATGTAATATACCCCATAAGTGCAACTATTAAAACGGTACCAAACACCGCTCCCAATGAGATCCTTCAAGCACCAAGCGCACGATACGAAACAAAGCTTAAAAAATATATACACATGTATGTAAAAGTAGGTGGCATGACATTTAGCATTACTAAAAATGAACGTAATCGAGACATGTCTCGATCGTGCGCTCGTAGAGTCAAGACCTCCTGTGGATGCTTCGTTTAGAAGCGAAACGCGTCGAATACTCTTCCGGTTTGGCTGCGTGGCGTTTGTGACGTCACGTCGGCTTAATAGGAAATTAGGCGGAATTGTCACTAGATATATATAATTTTTATAAAGATTTTTTAAGTGTTTTATTAAATAATTAATTAAATGTTTTCTTAAAATACTTTTAAAATATTTGTTATTATTAAAAGCTTAAAAAATAAACACATATTTATGTAAAAGTAGGTGGCTTGAGATTTATCATTACTCAAAATGAACGTAACCATAAAATATGATATGAAATAATTTTCTAAAAGCAACTCAGAGTATACAATATTTAACTCAATGCAAAGATATAATACGAGTAATAACTATTCTATAGTAATTGTAATATAATATACCCCATAAGTGCAACTATTAAAACGGTACCAAACACCGCTCCAAATGAGATTCTCCAACACCGTTGGAGAAGCTACCGGTGAACCCATCAACGGGACTGTGAGAGCACTTGCCTGTCCTGAGTTCTTGCAGGTCGCACACCTCCAAGTTGCTTGACGATCCCCCAGCTTCCGGTATCCCTTTTCGGTTATTCCAGAGCACGGAAAATCGAAACTCTTCTTGCAGGCCGAGCATTGGATTGCCTCAACAACATCATCACCGCATAGGCTAGCTACTACCCTCAAGTAGAAAATCTGTCGCCAAGCACTTAACGGAATGTGCCGCTATGAATCCTCTAGAACCAATAACTTTGCATGGTGGTAGGGCATTTTGCGAATATCCGCCTGGCTAGCTACTTACTGCCCTCAAGTGAAAAATCTGTCGCTAAGCATTAAACGGTATGTGCCGCTATGAGTCCTCTAGAACCAGTAATTTGGCATGGTGGTAGGGCATTTTGCGAATACCCGCCTGGCTAGCTAACTCCCTGAAGTAAAAAATCTGTCGCCAAGCACTTAACGGTATGTGCCGCTATGAGTTCTCCAGAATCAGTAAATTTGCATGGTAGTAGGGCATTTTGCGAATACCCGCCTGGCTAGCTACTACCCTCAAGTAGAAAATCTGTCGCCAAGCACTTAACGGAATGTGCCGCTATGAGTCCTCCAGAATCAGTAAATTTGCATGGTGGTAGGGTATTTTGCGAATACCCGCCTGGCTAGCTACTACCCTCAAGTAGAAAATCTGTCACCAAGCACTTAACGGAATGTGCCGCTATGAGTCCTCCAGAATCAGTAAATTTGCATGGTGGTAGGGCATTTTGCGAATACCCGCATGGCTAGCTACCTCCCTCAAGTAAAAAATCTGTCGCCAAGCACTTAACGGTATGTGGCGCTATGAGTCCTCCAGGATCAGTAAATTTGCATGGTGGTAGGGCATTTTGAGAAAACCCGCCTGGCTAGGCACCTCCCTGAAGTAAAAAATCTGTCGCCAAGCACTTCACGGTATGTGCCGCTATGAGTTCTCCAGAATCAGTAAATTTGCATGGTAGTAGGGCATTTTGCGAATACCCGCCTGGCTAGCTAGTACCCTCAAGTAGAAAATCTGTTGCCAAGCACTTAACGGAATGTGCCGCTATGAGTCCTCCAGAATCAGTAAATTTGCATAGTGGTAGGGCATTTTGCGAATACCCGCCTGGCTAGCTACTACCCTCAAGTAGAAAATCTGTCGCCAAGCACTTAACGGAATGTGCCGCTATGAGTCCTCCAGAATCAGTAAATTTGCATGGTGGTAGGGCATTTTGCGAATACCCGCCTGGCTAGCTACCTCCCTCAAGTAAAAGATCTGTCGCCAAGCACTTAACGGTATGTGCCGCTATGAGTCCTCCAGAATCAGTAAATTTGCATGGTGGTAGGGCATTTTGAGAAAACCCGCCTGGCTAGCTACCTCCCTCAAGTGAAAAATCTGTCGCTAAGCATTAAACGGTATGTGCCGCTATGAGTCCTCTAGAACCAGTAATTTGGCATGGTGGTAGGGCATTTTGCGAATACCCGCCTGGCTAACTAACTCCCTGAAGTAAAAAATCTGTCGCCAAGCACTTAACGGTATGTGCCGCTATGAGTCTTCCAGAATCAGTAAATTTGCATGGTGGTAGGGCATTTATTTATTTATTTTATTTATTTATTTACAAAATCGTAAGAAAACTTACAGCTAGGTATGTAATTTAGGTCGATATACATATATATGCAGCTTAAAGTTACATGTACAGGAAGGCCAATTACAAGTTTTCACAGATATCTAAGTGCCTACCTAGTAAGTAGGAATAGTATGTAGATTATCAGTAACAGTTAACGACGATAATAATAAAATAAACATAGAAAAGTATATAGTTATAGAAAAGTAACACAATCACACGCGGACCAAATTGTATGCCTTATTTAACAAAAGTACATATCGTTAAGTAAGCGTTTAAGCCTACTTGAGCTTGTATTAAATAGGTCTAATTCACAGTTTACCCTAGCTAAGGAGTTAAAGGATCTGGCCACTCTTATGACGAATGTGTTTTGTCTATAATTTGATGTAACCAAAGGAACATGAAGAATGTCAGGTTTTCTCAGTGAGACTGCAATTGTTCGCAGCCTTATGTGCTCTAGTAGTTCAGGGCAGTCCACAGTGCCATTTGCAATGCCTAACAGATAACATAAATCAGCTACTTCTCTTCGTTTGTACAACGGAAGGAAATGAAATTTACGACACCTTGTATCGTAATCAGGCAAGAATATATGGGCTCTAAATTGTAGGTATCGTAGAAATCTCTTTTGTATAGCTTCTAGTCGTGAAGAATACACATCGTAACAGGGATTCCACACCTGTGATGCATATTCAAGATGACTACGGACATATGCACAGTAAAGTATTTTAAAAGTTTTCATACTTTTGAACTCCGACGACATTCTTAAGATAAAACCTAATGAACGTGATGCCTTTTTTACAATATTGTTAACATGTTGATCAAATAACAATTTGCTGTCAAACGTAACCCCCAAGTCTCTAATTGAATCTACTTTACGCATTATAAAATGTATAATAAGATCTTAGTTTTGTGGTTTTACGACTATAGGTACACACGTAGCATTTCGAGACTATTAAATCTAATTTGTTTAGGGTACAGTAATTTTCAAATCGAAGGAGATCATCTTGCAGACGAATATCCACGACGTTGAGTAACGTCGTGGATATTATTGATTGGACGTAGAATTTTCATGTCATCGGCGTATAGAAGTATTTTAGAGCTCATAAAGCAAGAAGCTATGTCGTTTACAAAGATTGTAAAAAGCAGTGGTCCTAATAAGGATCCTTGGGGTACGCCGGAAGAGATGTTCATAGTACATGAACTGTAGCCACCCAATACTACAGTTTGACAGCGGTTTCTGACATATGACGAACATTTATGATCATCAATTGTTGGTAGCTGTGGTATTTAATATATAACTACTCCTTGGATTGTCTTTGAATGCCAAGTAAAGATTAAGTATTTTATGCTATTTTCACCGATGCATCTAAATTAATAGATAACGGATCGATTATTCATCCGTATATTCTGGTGAATCAGTTGCCTTATTAGAAGCCGTCAAATACGTAGAATCCCGTAAATGAAATAAATCTATATTATATTCAGATTCTCCTATTTGTTCGCAAGACATTTAATAAATACCCATTTCGGTCTACAGACCTTTTACACACTAACCTAAAAATTAGAGAAATTCTTTATAGATGCCACTCTTCTGGGATAGAGGTAGCTCTTGCCTGGATTCCAGGTCATTGTGGCATTGAGGGTAACGAAAGTGTACATTATTATGCTAAGCAAGCCGTCGAAATAGGCTTGGACACGTATTCAAAAGGATTTTCCAGAGTCCTACGTACTGTAGCGGAAAAAAATCTTCGAGAAAAATGGTCTGACATTTAGAATAGGATAAGAATAAAATTAAGGTTAGACATTATGGTGACATTCAACCAGATATTCCCGTTCAGCCATGGTTTTTTAAATATAAAAAGTCTAGTACAATTGTAAGATCGCGCCTAGAGCATGTATGCTCACCAGTTTTTCTTGCAAAAATTAGGATCAGGGACCATTCTCTTTATGAATGTGGCCTTGAAGATGGAACTCTAGATCATTTTTTTTTGCTGTCCTAAGTTGACTTATTCTATGTACGATGTTTTAAGTCTATGATATCCCTAGACATGTTAGTTTCAAATGTCTTCTCTCATATGTCTTTACACCTTTTATTTTTATTTTATGTAATTTTATTAAGTCTAATAATATTCGTATATAGATGTAACTATTATTCTTAAATACTTCTAAACCTATATTTTTGCTTTATTTAACTATAATTATTATACCGGGCATTCTTCATTTGAACCGTACATTGGCCACATTCTGACACTGGCAGAAAAACGTCAAGAAGCAAGCCACCTAAAGAAGTATTTTATTTCATAATAAAAGTGTTATTGTCAAGCAATTTTTTTGTGAAATATAGCCCAAATTATGCTATAACAGGTATCTTTATCTCATTTACTACAGTAGCACTCGACCGCAGTGTATGTACTAGTTACCACGTACTTAACTGTAAAAAGCGCGATTTCTGAATAGGAACGGATGATGGTCGCTATAATCGATAAAATCGCTTTAGGCGTGAAACCGAAGGCAGCCTGATATTACTTTCTTCTATGCCAGTGTTGGTTTTCGAAGTATAATTTATACTATTTGTACCATAATTTCATAGTGTGTAGTATGTAGTATCGTAATATCACTATACTACGCGAAAATACCATAATATTTTTCTTCAGGTCAACCGATTTTTACGATGGGTATGCCCTATTACTTTCAAATATTTACCCTACAATATCAGGATTTTCTATTTGAGCACGGCAACATCTAATGTTGTCTTAGGTTTTCACGATTATTACACATATTATTAACAAAAATCATGATAAATACACGCTATTTTAACCGGTTTGAGTTGTTTAATTACTATTTACTAAGATCTTGGGTTGATAGGTCTGAAAACTATCCGTTTCAAAATATTACAAAATTCGCTCTTGATTTTCTGATTTTACCTCACGCAAACGCAAATTTTGAAAGAGGGTTCAGCAAAGTTAATTTAGCAGTAACCAAATCAAAGAATGACCTTGCAAGTCACTTCATTGACTCCTGTTACTTTCTTGCGATGCAGTAAAACAAAGTAAATCCAATAACTGCACAGAAATCATACCGTCTGACAACGTATTACGTCGTGTCAATGCTAAGGTTGAAGTTCCGATTGGCGAGTTAGCTTAGATCGACGTCCACTTGCCTGAACTTGATTGATATGCCTATAGGATTATATAAATATTTTAGTCTCGACTGCATAAAATATTATTACTTACGAATAACGAATGCATTTTATTTGGTGGAAACTCACATCTGTGGCGGGAAATCAAATAAAATTACAGATTTTTCATGCTTTTATTTAGGTTACCCATTCTACATGATTATGGTATTCGCAAGTTTTAAATAGTATTGCTCGTATTATATAATTAAGACGTTATTTGTTGAAAATAGATTTATTACTTGTAATTTCATAGTCTATGATTAGTAACTAAGCAACGGTTGTTAGAAAATTTTCAAATAGATTTATTACTTGTAATTTCATAGTCTATGATTAGTAACTAAGCAACGGTTGTTAGAAAATTTTCCTATTGACTGATGTAATGTTCTTCTACAAATAAAATACGTTTACAGCTTTATCACAAGATTTTAATATCCTATTGGCCTTTTACTGCGCTGCTCCCAGCCCATGTCCATCAGGTTATGGGCCCAGCCATAGCCAAGTGATAAAGGTATTAAATTACAAACATGCAGAGTCCAAATTTTACAAAGTTGTCCGGCCAGTCCAACTATGGGACTTGGGCATTTGCCATGGAGATGTTCCTGATTGACTGTGACCTATGGGACTGCATACAAGGTACTGTAACCGAAGTAAACGATTCGACAAAGAAGCGGGATGCTAAAGCTCGATCAAAAATTTGTCTAATGTGTGCTGAGAGTATTTATCCTCTTATAGTAAACGCACAAACAGCCCAAGAGACGTGGATAGCCCTAAAAAATGCATATGCAGACAGTGGATTGACACGGAGGTTGTCGCTACTACGAAAATTATTCAGCATTAAATTAAATGACTACCCGAACATGGAGGTTTATTGTACAGAAATACAAGCGACTCAGCAAGCCCTACAGGCTATAAAGGCAGGTTTAGAAGATGAATTTATTGGAATTATAATGTTAGCTGGACTTCCAGAAACATACAATCCATTAGTAATGGCTTTAGAGCATTCAAGTGTCAAAATCACATCAAGTAGCGTTGTGGCTGCCCTATTGAAGGAGGGCCAACGCAAGGTACATGATAATGGTGATTCTGTCTTAATGTCAAAGACAAATAAGGAGCCTATGAAGAATAAGAAGGTGATAATATGCCATTTTTGTAATAAAAGGGGGCATTTCAAGTGGCAATGTAAGCAGTACCAGGAATCCAAGAAGGGAAGAAATACTGCGGCTACTGCAGGACCATCTATAGGAGAAAGCAGCATGAGTTGTGCAGAGACAGCTGGCATTGCTAGACAGTCAAGTGAGTGGATTCTTGATTCTGGTGCGTCATCGCACATGACTTCTAAAAGAGATTTGTTGACAGATGTTAAAAACGCCCAACGTTGCATCAGTACAGCTGGTAGTGAAAATGTTGTTTCCATTTTACAAGGGAACATGAAAACAACTGTAAATAACAACGGACGACATGTCAACATAAATTTTAGAGATGTTTTGTATGTACCAGAAATTTTGATGAATTTACTATCTGTAAGTAAAATTGCTGCACATGGTCATATTGTTATTTTTGATAAAAAATCTTGTAGAGTTTTTAAAACAGAAGATGTTTCTTTACATGTAGGTAGGGCGTTGTTAACAGCATCAGTTAAAAACGGGCTCTATGTTTTAGATCAAAATATTGATAAGGCAATGGTTGTTCTTGATGACAGGGTGAAGATGAGTGCACACGAACTATGGCACCGGAGGCTTGGTCATCTTTCCAGAGTACAAATGCGTAAGTTGAAACCATTAGTACATGGACTTAACTTTGGAGCGGAGAACACTGAGCCATGCGGAGCATGCTGTAAAGGGAAACAATGCGTAAAGAAATTCCCAAAAGGAAAAGCGAACAGAGCCAAGGAGCTTTTGGAGATAATCCACACCGACCTAGCAGGACCTATGGAAGAAGTGACATGGGGTGGAGGTAAATATTGCCTAATTTTTGTTGATGATTATAGTAGAAAAGTTTTTGGCTATTTACTGAAATCTAAAACTGAGGTACTCGGTAAATTCAAAGAATTTAAGGTCTTGGTGGAAAATGAGACGAACAAGAAGATAAAATGTCTCAGAAGCGATAACGGGACTGAATATACTGGAAACGAATTCCAAACGTATTTGAAAGAAAATGGAATACGTCATAAGACGAGTGTAGCTCACACTCCTCAGCAAAATGGAGTAGCGGAACGCACTATCCGCACTATTGTTGAGAAAGCGAGGTGCATGCTTCAAGATGCGAAATTGCATAAGCGTTTTTGGGGTGAGGCAGTCAACACAGCCATATACCTAAAAAATAGGTCACCTTCAATGGCAATTTCAACTGTACCTGAAGAGATATGGACAGGAAAGAAACAAGATGTGTCTCATTTAAAGATTTTCGGAAGCAAGGCACACGTTTTAATAAAGGGCAATACAAGAAAGAAATTTGATTCTAAGTCTACTGAAATGATTATGGTTGGCTACAGTGAGAATCAAAAAGGATACAGATTTGTAGATAACATAAATAATGTGAGGCGAGTAACTGTTGCTAGAGATGTTGTATTTGTGGAAGGAGTGTCGTCCAACACTGAAGTGTCAGATGAACAAACACCTCAAACCGTAGATATCTCAGAAATCCTAGCAAATAGACCTGAACCAGTAGGAAGTATAATCCCAACTGAATTTCATGAAATTGAATGTTCAGAACGGGAACAGGTCAGCATAGAGAGGGAACAGGAGAGTTCAGAGAGAGATGGAGAAGAAATAGACGATGCTGATGATTTCCAGGACTCGATAGATATAGGTTTAGATCAGCAATTAATAAATGAACATAGTATTACTAATTCAAATGATACTGAAATTGAAGAAGAGCCTGAAATTCGTGAAATCGTAAGTGATCGCCGGTATCCACTACGGGAAAGACGCCGAAAGGAAGAAAAAGACATGGTCTATAACTTTCATGTTTCGGACGATCCAGACCCGCAATCCTTACAAGATGCTATGGACAGGACTGATAAAGAGTTGTGGTTTTCAGCTATGGTGGATGAATATAATTCTCTGATTGAAAATGAAACTTGGGATATTGTAAATCGACCATTGGACAAAAATGTTGTTAAATGCAAATGGGTCTTCAAACTAAAAGTTGGAGCAAATGGTACAGTGCAGCGTCATAAAGCTCGATTGGTGGCACGAGGCTATTCTCAGAAGTATGGAGAAGATTATTTTGAGACATTTGCCCCAGTTGTTAAATTGTCTTCCATACGTCTTTTGCTCGGACTTGCAGCTGAAATGAATTTGGATATTCACCACATTGACGTCACAACAGCGTTCCTAAATGGTGACCTCAATGAAGATATTTACATGGAACAACCTCCGATGTTTATAAAGAAAGTTGATGAAGGAAAAGTATGTAAGCTCAAGAAGGCCATATACGGATTAAAACAAGCGGCTCGTTCATGGAATGTTAAAGTACATGCACACATTATAGAAATTGGTTTTACAAGATCCAAATATGATCCTTGCGTTTACATAAAGAAAAGTAAAGAAGTTTTTATAGTTATTGGTCTATATGTTGACGATTTTTACATATTTACAAATAATGCTAGTGAAGCTTTACATTTAAAGAATGAACTTGGTAAAGTTTTTTAAAATTAAAGACTTAGGTGAAGCCAAAGAGTGTCTAGGAATGAGCATTGTGAGAAACCGTCAAGAGGGGGAAATTTACCTAGATCAACGAAACTACACAAGGAAATTGTTGCAAAAATTTGGAATGGAAGAATGCAAACCAGTTGGAACTCCAATGGAATGTAATCTGAAACTTGCTAAAGGGAGTAATACAGAGAATACTAGATATCAAGAAATAATTGGATCTCTAATGTATCTGTCTACTTGTACAAGGCCAGACATATCTTTTGCTGTCAGTTATCTAAGCCAATTTAATTGTTACAATGATAACATGCATATGGCAGCATTGAAACGTGTGTTACGGTATCTCAAAGGTACAATGGATTATGCCCTTTGTTACAAGAAAATGAACAAGCCTCTGGTCGCGTATGCTGATGCAAATTGGGGTACCAATTCGGACGGCCATTCATTTTCTGGTTACTGCTTAGTTTTTGCTGGTGCTGTAATTTCGTGGCATGCTCGCAAACAGAAATGTGTTGCGTTAAGTACTGCTGAAGCAGAATTCATTGCTCTCTGTGAAGCTGCTAAGGAAATTGTTTTTATAAAAGGGATTTTTAATGAGTTGTGTACAAATAGTAAGCCTGTAACTGTGTACAGTGATAGTCAAAGTGCTAGCAAGATGATTTACAATCCAGTCACTCATAAGAGAAGTAAGCATATAAATATAAAGTACAATTATGTTAAAGAGTTAGCTGAGGCAAAGGAAATAATTATAGATTACTGTGAAACTAGTTCCATGCCTGCTGATGCTTTAACAAAATCTGTAAACAGGGTTAAACATAATTTTTGTTTTAACTATATGGGATTACAAAGACTATAAACTTAAGTGGGGGTGTTGAAAATAGATTTATTACTTGTAATTTCATAGTCTATGATTAGTAACTAAGCAACGGTTGTTAGAAAATTTTCCTATTGACTGATGTAATGTTCTTCTACAAATAAAATACGTTTACAGCTTTATCACAAGATTTTAATATCCTATTGGCCTTTTACTGCGCTGCTCCCAGCCCATGTCCATCATTATTGGTGTCCAATAACTGTTCTATATAGAATAGTTATTGGACAATAACGTCAAAAATATTAAAAATGACGTTTACTCGTGACGAATGGTATATATTACGCTAATGGTATATTCGATAAGTATTTCAGAAATATATTAGATATTGTAAAATCTCTTCTCCGAATCTAAGGTTCACGCAATCTAGTACATTATATAAAGGTTTAAAAAAAAAATTTTAGCGTCAAACGTACAGTTCATTCGCAGTTATTTTACCTCTGACAGATGTTTTCTGAGTATTGGTATTACTGTCGAGTCATCTTGAAGAGCTTCTAGCGTTTTTCTTTAACAGTTGTGATATTTCATGTGATATAATGCCGAAAAGGATTCAAAGTAGCGCGGAAGAAAGATTGTATTAGCAGTGCATGATTTTTGTGAAAGAGAAAAAGACAATAATGCTCCTTTAATTCCATTTGGCAATGTTCGTCAACGAGTAACCACCATTACAGGTATGTAAAAAAGGGTTACCCGTCTTTAACATTTTACCCAATTAAACTGGAAACTAGAATGTTATACCGTAAGCACCATATTTAGAACATATATTAGCATTGTCTAGGTATTTTAGTAAAATGACTTACGAGGGCAACGATTATTCTGTGAAGTTTTATTATTGTTATTATTTAAGATCATGTCGTTTTTTTTGTATTCTGTTAATATTAATTTAGGTACTTATAGTTAATTTTCATGTCGTTTCTTATTGTGTTTTAAATATTATATATGATGTTATTCATTCATACAATAATTATTGTCAAATAGTGTAAGTTGCCATATGAATAAATAAATAATAAAAAATAGCGATATATTTAGGCTATCAATTAGTTGTTTGTTATTTCAGGCATATCTGAAAAAACCGCCAGCACCATTACCAAAGAAGGTGAAGTAGCTGCTACCACATCTCAAAAAAATTCCCCGCCAAGAAAGAAACGAATGCAGGAAAAAAATAATTAAATTGGATGATTTTGATTTGTGTGCAATTCGAAATAAAATACATCAAATATATAGCGCCAGAAAGAAAGTACCGACTTTGGGAAAACTCTTAGCTGAGTTGAAGATTGACATACATTTTCGTGGAGGGCGTACTACATTGTGGAAAATTATCCGACAAATAGGGTCCCGGTTTAAAAAATGTGGGTCCAAAAGGAAGCTACTGATGGAAAGGCCTGATATTGTGGCCTGGAGATACTAACCTAACTATTTTGAAGCAAAATCGCGATGAAGGCAGGCCTGTTGTGTTCTTAGACGAGACTTATATTCACGCGCCCTACACAGTGAATAAATGCTGGCAAATAGAAAATGAAGAAGGTGTCCTCGAAAACGATTCTGCTGGTGCACGATGGATAATTGTTCATGCGGGTGGTGAAATGGGGTTTATACCTAATGCTCTGTTAATATTTAAATCGCAGTCAAAATCAGGTGTTTACCACGATGACATGAATAAAACAAATTTCATGAAATGGCTTCCGGAAAAACTCATTCCTAACTTGCCGGCTAATAGCTTAGTAGTTATGGATAACGCCCCTTACCACACAGTAAAGTTAAACAAGGCACCAACAATAAGCTCTACTAAAGTAGAAATGCTAAACTGGATAACAAATAAGGGCTTATCTTATCTGCCTACCATGGTTAAAGCTCAATTATATGAAATTATAAAAGAGCATAAAGAAGCTCCAGTATATAAAGCTGATCTAATGCTTGAAGCTCATGGTCACAAAGTGGTCAGATTACCGCCATACCACTGTGCGCTAAACGCGATTGAATTTATGTGGAGTCTCGCCAAAAGACGTATTGCAGATAAAAACGTAGGACAAGAAGCAAATAACATTGTTAATTTAACCAAAGAAGCGTTTCAAACTATAACTGCAGAAGATTGGCAAAAACAATGCAAACATGTGCGCCACATTGAAGACAAGCTTTGTGAAAGAGATGGGTGTATGGATGCTGAAATAGACAGGTTCATAATATAATTAAATGACGAGTCTGATACAGAATCCGACAGCAGCTACGAAGATTCATCGAATTTTGATGATTCATCATTGGCAATCCGCCTGGAACATGCATATTCAAAATAAATATTTTTATTGCAGTTTGATCTGTTGTTTATTATTGATTAATATTATTAGAATATTATGGGTACTCACATATTATATTAATCGAATATTGGTACAACTGTACTGATTTTGTATGGAGAAAAATATTGTATTTAAAACATTACTTTCAAAATACCCGGGAGACCAAACTTGGTTGCCGGTTTAATTATTTTTTTTGGTATTCCGCGTTTTCTTGGGAAAAGTCCTTATCTAAATGAACTTATAATAGTAAACCCTCAGTTTAAAATTTCTTTCAAATTGTTAAGGCCATTTCCGATATTGCCGATATATATGAATAAATATAATTTACAGGGAATATACAAGATTGGCTTGTTTAAATTTTAAGGAAATATCGTATTTTAGGTACCATTATCACACAAAGTGTAATACTAAATCAGCATAGTTAGGTAATATTAGCAATACCGATTCTCACATTTCGTTTAAGAGAGTCATAGAAGCTAGTTATGACAATATAACGCTCAGATTGCCAACCTGAGAGCTAGAGGTAAAATAACTGTGAATGCACTGTAGTATAATTTTATTTTCCATGTACCATAATTTTTTGAGGGTCTGAATCCAGCCCTGCTTTATGCCCTGGGGGTCGTTCGGAACCTCGGTTAGAGCGCACTCGGAGTGCACTCGGAGTGCAACTTTTCACCCTAACGTGCGTCGTTCACAATCTTCGGGTAGACCGCAAGTTTTTAACTATCAAAAACGGTCGTTAAAAGGTTGAATCTTTAACTGACATGACCTTGACATTTCTTGATGAGAGAATTATAGGCACTCTTTTGTATTTTGCAGGTAACGGTATTGCTTTTCAAACATCATAAAACTTCTATATATTTTGCTAGTTCCCAGAATAAATCGATATTTGAGGTTATAAAACAACCGAGTCGAGCAACCAACAACTACACTCTGAGGCTTGGAACGCGGCCCTGTACTTTGTGGTTATCATAAGTATGCTTGCAATGCAATGCAACCAAAGATTATTAATGCAACTACGGATTGGATTAAAAAAATGTCTTAATGTTAAAAATATTGTTTTTAGATTTATTATTTAATATAATGAGACGATTTTACATTGTACAATAGCATCGACTTTGGGGTCTGCAAATAAGAGTACTAGTACTGCAAAGCTCAGTGTGTGGATCGCAGAGCACACAGATGAGAGAATTATAGGCACGCTTTTGTATTTTGCAGGTAACGGTATTGCTTTTCAAACATCATAAAACTTCTATATATTTTGCTAGTTCCCAGAAAAAATCGATATTTGAGGTTATAAAACAACCGAGTCGAGCAACCAACAACTACACTCTGAGGCTTGGAACGCGGCCCTGTACTTTGTGGTTATCTTATCTATGCTTGCAATGCAACCAAAGATTATTAATATTAAAGCAACTACGGATTGGATTAAAGAAATGTCTTAATGTTAAAAATATTGTTTTTAGATTTATTATAATGAGACGATTTTACATTGTACAATAGCATCGACTTTGGGGTCTGCAAATAAGAGTACTAGTACTGCAAAGCTCAGTGTGTGGATCGCAGAGCACCTTACGGAGTTATTGACTCCCTTGTGTTAAAATGTCGGGCGATCACAAAACATTGATAAAGGGTAGCCCGTCGCATTATGTGAAACTCAATGTAGGAGGAACATTATTCTACACCACAATTGGCACGCTTACAAAGAGTGATAACATGTTGCGGACTATGTTCAGTGGAAGGATGGAAGTACTCACTGATTCTGACGGTAAAAAATTAAATAAATCATGAATTATATCATCAATGTTTGAAATATATGTACTTCCTAAATTTGGCGTCTTATAAAATGGGGTCGGCTCTATAAAGGAACCATTACTTCATTAAAATTCTGGTGTTTGTTCTCTGGATATGATCACTTGCTTGGAATTGTATATTATAATTAAGTGACTATGAAATCATGGGCTCGAGTTAAGAATCGGTGTACTCCACAATGTCCCTTCATAAATTTATTTAACATAAATATACCTGAAGAAGTACTTGGAATTGGCTCGTCTTTGGAATCTGTATACAACACAATGTTTTTTTTTTTTTTTATAGATAGTTATATAGTTACCTTGAAATGAAAAACACTATATAGAGACGAACTTCTTAGCATTCCTTGGATTCACCGTGCCAGGTCCATAGCATTGCAGAGGAAGAGGCCAGAGGGGCCTGGGACTTGCAACCCAAGAGTAGGGTTAAGGGGCCCCTTTATGATATATCAATGCTCCCCTTCACCGCTCGAGCCTCCTACCCTGCCTAACCAAATTTGGTAGGATCCTACTAATGCTACCTTAGATACACATTCTGTAGAAGTCGGAGCAAGGCGTATATCAGCAAAATCCAAGGCAGCATTAGTAAGATCTTACCAAATTTGGCTAGGTAGGGGAAGAGGCTTCTGCAGTGGAAGGGAGCCTAAAGGGGCCCTTAACCCTACTGGGTTGCAAGTCCATGCGGCTGTGACTAGGGCCTTTTCCTCTGCAATTGACATGGCATGCGCACAGTGGATCCATAGAATACTAAGTAATTTATCTCAACCACACAAAATGTTATCTTAAGGGTGAACTGGCTGGGCCGTTCTCCATACAAACGCCGTAGGGTGATCACTGCCTTATTTGCGGATTTAGGTCCAAAACAAAGAATAATACCGATTGATCTCGTCATTACCTAGGCTTGTATGATGCCGAAATTTTAATAAGATAATTAACTTGAGAATTATGAGCTTCGAAATATTTTCAAGGCTCATAACTTTCATATTATTTATCTTTTTAAAATTTCTATGTAGAAGCGACCGGCCAGTTCAACCTTAAGGATATCAAAAGTTATTGAGAAATCAATTATTGAAGTTTTAATTTTAACCTTAATTATTTGCATACTTTGCACTGTTACATTAGCAAAAATACTGATTATAAAGTCCTTCCAATATATGACATCTGTGAGTTAATTATATTATTATTATTTATCAGTTCATCTTTGTAATGTTGGAAGAATTTTATCACCTGTGTTTATGCAGTGGAAACCAAATTTTGTATGGTGCATATAATTTATATTTGCTTTTTTCACATGGAAGGCAAAATAATTTAAAATTGTATACATTGTATACATCCTTTGAAAATGACAACTATTGTGGAACAGATGTTTACAAAAAAATATTTAATAATAGGATATCATGATGCCCTATTATTATATAAATTGTGACATTCTGCATATGAAAATTATTTGTTATGATGAAGAAAAACTTAGTGCATCTTAAGTTTTTCTGATGTACTTGTATGTGTTGTGTTAGACACACCCTACATGGTTTATGACATTAGTATGTATGGACAATGCTAGAATTGTTACAATGGGCCACATAAGCCATAAATCAAGAAGTCAATTCATAATCAAATTGTTTATGGTCTTATTTTCAGGGTGGATTTTAATAGACAGATGTGGCAAGCATTTTGGTACAATTCTTAATTATCTTCGAGATGGTACTGTTGCTTTGCCAGATAGCTATCGTGAGATTATGGAGTTGCTTGCAGAAGCAAAGTATTTTCTTATCGAGGAATTAATGGAGTCCTGTCAGCAGGCGTTATCTAAGAAGGAGAGAGAGGCAGAGCCTATTTGCAGAGTTCCTCTCATTACGTCACATAAAGAGGAACAGCTGCTAATAATGTCAACCTCTAAGGTATATTTTTATTCACAGCTTTTGATTACCTTTACATATATATATACCTCACATAAAAGATTAATTTTCCTTGTATTTTGTGGGAAACTATATTGGGGATGATGGGTTAACATGGAGAAATATTTGCATTCAACTGTTGTTTTTGTTATCATTCAACATTGCATAGAATTATTGCAGTTGTCTAAAGATAAAATTATTGAACATTTGAAACATCTTGAAACATAATTTTTCTATTTTCAGCCTGTTGTAAAACTGCTGATAAACAGACACAACAACAAGTACTCATACACAAGTACATCAGATGACAACCTATTAAAAAACATTGAGCTGTTTGATAAATTATCATTGCGATTCAGTGGCCGTGTGCTTTTCATAAAAGATGTGATTGGCTCCAATGAAATTTGCTGCTGGTCATTCTTTGGTCATGGCAAAAAATGTGCTGAAGTTTGCTGTACATCAATTGTGTATGCAACCGATAAGAAGCATACTAAAGTTGAGTTTCCTGAAGCAAGAATTTATGAAGAAAGTTTAGGGATTTTATTGTATGAAAGTAGAAATGGCCCTGACCAAGACTTGATTCAGGCGACGTCATCACGTGGGGGTGTTGGGGGCCTGTCATGTACTAGTGACGAAGAAGAAGAGCGCTCAGGCCTTGCACGGCTCAGATCAAACAAGCAGAATAATCAATCTTAGCGTTTACAGTTAGGCCTCGCACGCCTCAGGAGGTCTAAAAGAACCAATGTATGATATCAAGCTGGCTTCTTTTTGCCACTCCTTAGACAATGGCTATCTTGCCTTGGTCTATAGTCATACTCTCTCTACAAGAGCTTCAGTCCCTCTGTGAGCATTCTTGAGGATAAGTGAGTTTATGGAAAAATATATCAGCATGTGGCATTTATGATTCATTATCTAATGGTCATAAGATGGACAATTTTTATTACTATACTTACTATGTATCTGTGGCTATCTTAGAAATCACTGAATCATATTGCAAAAGACAAGTACCTACAGGCGTGTTCACTGACAATGATTTACCTCTCCATAGTATATTATTTTTCCGCATTGGTACAGGTAGGCCTTGTTTGTTAACTATGTTAGTGTGTGTGTAAATGATATTTGTACATACAGTAAAATAATAAAATGTTAAATGTGGTTGCTTGGGTAGGCAGTAGTAATAGGCAACTACACTAAAAATATGAAGGGGCATGCCTTTGCGAGTAGTAATGAAAATGTAACTCCAGTATATGAAAAAGATTAGTTGTTACAAATCAAACAGTATTTACTGAACATAAAATAAATATTATCTTTTAAACGTAAACCATTTGCATAGTGAATTAGAATTAAGTTTGAATTACTCCAACATGACTCTGGCATTTGTAATTCTTATATCATCAATCTTGTAGTGCTAATACACATCTAGGAGCGTTAGCTTTCTCCACTAAAAGAACTTTAACCTTATTATTATCAAGTGTGATAATTGTGAACCTTTTATTCACAGCACCTTGTGGGATAGGTCAGTTTTTACAATGATAATTAAAAACTACTGTAATGCATAGTTTTTAATTATAGGTCATACATAATCTACATTGTTTGTGATAACTGAACTGCCATGGTTCTTGCCTACTAAAGGTTTAACAAATGAGTGGGAATATTGGTCATACAGAGTAAAGAATGTTTATTGTATCATTATATATACTTAATGATTCAATGAAAATTCTTTCAGCTCTTAAATTTGACTGCACTGTATATTGTTATTAATACAGTATTTCTATGACAAGAACAAATGTACTATGGTTCGATTACGGTACTAAGGATAAACAATCACAGCTCAAGTGATTTGCCAAATTGGTGTTGTATATACAATAATGTTCCTAGTTCAATATTTCTAGGTCTAGAACTAGGCTCATAATAGCATAATTTGTAGTGCTTCAATAAAATTCTGCATACAATAAATAAAACTACATTGTGTGTAAATATTGTTTTAAATTTACAAAATATTAAATTACTGCCTATGATACAAGTAGTGTTTGCGCTCTACTGCTATGAGGCAGAATACCTGACGCCGCGGTGATACCCACCAAGACAGACTATTGCTTAAGAGGCCTACCACCCGGTAGGTCTCTAGATTTTCTGGAATTTTTAAATAATTAAGCATGTATGAATATAATATTATAAACTTTGTGTGTTGTCATTAGAGATTTTGTATAACTAATAGCTATGAAAATGATTTCATTATTCATAGCTTAATAGCTATTAATAGAGAAATGTAACTACAATTATATCTAATCAGTGAGTTTCTTCAGATGCAGTATTTATATTGTAGTCACTAGTTGTGTACATAGGCAATTAGGTAGAATTGTTAATAAAGGAACAGCTGATCACATTGTTTATTTAAGTCTTGAAAATCTGACGATGCAGAAGATCAATGAGATTTTTGTCACTTAAATAACTGCCAAAAGTACATTAAAATGCCAGCGAGACAGAAATGTTAATAAACAATAAAGCTCTGTCTGTCTCTAGCTGAGCATCAAACATTTGCATTATACTAGCTCAACAATGCTAGTATAATGCAAATGTTTGCACATAATAATTACAGCAGGTACTTCACTAAGTGAATAAGTTGTCTTCTATGGGCGTGGCTCATCAGTTGCTATGGTAGCATTATTAGATTGTACCTAGGTTTTACTAGCTTCATAGAAGGGGTACCTACCAATCTCATCGAATTATATAGTCTCATAACCACAATTTATTATCTACTCAACCTACGTGACATTGTAGCAATGTTGCTGAGGCCATTAGAGAGAAAATTTTTAGTTGAAAATAATGTAATTTTATTACGGTCAAATTAAATAGTACTCGTCAGACATATTTTTTTCTTTCTGTAAAATGTTTTATAACATAATGCATTTCCAAAGTGGCTTGTCATATAAATGTTTGTGTTTTGATGTCATTGTTGAAACAATTGTTTGTAAAATGATACACTGTCAAACATTGCTTATGAAATGGTAATTTGTTACTAAATAGTATGTCAAACGCTATAGGTTCGGCCCACATACCATGTATACAATTAAGTAGAGTTTTTTTTTAATGCTGTTAATTAAAATATTTGCAAATGCAGATACAAAGGTAAGCATTAAAATCTATGATGTGTGGCACCTCACGGTGGATCATTTTATTCAACAGTTGGGGCCATTCTTTCAAGCATAAAAACAAATAAATGGTATTCTCCTTCCCTGATCTGGCTAGGTAACTGGCTATATTGTTATTATTATGTGTCGGTAATTTTTTTACTATTTTATTTAAATAAAAAACTGTTTGTCCCAACCCAAGTCAAGACTGTTTTATTATGAAAATTGTAATAAAATAATTGTAAGTCTATTAAAATTTATGAAACCTCACTTGTTTTTATTTTATTTTGTAAAAATATCTACTCAATACACTTTCGAGAAATTTGGAATAATGGTTTGTACATTATTACTAGTTGACTCTAAATTAAGCTACAACTACCAATAAGATCATAAAACAATATCATAGTAGAGTAGAATGGGTCTCTTTCTACTATGACAATGTCTTATTGGTGTTTGTTTAAAAACAACATTAAATTTGTGCAAGCTCGCTTTTAGATCACTTTTGCATAAACATCATAGGAAAAAAGTCTAATTGAACATAATACTTTGAATGTCACAATGAACAAGCAAATAGCAACCATTGGCTATCCTAAACTCTTACAATATTGGTCCCCTCAGTAGGAGGCCTATCCTCTATAGATCCGTAATTATTTAAAACGAGAAATAATTAAGTGATGCAACCCTGCTTGTATTAAGTAATATTGAGCAAGCTAATAATTTAAAAACAATTTTATTAAAAATCAGACTGCACTAAAAATGTAGAAACGAGATTCAGAATTCTGCATTTAGCTGCAAACTGAACCCATTAATGTTTTCTTTCGGTTTATAATTTGCAACTGGGTCCCGCCTACTACTAAACTTAACGCTATATATTTTTTTATGATTGATAGTTTAGCTTTTGACCACTACCTACCTATCTAACCTGATGGTAAGTGAACGTGTGGTCTAAGATGTTGTTCAGGCTAACCTAGAATGACTGGCTCTCAAGGACATCTGGACTACACCGTTAGGTGCTAGGAGAC
This sequence comes from Plagodis pulveraria, assembly GCA_963890685.1. Taxonomy (NCBI): domain Eukaryota; kingdom Metazoa; phylum Arthropoda; class Insecta; order Lepidoptera; family Geometridae; genus Plagodis; species Plagodis pulveraria. The sequence goes on from OY982957.1 coordinate 19,590,457, forward strand.
AAATATTCATATAGCCAGGTGGGCATCGTTATAGCATAGCGGTAAGGGCATTTTGCAATGCCTTACCACCATGCTATAACGACTGCCATCCTAAGACAACAACCAGGACCGACGGCTTAACGTGCCCTCCGAAGCACGGAAACGCTCAGTAGTAATGTCACTAGCGGTCACCCATCCAACTACTAATGACCGCGGCGGATGTTGCTTGACTTTACTGATCGTTTCAGAGCGTCTTCACTACGAGCGCTTCAACTTAGTGATATTTTAGTGTCCCATTAAATTTTAACATATTTTGATACCTACTCGATAGATTTAGATTTTTTATTAATGTCTACTTTGTTACAAACACCTATCTAATGACACCCTGGTTTTTAAGGCGAATATTACATTATCTGTCCAAATCCATCCAGCCATTTGGAAGATACGAGGTAATAAAGAAATTCACAAAAAATTTTTTGTATTTAAAAGATACCTACCCGCGAAAAACATAACCCTTCCTTGGAGTCAGGTAAAAATAAAAGAAAATTGTATGTTTATTGTCCTAAATTCCTTATATTTTCTTTATAACATTGAAAACTACAGAGAGGTACACCAGTTTTGGAACAGTTGTATTTTTTTATATTTGTACATCCATCAACTCCACATATGATAGGTTTTGGAGGGTCAAGAGGAGGCTGGCTTTTTAAAGGGAACTCTACTCCTATTGGTATGGATAAAGATATTTCATTAATATTATTTTTGTACACAATCATAGGTTCTTGACTTTTTGCTGGCCTTGTTCTTTGTGCATTTTTCAGATTTTTCGATTCTTGTTTCTTAAGAAGTCTGTCCATTGTTTTCTTTTTATCTTTCTCCCTTTTTTCATCGGCCATTTGCTTACGTTTCTGTGATTTAATTGCTGCTTTCTGTATTGCTTCTGCTGTCATGACTTTTTCTTTGTATCCTGAAGGTAAAGCAAGAAGAACTTCACCGCCTGGACTTGTTTCCTTGTCTGTGCCTCTCTCATACATGGCTCTTTGTCTAGCTGTCATCATTTTGGGGTCTTTGGGTTTTATTTTCTTTAGTTCATCATCAACCTGTTAAGATAAAAAATACATTAACTTAATTATGTTTCAATGTTTTATGTATTGTGGTTACAATATTGCAAGAATTTGCGAAATGCCCTTCCACCATGCAGTAAAAGATCATTTTGCTAAAGCTGGCTGATTCATTCCCCACGGAATGAATCATCAACCTGCAACATGGCAGTGCATAGCTATAACCACTCCGCTATATCACTGCTTCAAAAACTTTATTGACTTCAAGGCAACAGGGAATAGGCATCTTCTGGGTGAGCATATACCAATGCCACTATGGATCAGGTGAGATTGCACATAAGCTTCTAGCAACAAGCTTTATTTGAATATAAAAGCAATAAGTAGGTACATGTAGATAATAATTATGCTCAACAGTGTAGAACCTACGAAATAACAACAAAAGGAAATATTTGATCCACAAGCAGGATAAATTTAATTCATATGCATAGATACAGATATCAATTTTATTTAATACTTTTTATTTTTACTTAAGGGAGGACAGGGATGTTTTCTGATGCTGTTGACAATACAACTTAAGATGTAATTAATTCTAAATTTCCAGAATTCAGGTGCGTGGTCTGCTAATGAGTTAATAAGCTTATTTGCTTAGCAGGCATGAATATTATTGTTACCATGTAAGAGCAGCATAGGAACATATACGTGCGCTTCTATGCGGCCAATGGATCGCTCCAAGATGAACCACCAGAGGCAATGACGACGAAGACCGCACTGGAGGCATCCAGTGCGAGTGAGTCTCAACCTATGGTGCCGACAGCAGACCAACCAGCTCCAACAGACCGGACGATGGATGTCACTCCGGATGCACCGTCTCACTCATCGCCTAGACCATCAACCTCAAAGGCGACGGAAGGCATGAGTGTGGATTCCGACCACTCTAAAAAGGAGGTATGGCGGAGGCCAAGAAGGAGCCAAACGGAGTCAGATGGGGAGGGAAGCTCGAATGACAGCGACCCAAACCCGTTTAACCTGTAGTGTCATCCAAAGCAACCTCCAGCACAGCCTCACTGCAACGGCTAACCTGCGCAGAGTGCTGGAGGCAGACAACGAGGAGACCATCGCCCTGATCCAGGAGCCGTGGATCAGGGCAGGGCGTGTGTGTGGTCTCACTAATCTACGAGGTAAGTTGATCCTTGACAACACTTGTGACCAGCATCGAGCTTGCATTTATGTACCAAAAAATATAATAGCAGTGCCTCTAACCCAGTTCTGTTCCAGAGACTTGGTAACAGCCAGGCTCCCGAGCGTAATTGGGGAGGAGACAGGGGATGTCATCGTCGCGTCAGCCTACATGCCCGGCGATGAGGAGGTTCCTCCGAAAGACGTTGATGACCTGGTAAGATACTGTGAACTAAATAATTTTAATCTAATAATATCAGCTGACACGAATGCCCATCATCCAATCTGGGGCATGCCAACATCAAACAGCAGAGGAAACGATCTGGTAAATTTCTTATTCTCTACCAATCTTTCAATAGCTAACACGGGTGCGAAACCAACCTTTGTGAGAAATCAGAGCCGCACCATCATAGACCTCACCTTGGTATCAGGTAACTCGAGTCTAATCACGAACTGGAGAGTTTCGGATGAACTCTCAGCCTCCGACCATAGGTGGATAAGGTTTGAACTACAGGTAACAAAAACTACACCAGTGCCCACAAGAAACCCTCGAAGGACTGACAGAGAAATCTTTAAGAAATCTCTGACTCAGTACCTCAAAACAGCAAACACAACACAACTAAACAGTACCATAAACATTGAGCAGAACGTTAAACAGCTTGCAACTGACCTCACTAATAGTTTCGAAAATGCCTGCCCTCTGTCACTGCCGAGTGACGACAAGGGCAAGAAAATAGTTTGGTCAAAAGACTTAGAAAGAAAGAGAGGAAAAGTACGCAAACTGTTTAACAGAGCCATGAACACCTACAGGGACGAGGACTGGGACAGGTACACTGAAGCTAGATCAGCCTACACGAAACTTATCAGGTCTAAATCTCGTAGGTCTTGGCGAAACTACAGCACAAACATAGCATCCAACGCGCAGGCAAACAGAGTACGAAAAATAATGGCAACCAATCCGAGTAAAGATATCGGTACTCTGAAGAAAAGTGACAACACCTACACAAAAACAGACACAGAGACAAACACACTATTATTAGAAACACACTTCCCAGGCTGCAATATCGAGGATACCATACGCTGGAGTCCAGATGTAGTAACCACACCCACACCGACAGACTGGCTAGTAGCACAGACTGTGGTCACGGAGGAAAAAATCAGGTGGGCAATTAACACATTCCTTCCATTCAAAACACCGGGCTTGGACGGGATTTTCCCGGCACTCCTACAATGGGGCTTGCCTGATATAGCCGGAGTACTCAACCCCATTTTTAGGGCATGTCTAGCATATAGATATGTACCCGTGCAATGGAGGGAGGTCAAGGTTATCTTCATACCCAAACCAGGCAAGAGTGATTACACAGAAGCGAAAGCGTACAGACCGATAAGCCTCACGTCCTTCCTCTTAAAAACCCTGGAAAGGCTGTGTGACAGGTATATCAGAGATAGCATACTCACTATAACACCTCTTCATCCTGAACAACATGCCTACAGTGCAGGCAAATGTACTGAATCTGCCTTGCACAACGTGGTACACAGAATAGAAAGAGATTTACAAAATAAAAACTTATGCCTAGGTGCATTCATTGACATAGAGGGCGCCTTTGACAAAACAAATTTCACCAGCATAAGAACTGCTATGTGTCGACATGGAGTTGATCCCACTCTAACCGATTGGATCATTAACATGCTTAGGCTAAGGGCGGTACGCATAGTCTTAAATGGCGAAACCAGGGGGGTGGTATCACGGGGCTGCCCACAAGGGGGAGTCCTGTTTCCACTTCTCTGGAACATGGTAGTCAATGACCTGATCACCAGGCTCAACTCCAGTCGATTCTACACGGTGGGCTATGCTGATGACCTGGCCATTCTAATATCGGGACTATGTGCTAGCGTCGCATGTGAACTGATGCAGAAAGCCCTGAGGATCATTGAAGCATGGTGCACAGAACAAGAGCTCACCGTGAATCCAGGAAAAACAGAACTGTTGTTTTTCACAAACAAAAGAGCACTGGGCAGGTTTACCCTACCCAGTCTGTTCAATAAGGAACTAAAACTGTCAAAGGAGGTGAAATATCTGGGCATCATACTAGACAGCAAACTGAACTGGGCAAGTCACCTAGAGAATAAGTTGAACAAGGCCAGTGTTACTTTCTGGCAATGCAAAAGAATGATCGGAAAAACATGGGGGCTTAGCCCTAAGATCACCCTATGGCTGTATGCAACGGTAACCGACCATCCCTCACACACGGAGCAGTGGTATGGTGGCCCAGAACCAAACTACAAACTGCTATTGCCAAACTAAAACAATTCCAGAGACTAGCCTGCGTCGCTATCACTGGGTGTATGAAAACCACGCCTACTGTCGCGATTGAAGCTCTCCTCGGCATGATACCGCTACAGCTGTACATACAGCAAGAAGCAGCGGCATCCGCATATCGACTTAAAGCATTAAATCTCTGGAATCTAAGTAGACAAGCACCACACACAAACATCATAGAGAACTACACTGATAACAATAATGGTTTGATCTTATCTCTCTATGACAAAGTTAACAAGCAGTACCACTTCTTTAAGGATGCACTTGCCAGCGGCCCGAACTTATCAGCGGGCGAGGCTACAAAGCATGCTATTTCACCTATACCTTTGTGGGAAAGGGTAAGACTCCGTGATGAGTAGTAAGAAGATAGTGCTCGCGCATCACACACCCGTATTGCATCTACGCTAATTACGCACACTTGTTTGCGATATATCAATGAAAGCCGAACCATGCCGAACGAATTACGATGTTTGACGACGGACGGAGATAGTGTCTCAAGCTACGTCACGACGTGTGTAGGTATTTCTTATAAAATAATATTATATATTCACAGAGGAATACATTTTGGTTCGGACAGTAGGTACCTGTTGTTATAATTTTCGTTCGTTTTATAATAACATACTGATGTTATTTCACCTATAGTAGGTAAATATTTAGTAAGTAGGTACAATGATTTGTAGGTACATAGTAAATGTATTAGTTTGTTCTTTTCATATTGATGTAGTAAATATTTACCTACAATAATTATTTATTACATAATTAGCAAGTTACTGCTTTTACTACAACATATTTTGTAAAGCAGTGACGGCTCAGTGGCATAGGTTATGGACTTCCGCGCAGCAGGTCCATGGTTCGAATCCCGTCGCGGGCTTAATCTTCACCGCGTGGTAGAAGAGCATTTTACGAATGCCCGCCTGGATAGCTACTACCCTCAAGTAAAAAATCGGTCGCCAAGCACCTAAAGGGAAGCAGTGATGGCTCAGTGGCATTGGTTATGGACTGCTGCGCAGCAGGTCCATAGTTTGAATCCCGCCGCGATATTGAGCTTCACCGCGTGGTTGAGAGTTCGTAGCGAAGTTTACTTAGCTGTTCTCAACCGATCAGCAAAGTTTAGCACCGTCGCGCGCGGTCATGAATTGGATGGGTGACCGCTAGGAAAATACTACTGAGCGCTTCCGTGCTTCGGAGGGCACGTTAAGCCGTTGGTCCCGGTTGTAGTCTTAGGATGGCAGTCGTTATAGCATGGTGGTAGGGCATTTTGCGAATGCCCGCCTGTATAGCTACCACCCTCAAGTAGAAAATCTGTCGCCAAGCACCTAACGGTGTGTTCCGGCAGCTGTCCTTGAGAGCCAGTAATTCTAGGTTAGCCTGAACAACATCTTCGACCACATCATCACTTACCATCAGGTGAGATAGTGGTCAAAGGCTAACCTATCAGGCATAAGAAAAGAGCATTTTGCGAATGCTCGCCGGGATAGCTACCCAAGTAGAAAATCTGTCACCATGCAACTAACGTGAACTCAGTGGCATTAGCTATGGACTGCCTCGCAGCATGTTTATGGTTCGAATCCCGCTGCGGGCTCGAGCTTCACCGCTTGGTGGAAGGGCATAGGGCATTTTGCGAATGTTCGCCTGGCTAGCCACCATCCTCAAGCAGAAAATCTGTCAGTAAGCGCCTAACGGGAAGCAGTGATGGGCCAGTGGCATTAGCTAGTGACTGCCGCGCAGCAGGTCCATGGTTCGAATCCAGCCGCGATATTGAGCTTCCCCGCGTTGGTGAAGAGCATTTTGCGAATGCTCGCCTGGATAGCTACCACCCTCAAGTAGAAATTCTGTCACTAAACACTTAACGGGAAGCAGTGATGGCTCTTAGCAATGGACTGCCGCGCAACAGGTCTATGGGTCGAATCCCGCCGCGGGCATGAACTTCACCGCATGGTGGAAGGTTGTTTTGCGAATGCTCGCCCGGCTAGCGAGCTTTGAGATGAGAGCCAAAATGTCGTACCGATTTCAAAATCTGTCTCTAAGCGGTAATGTACGATGGCATGATGGATCTACCAATCCTGGTAGAACACATTTGGAATAAAAATTCTCTACCTACCCGTAACTGATTTAAATTATTTCCAATAAAAATCAATAACTAATCATAGGTATTTCATTCCCGCTCGGAACTCCACGCGAGTGGACGTGTCGTTGGTACGCTGTAGCTACTAGTTTATCCCCTTTTCGCGCAATCGAAAGTTTTGCTTAAACCGTTATACAAACGTTGAAATTATACATATAGTTTTTTTTCTTCTATAATGCATAGAACTCCACCGTCAGTACAGCCCGGACAAAGTCAACCGTCGGACTCCGACATGACAACAACAAGTGATACAGGGAAGCCGAACGTTGTGAGACAGAAAAGACGTAGAGTCGCTGACGATAACATAAGCGACTCCATTAGCGCCCTGAGGAAGGAATTAATTGAGTTGTTCGAATCGAGGTTTAAAACCTTAAGTGACGATATAAGGCTTAATCACGTGGAGCAGAACAAAACTCTCGACTACATTTCAAGCAAATATGACGAAATTAAAGTGGTCTATGAACAGATGAAAGAGGAAAGAAAGGAGGATAAAAAGTATATAGCCGAACTAGAAGATAAGGTAGAAGCTCTCCAAAAAAACAACTGGTCGTCCACAGTTGAATTAAGGAATATTCCTAAAAAGACCGGGGAATCTAAAACCACTCTCTGTGAACTGGTCATTAAACTAGGAAATGCTATCGGAATGGAAATACAGAAACATGAGATACAAGATATTTACAGAGTAAATGCGCTATCGAAAAATGAGCCTCCGATACTTGTTAAGTTTACTACAGCATTGCGTAAAGAAGATTTTATCCGCACCACCAAAAAGTTTATGAGAGATCACTCGCATCAACTCACCACCATTCAGCTTGGCCTCGGCCTGCCATCGGCTCCCATTTATGTTTCGGAACATATGACGATCAAGACAAGACGTCTCTTTTTTCTGGCCAGAGACTTTGCAAGATCAAATAATTTTAATTATTGCTGGTGTTCCCGTGGGAGAATTTTTATCCGGAAAAAAGAAGGAGCCTCACAATTGCATATTAAAGACGAGTCGAGCCTTGCTGAACTCAAGAATGATCTATAATTTAAGGCTTCAGGTACTTTCTGTCATTACTTTAATCTGGTTACCCATCTTTAATATGAACCAAATTCTGCAAAAAATATATTATTTCTCAATTTCACTAACACATCACACTCACATAATTTATTTTATACATTCATACCAATCACCTTTAAGTGGAGTAAAATTTTGTACTATTTTATTGTTTGTCTATTTAACACGGTGTCATCTCGTCACATTTTTTTCAATACTAATTCCGATTAGCAAATTTCTAAACATTTCTGTAATCGACATCAATATTGCCAATATTTCGGACTTTGTCAGCACTAATTATAATCATAATGGATATAAAAGATATAGCAAATGATCTGGACAAATTCAGTATTGCTGAGTCTTTTCAATGTACAGTAGACGAAGCTTCTCTTCGAATGGGTCAGCTCATGCGTAAGCGCCTTATTGTCTTGTGTCAAAATATAAGAAGTGTGGATTGCAATCTCTCACAAATGCAGATCTTTCTTGCTCGTTTAAATTTTGAGGTAGATGTTGTAGTCCTCACTGAATGTTGGCTGAAAACGATTGATTACGTGCCTACACTAATGAATTTTACTACATTTATGACTAAACAAAATAAATCTCAAAATGAAGGTGTCGTGGTCTTTGTGCGTAGTGACCTTTCTGCTCTAGTAAGTGAACCTCCTTCATTTGAATCTAACTGTCTGGTACTTCAATTTGGAAAAGAGGCTGCAATTGTAGCAATTTATAGACCACCGGCATATAGGATACTAGATAACTTTTATGAAGGAATAAATATAGTCCTTAACTCACTAAAATCTTTTAAAACTATTATTTTAACTGGAGATTTAAACATCAATATTCGTGACAATCTTCCCACTGACAAGAACTGTGATGAATATTTAGATGTCTTATCTCATCATGATTTACTCCCAGCTCACCAATTCCCCACGAGAATAAATAACTGCCTAGATCACATTTTCCTGAAAAGTAGTCTAAAAGCGACATCATTCGTCCTTACTACTACAATTACTGACCACTACACTCTGCTGCTAGCTCTAGAGCAACCTAACTTACCACAGAATAAATATAATATACTAAAAGTAGTTAATTACGAGAAGATTGGTGTAGATCTTAATACTGCTATTTTGGATACTATGTTCGATACACAAGACGTAAACCAGGCCACTAATATTCTAGTGAATGAGCTAAAACGAGTAATTGAAATAAATACCTCTGCTAAATGTGTACCATGTCGTAAGATGATAAAAGAGCCTTGGCTAACCCCTGGTCTGCTTAGGTGTATCAGACATCGCGACAAACTCCACCTTGACCTTAAAAAAAACCCTACGAATCATATTCTTGATAAAACCTTTAAAAGATATAGAAACTTTTGCGGAGATTTATTAAAAAAAGTAAGGGGTAATTACGAAGAAACTGAGCTCAAAAAAGTAGGCACAAATAGTAGAAAAATCTGGAAAATAGTCAAAAACGTATCTAAATTAGATCCTAAAATGGTCAGAAATGATGAAACTGTAAGTCTGCTTAGTCTAAAGGCTTCTTCCAAGGGGTCAATCAATTTTATTAATGATCACTTTGCAAATGTGGGGAGTAAATTGGCAAAAGATATTTTGTTTAATCATACACCCAAAAGGTTCTATTCAGCTAACCCTGCCGTTCACTCATTGGCTCTTTTTCCCACAGATGCCTCAGAAGTAGAAAATACTATAATGAACTTAAAACCTAGTAGTGCTATAGGCTATGATGGTATACCAACTAAAGTATTAAAACTTTGTAAGAACATTATTCTGTCACACTTAGTTCACATATGTAATTTGAGTTTTTCATTTGGCGAATTCCCAACCTTATTCAAAACTGCTCTGATAAAACCTATTCACAAAGGTGGGGCTAGAGACAACATTAATAATTATCGTCCAATATCAATCCTCTCACCACTATCTAAAATCTTGGAGCGTCTGCTTAGTAAACGTCTAACTTCATACCTGACCAAATTTAAGATTATATCTGACAACCAATTTGGCTTTACTGCAGGCAAATCCACGGAGCATGCGGTGTCAGAACTTACAAATTTTATAGCTCGCCAAGTTGACGATAGAAATAAATGTATTGGCATCTTCTTAGACTTAGCTAAAGCTTTTGATACCGTATCTATCCCATTATTACTAAACAAAATGGAAGCTATAGGCGTTAGAGATGTTGCTCTCAGACTTTTTACCAACTATTTGACTAATAGGACTCAGAGAGTTAAGGTTGGGGATTTGATTAGTGACGAAGCAGCTGTTTCTTATGGCGTTCCACAGGGCAGCATAATCGGCCCTACGCTTTTTCTGATTTTTGTTAATGATCTCTGTAATCTAAATATCAAAGGTGGCAAAACCGTAGTCTTTGCTGATGATACTGCATTAGTTTTTGCGGCACCATCGTGGATACAAGTAAAAGAATTAGCTGAGATAGGTCTAAAAGAAGTAATGTCATGGCTTAGAGACAATTTACTCACGTTGAACATCTGTAAATCTAAATATCTGACATTTACTAAAACCGTGATTGATCAACCTCAGCTAAATTTGGTTCAAATCAAAGCCCACTCTTGTACCAATACCAATACTATTGCCCAAACATGTAATTGCTTAGCCCTAAATAGGGAAAAACATGTGAAATACTTGGGAGTTGTTGTAGACGAATTTTTGAGTTGGCAAGAACACGTTAAACTTCTTTCGGGAAGGATACGCAAACTTATTAGAGTTTTTAAACGGCTTAGGCATTTATCTGACAAGAAACTCTTAAAATCTGTATACTACGCCCTCTGTCATTCCCTTTTAGCTTACTGCATAACTGTCTGGGGTGGGACTTTCAATTCATATCTCATTTCCCTGGAAAGATCCCAGAGAGCCGTATTAAAAGTTATGTTCTCGAAGCCATTTAGGTTTCCAACAAAAGAACTGTATGCTGAAACAAAAATATTAACAGTCAGACAATTATACATATTGAAAACCGTATTAAAAATTCATTCCAATACCTTGTTTGATATGGTAAATTACCGCAATAAAAGACGAATTAACAATATGGTACAATCGTCGCTATTTTCGTCTATGTTTGCTCAAAGACAATTTTGCTACCTTGGCCCTTTTATTTATAAAGAAATCAATAGACAATTAAAAATATATCCACTTACTCTTTTTAAATGTAAAATTGTGCTAAGTACATTTCTTACTGGGCTAGACTATGGAGAGACTGAATCATTTTTGTACCTCAACATTTAAAATAAATTGTACATCCCTTTGCTACCTCCACACAAGCACACACACACACACGAACACACACACACGCACATACACACACACCATCACAAATACACACCGTGTGCACGCACTCCTTCATACAGGACACTGTGCACATAAATGCAGAAACAAATTTATTATATGTATAATAATAACATCTCATATTTTAGTTTAATTTAAGATATATTTAATCTGTTGTTATTACAATAGTTTTTATCCAAACATTGTATTCATACACTAGTACACAGTAATGTTTCAAAAAAATTCAAATGTTAAAAAAATATATATATATATACTTATAAAATAAATGTATATTCCAAATTAATTTAAGTATAACACTACTCTTAGCTTTTTTGTTCCGTGTGCAGTTTATTGCAACGGCATATGGCTGTGGTAAAATCAAGGTTTATCGATAAATTGTTTCTTGGTTTGGCTATTTATTTTCTTGTTTACTAAGATCTTTATTATATAATTTTTTCTTTTCATCTGATCTGTGTACTAAACTTTCACATTTATTCTTAAGTAAATGCTAAGTTAAGAACCTTAATTAGTAAATCGAATATAGGGCCCATTTTAAATAGTAATACCTATTGTATTTCAGTAACATTATCAACACTTCAAAATACATTATATATCCGCTTTTAATTTAACATACCTAAAATAAAATATCTTCATCAGTTGTTAAAATATTTAACCAACTTGATATCGATATCTTTGCCCTGCTACAGCTACATGTCACATCTCTGTATAATAACTTCCACACGTATAGTGTTGCGGGTCATTTTGTCTTGGCTTAAAAGCGAATTTTCAAACTGCCTTCATTTTCGTGTGTTCATTTATATTTAATACTGGGTAACAAATAAGTAAGAGTGACAATTTTTAGTAAGTAGGAGACTAATGATACGTATATACTCGTATACGTATCATTAGTAATTTACATATTTGTGGGAATACACTTAGCAGTCGTAACACAGGTTAACCTAGTACGGCTGCTAATGTAAGGTAAATAGGTATACTGTGTATTATCTTAGGACTTTGTTATTAAAGTAATTATTTTATAGCCTGTATGTATTGTTTTTATGGGAAATAAAACAATTTGTAATTTGTAATTTGTAATAGGTTATTTTTGATTAGGTAAGTGCCTACAATCATCGCTAAGTTTACCATATAAACTTTCGTACTACCTTAGGTATAAGTACCTACTACAAATATACATACTTATTCTACTAATTTACGTAGGTAGATACATAGTACTAACTTTATTATTTGCTGTGACCTTATAGCTATGTAGATAGGTATGCAATGTAATGCGCGCCTGCGAATGTCGACATCGCTGACAGTTGCGTGCCTAGGCAGGCCTATATGATAAATGATAATTATATCGTAGATAGGTAGGTATCTTCCATTGAGCTTCTAATTCTAACCCTTTACTACTTTGTGTTAGGTAGGTACTTTCTCGAAGCTATATTACTGCTTAGACTATATTCTAAAAAGAATGCGGACTACCTACGTCCATACCACATCTAACCAAATGCAGCTTTTTATATTGTCTAAGTGTTGCTAAAATGATTAGGTACTCACCATAGCTATCATGACCTGCGTATTGACTAATACCTACTAGGTTCTAACTTAGGTGAGAGTAGGTGAGTACCTAGACATAGTTACGTATTTATATTACCCAAGTACCTACCTATCTATATGGATTATGGCGTCCGACACTTACTATCACGCACAAACTAATCAAATGCGAAAGAAAATCCGGTCCCCAACTCCCAACATATGTAAATATATATATATATATATAAGTACGTAAGTAGGCATAGGCACTACATATTGGTAGTGTATACATACGTGCACACCAAAAAGCAACAGGGCATTCCTACAATATAATAGTATGTTCTAAGATCGCGGCGCGATGCACGTGACTTTTGGTAGTGTGCGTTTTGTTAATTATATATTAGTGTGCTGCGCATGAGACCCGCCCGCCCGCTTCCCTCACCGCGGAATGGAAGTATTGACATGAGATGCCCAATATTTTGAACGAAAAACTAGCGCGCAAAACTATGTGTGCCGACCTTTGGCTCTAGGATGTTTATGATTATACTACTGGATGTATTTGTTTTCCAAAATTGTATCTAAAATGATCATGAACTGAGCTATGCTTCTATGTAAATAATTTTAGGGATGTCATGCTCTATAAGTCGTTTATTTACGACTAAACATGCGCTAAAATTCGTGATATTACAGGGATGTTTCGAGGCTTATAACTATCATGTGAAGATTTTTTTTACAAATCGGTGCCAAGACAAGCCTAGATAATGAAGAGATAAATCGATATCATGCTTAGTTCTGGACCTAAAACCTCAAATAAGGGAGTGATCATCCTACGGCGTTTGTATGGAAAAGTTACCGGCCAGTTCAACCTTAAGAGCTACACTATACAAACACACGAAGAGCCTAGTGACAGTTCAGGTACTCACGAATATAGAATTTATACAGATGGCTCTAAAATGACTACAGGTACAGGAGCAGGTAGTTTCTCCGAAGAATTTAACATACACATAGCAACAGGCCTGGGTGCACACAACTCCATATTTCAAGCCGAATGTGTGGGTATTATCCAGGCTTTGACTGCGCTACTGAGTAGAAAGGTAAATGGTCATTTTATCAAAATCCTCTCGGACAGTACTGCAGTTCTACGAGCCCTGAAACGACATGATCTATCATCGGGGCTGATCATACAGTGCCATCAGCTACTGGAAGAAGTAAGTAGTCACAATAACAAAGTTACTCTTCAGTGGATAAAAGGGCATAGTGGGTCTAGAGGCAACGATGAAGCAGACGAGTTGGCGCGGAGAGGTTCGGGTCTTCACCCTGCAGGACCAGAGCCTCTGATGCCACTTCCATTCAGCCAAGTCCGGGCTTGGATCCGCCAAAGAACTAAAAACTTACAGCAAAATTACTGGGCAGGTACAATAGACTGTAGACAGGCGAAAGAAGCTTTCCCAGAGTTAAACTTAAGGTACTCTAGAAGGCTCCTCAAGCTTAAAAGAGACAAATTACGACGGGTAGTTGGAATTGTCACTGGTCACTGTCATCTAAACAAACACCTGTTTACTATAGGTGTCACAGACAGCCCCCTGTGCAGAGGCTGTATGGAAGCAGAGGAGACAGCCGCACATGTGCTCGTCGAGTGCAGCAGTGTGGCGTCCCAAAGAGCAGAGCACCTTGGTACGCCAGGGACCGTCCGGGAGGCCTGCGCCGGCATCAGCGAGCTGCTGGCCTTCCTGGCCGATATTGGATGGCTGGATTAACGACAGCCTCCAAACTCCACGCAAAATAGGCCGCACAAGAGCGGCAAAATTGCGGAAAAGAGCCCGCACACCAAGTACCAAGTAAGTAAGAGCAGCATAGAATTGTTCATGATAAGCTCATAATGTACACTAAATCCAAGACATTTAAGTAAGGGGATTAATCTACACTCATGTGCAACTGAATCAACTCAAGCTGTATCTTATATATAAAATTCTCGTGTCACAGTTTTCGTTGCCATACTCCTCCGAAACGGCTTGACCGATTTTGATGAAATTTTTTGTGCTTATCCGGTATCTATGAGAATCGGCCAACATCTATTTTTCATCCCCCTAAATGTTAGGGGTACCCCTAAATTTTACTTTTTATTCTTTAGACAAAATTTTTAATTTCTATTTTTTTATGATACAACATACAAAATACATACAATCCTCAATTTTCACCCTTCTACGATCAACCCTTATTTTTTAAATTATTTATATGGCAGAACAACGTTTGCCGGGTCAGCTAGTGTTGGTATAAAAGTAAGATTTTTCAGAAAATGGCTTTTCCGATTTTTGTTTTGACAGGTACACATCTCCTTAAGTTCTCAGTTTTTCAATTGCAATCTAATGGTGCTACCTCAGAAGCAGCGGCCCAAGTTGTAGCTTTGTTGCAAGCGGGCCATAATCAACAGCAAGTCCCTCGTGAACTTAACATGAGCTAATCAGCTGTTTCAATATATCAGTATATCACGGTTTCAAGAGACTGGTGGCTTCATTTGGAGACCATAAACCAACAGACACCACAGCATATCTGAGACGGATGACCGCTTCATTGTCTTAACTTCGTTGAGAAATAGTCAACCCAAGGGCGTTGATGTGCAACAGGAGCTCAGAAGGGTTCGAGAAGTGGCTGTCAGTCAGTGGAGTGAATAAGTGGACACCTGAAGAAAGCCAATTTAACTTTGAAACGGCCAGCCAGAGGCCCAAAACTGACTGCTGCTCACCGTCAAGCCCGACTTTAATTTGCTTGTGAACACCTCAATTGGACTATTGAGCAATGCAGCTCCATCCTGTTTACTGACAAGAGCAGAATGTGTATCCAGGGCAACGACAAAAGAGGCCACGTATACAGGTGTCCAGGGGAAAGATTCTATCAATGCTGTTTTGCTGAAACAGTAGCATATGGCTGTGGTTCAGCATGATATGGGCTGGAGTATCATATGGACCGAGCTAGTTTTCATGCCTGAGTCTGACAGCTCAAAAGTACGTCAAAGACATTCTCCTCGATCATGTTGTACCTTATGCAGGGTACATAAGAGAAGATTTTGTTTTGATTCATGATAGTGCTCAGTGCCATACAGAAAGTGTTACTCACCAGTTTCTTAGCATAAATGGGACGAGATCAAACAGAGGGTTCGAGCTAGAGATATGGCTCAATCAAGCATCATCAAGCTCAAAACTGCACTAGAGTAAGAATGGAATACAATACCTCAAGATTTTATACAAAAAATTATAATAAAATATAAACAATGAAAAATCGCATGCAAGCTGTTATAAAAGCTAGGGGAGGCAAAACAAAGTATTGATGATTTTAATTTTCGTTACTTTTATTAAAAATACATTTTTTATTCATTATGTTGTTGTTTTAATTTTTTATACATTTCTGTCCAAATTGAATTTCATCAATAATTAATACTCAAATAAGTTTTTCTCATTATGATGTAATTTTATAGAGAAAAGATTAGGCTTTCAAACAAAAAAATACCAAGAAAATCGGAAAAGCTGTTTTAGAAAAAATCTAAATCAAATTTTTATACCAACACACGGCTTGAGGCGATTCAGTTGCATGCAAGTGTATATAAAACTAGTTCAATTACAATATATGTTTAACATACCTCTTCAAGCTTTCCAGATTTAATAGCGTCAAGCCATCGCTCCTCTTCGCTAGAGGTTCCACTTTCTCTACTTTTCTTCTTCTTTTTTGAGGTTGATGGTTTTGGTGGAGTACTTGAAGAGGATCCCGGGATTGACCTACGGGAATCAGAAGACGACTTCATTGTCTGTGCTTTAAGGAGATCAGCGGCTGAGGCACCTTCTACCTCCTTTCCTTTAATTTTTAACTTATAAGGCTTATCCAAGGCATCTTCGTAAGTAATATCGATTGAAGTGTCGCTCTCAAACTCATGTTCTAGTTTTCTTTTTTTATGTTTCTTGTGCTTGTGCTTTTTATGTTTTTTTGGTGGAGGCACATCTGTAAGTAAACATGAATGAATCTTATTTTGTGCCAAGTGTACGGAGGAAAGATGTCATGAAAATGTTCATGAAACTAAACTTGATTTTGCTATTACCAATTACAATTTCGTCATCCGTTGTGCTTGGTTCGCGCTGCCTACGTACCATTTTGTTTTATTTGAATGAATTTACAAGCGAATTCACTTGCAAACCTAATTTAATTTCGAAAATTTCACTGATTGACTCCCTGAAAAACAAAGGGCGTACTCCACTTGACACCCATTTCGTTATTTTCGATAATTTTTATCACATTTTGTCTATGGTGCATATTAAATGTGAAACCATAGATGCAAAATGTGGTCAAAATTATCGAAAATAACGAAATTGTCGTCATGTGGAGTACGGCCATAATCAATCAATGTCAAAATTCAGTTAATTTTTTTATTTTTTTTAGTTCAGTGCTGCCGCTGTGGTCAGCACCAAAAAGAGAAATTGGCCAATACCCCATATAAAAAAGGCCGATTTTTGGGAAGAAATGCTGATTTAAAAATCCAGCCAAGGATAAGTGGAACTCGCACACCAATAGTTTAGTGTTACCACACAATGTATTTTATGTTATGTACGAACAGCCCGTGGGGTTTTGGGCTAGAATGTCACCCCCCCATCTCTTCCCGTGGGTGTCGTAAAAGGCGACTAAGGGAAAAATACCGGAAGGTGGGCAGCAGCGCCTTCTGAGAAATGCACACCAATAACTGCGATCCCCAAGACGCCTGCCAAGCGTGGGGATTATGGCAAACCCCCCCTTATGAATAGCACAAAAATAACTCGGCCCCCAGTCCCCGGCAGCTCTATTATTCCTGGCCCTGGTAGCAGGCCAGGTAACGGTGGAGCAGGGGGTGCGAAGAATCCCCGGCAGATGCACGACTACCAACCTCAAAAACGACGACCCTTGGCCCTGGCAACACAGAACATACGTACGCTCAGGGAGGACCACAAGATTGTCGAGCTGGAGGAAAAATTGAACAAGTTACGCTGGGATGTCTTGGGGTTATCGGAAGTCCGAAGACAGGGACAGGACACCGTTATCCTTGACTCCGGTAACTTGCTCTTCTACCGGGAAGGTCACCAAAAGTCTCAGGGTGGTGTTGGGTTTCTCGTCCGGAGGTCCCTTGTTAACAATGTTGTAAAATTCAAAAGTGTGTCGAGCAGGGTAGCGTACCTTATACTCAGAATCACCAAACGGTATTCGCTGAAGGTCATACAGGTTTACACACCGACCTCGACACGCTCAGATGATGAAGTAGAGGCTATGTATGAGGAGATATCTGAAGCCATACACTCCTCCGAAACATACTTCGCCGTTGTGATGGGGGACTTCAACGCTAAGTTGGGCACACGGAATAGCGATGAGTTGAGAGTGGGGCCATTTGGATATGGGCAGCGGAACCAGAATATATGAAAAATAACAATACAAAATTCCTAACAAAACGCAAATCTCTTTCTTTCATAGATTTCTAGGCTGCGTTCGGAAACCAGTGATTTATCACCAGAGACGTTTAACCTTGATTAACTTATCAGTTAATCAAGGTTAAACGTCATATAATACGTTAAGTAACTTAGCAATTTCTAAGCGAGAATTGAGTAACTCCCGAGGAACTAGTATTCA
Organism: Plagodis pulveraria; assembly: GCA_963890685.1. Taxonomy (NCBI): domain Eukaryota; kingdom Metazoa; phylum Arthropoda; class Insecta; order Lepidoptera; family Geometridae; genus Plagodis; species Plagodis pulveraria. The sequence continues at coordinate 19,608,626 of OY982957.1, forward strand.
TAATTATTGCCCGACTCTTTGCATATATTTTCAATATCAGTATAATTAATCACTAAAATCTTGGAAATATCATTAATACAAAAACGATTTAACTGCTTATAAAAAAAAAATAGATATAATAAATGTATTGTTTTAAAGGAATAAATAATGTGCATCAATGGACCAATGGATAACTGAATCTAATTCACCTGACATGTGAAAATCATTACCCTATTTAGCATCGATGGCGCCTAAAATTATTATTTCTCATTCGCACATTATAGATATCAATAGTGAGCAATGACTTATGGCGCAAATGCTAAATAACTTTGCTTGAACAGATTTAAAAAAAAAATGTTGGTAGCTGTAAGAAAAGAAAATCTTGAATCCTTAACCCATTGTCATCGGCGATAATGATAACAATAGAATTTCATTCATAACTAAGACATAGTGGTCCTGACGATGATTTTATAAATCTGAAACAAATTTTATTATAAAAAAATGTGTTTCAGATTTAAAGAATAAAAAAAATTGCAAATTTGACTCTAAATTACGCTTGTAACGTAAATATCGTTATTGTTCGTGCATAAAAGTATAACAATAAAATAGCAAAACTTTAACAAGAAGGGGACAAGTTAATTTTCATTTTCGTTTTCTTACTTTCTTTCGTTTTTCATTCAAACATATCGCGATTTCACCATCGCTGCGTCTCACTCCTATGCAGTCCGATAGTGACTGGAATTTAACCATTTGACAGCTGCAACATACTTTTTTTTCTATTAAACCTGGTTATCACAAATTCAATTGTCAAATGAACTCGTTTTTCGATCGGCCTATGGAGTGAATGTAATTCATCGATATGATAGTTAAGATTTCCGAACAGCACCTGGGTAAATTTTACATTCACAATGTTATTTCTGAACGCGACCCGAGTAGTTGTGGAACGTTATATCAAATTCCACAACTACCCACATTATATTTATGGAATTTCACAAGTCATCGAAGCATTTTTTTCAAGTACATATTGTGCGACCTTGCCTGATACTCAGAGTAATCTTAGTTGGTCAGAGGCCCCATACACGTTTTGACAATATTTTTAAAACCCTTTTAGAGAATTGTAGGAAAAAACGTGCCAGAACTTTTTTTTAGGTCTGTAGCTATTGAAATATTACGTGGTCTAGGAAAATGTCTCGTAGACGATCCGCTTTGGCATTTTTTGAAGAGGACGATAAGGAAGAACCGCAGAAACAACTTAGGTCAAAGGTGAAATCCGAACCCGTGTTGGACACTATGTAAGTCAATTTACCTTGTATATTAACTTATGGCAAATTATATGTAATAACCAATACTAAAAAAGAAGTTTTATTACGTCTTTATTCCCGGAAGGGTTGGGTCGGCAGAGGTGACAAATAATTAGTAACTTATTCTCAATTTTTGTGAAAAATGTTCTCTAAACGCCGGATTGTTCAGTGCAGAACTCAGCCAGTAAAGGGGGGTTGTCAATCCCCAAGCTTGGCAGGCGGCTTGGGGATCGCAGTATAAGAAGGCAGTTTTCATAAGGCGTTCTTACCCATATACTGGTATTTTCCTTACGTCGCTTCTAATGGCTACCAAAGGAAGATATGGAGGTAGCGATTCTATCCCCGCACCTCACGGACAACATTCTTTATATACGTGAACGTTAGTTTTAGTGTAAGTACATTTCTTTTTTTATATTGTTATGTTTTTATAACGCCTGCTATACGGATTACATTACAAAATTATAAAGTTGCGTCATCATTTAAAAGTACAAAACCAATTGCAAAATTGGTTTTGTTTGTAGTACAACGCAAGTGGTACTATAGATGTAGCTCCATCCCAATATGATGGTTAAAGAACGATAGGAAAAATTTGACTTATGACGTCATTGTCATGTTAGCTCAATTGGTTAGAGCATACCTCAGCTAAAGGGGTGGATGGATGCGGGTTCGAATGCCGCACATGACTTAAATTTTTCTTATCGTATATTTGTAATTTTGTAATAAACATTTCTTTCAAACTACTGAATAAAAATCCCAAAAAATTAATAAAAAAATAACCGACTGAGAAACAAACTGAAAATATGCTAAAACAAAAAGGAACTAAAAAGCAAATAATCGTATAGTTTCTTTATTCGTTTTACATCGTCAATGTAGTCGATAGCCAATCAAATACGCAATATTAGGGATAACTCAAATATTACTCGTCATATCTCAATCAAATCTAAATGGTACCACATGACAAGCACCAGCTTATGAATATAAAAAAGAACATCAAAACTTGTGCACCCTGTAATAAGTTATGAGGTACACACAAAAAAATGCAATTAATCGAGAACCACCTTATTTTTTTAAGTCTGTTTAAAATAGTACAATATAGTAAATTGTGACCCTCATTGAACATGGGTATAGTTTACTTTCTGCACCTTTGTGACGGACGTTACGCACTAATGAAATTATTAGTATTAAAAAGTATCATTAATTTTGGACAGTAAGTATGTAAGTATAACCTTATTTTAACCTCCGTTTGTTTGATTTTTATGCGTTTTTTTTGTAGTTTATTAGGCAATTTTTTGACAACTTCTCACCTGTGGGCGAAGATGTTGTTCAGGTTAACCTAGAACTACTGACTTGCAAGGACAGCTGCCGGAATACACCGTTAGGTTCGAAAATCTGTCGTTTCCTACTGGAGGGTGGATGCCTGGCGGGCATTCGTATAATGCTCTGCCACCATGCTATGTCGACTGCCATCCTAAGACAACGACCGGGACCGACGGCTTAACGCGCTCTCCTAGAACACTCACGCTCAGTAGTAATGCCACTAACGGTCACCAATCCAATCCAAATCATGACCACAGCGGGCGTTGCTTAACTTAGCTGATCGGTTAGAACGGCTAAGCAAACTAAAGCGCTTCGAAATAGAGCGGTTAGTAATATTACCATAAATGAAAAAAAATATAGAAGTCGATAGGTTATCTTCTATTTAAGCGTGTATACAAAAGCCGCGTCGTCGTCGCGTGTACATTAGTCAAGATAAAAAAAAACCGGCCAAGTGCGAGTGGAATTGCGATTACTATCGAGCAAGAAACGGTAAAAAAATCAAGTTTGTTGTATGGGAAAAATATTTATTATATTTTATTTTTAGTATTTGTTGTTACAGCGGCAATAGAAATACATCATCTGTGAAAATTTCAACTGTCTAGCTATCACCGTCTTGAGATACAGCCTGGTGACAGACGGACGGACGGACAGCGTTTACCCTTTGGGTACGGAACCCCAGAACCGGTGTCCATAAGGTGTAAACAAAATGACTGTTGCTATCTGTTGTATGCGGGTTATTTATTTCTGATAGGTTTGTTTGTTATGTAATGTTATTAATTAAATAATTTTATTTCTATCTATCTAAACTTTGACCTTACACGTTGGAAGGCATGTTAAGCCGTCGGTACCGGTTGTAGTCGCGCATGGCAGTCGTTATAACATAGATCTAGGGGGCGTTTTGCGAATGCCTGCCTGATTAGCAACCACCCTCAAGTAGAAAATCGGTCGATAAGCACCTATGCCTGTATACCGCTGTGTTCAGGTACCTGTCCTCGAGAGGAAGTAATTCTAGATTAGCCTGAGCAACTGTTGTTCAGGCTTCAGACGCCATCAGGCGAGGTAGTGGTCAAAGGCTAACCTATCATGCTTAAAAAATAATACCTGTATGTTTAGCCAGCAAGTAGAAAATCGGTTGCCAAGCACCTATCGGTGTGTTCAGGTAGCTGCATTTGAAAGCCAGTTATTCTAGGTTTGCCTATCGGATATATATAAACAAAAATCAACAGATGCTAAACTTGTCACTAAGACATTTACCTCGCGTCAACCGTTTTGGGAACCATTTTGATGCAATGTGGTTTAGTGGCGATGGCGGCTATGGACTGCCATGCAGAAGGTCCATAGTTCGAATCCTGGCGGGCTTGAGTTTGACCTCATGGCGGTAAAGCATTTAGCGAATGCTCGCCGGCAAGTTATATACAATCACGTAGAAAATTTGCCGGCAATTAGGTAGTCAGCGTGTTCTAGCCGCTGTCCTAGAGTATAGATTAGCTACCTTATTCTAGATTAGCCTGAACACCTTCTCCACATCATCACTTACCAACAGATGACACAGTTGACAAGGGGAAGACTATTATAAAAAAACAGCTAGGTGTGTGTCGGGCCTCGCTCTTTTAAGGTTCAGCATTGCATCAGCCCGTATAAGAATAAAATCTTGGTTCTGGTCATACCTTCAAAACTATTATAGATTATAGATGCCCCGTGGGGTCTTGAGCTAGACTGTCACACCCCCTTGCTACCTGTGGGTATTAAGAGGCGACTCAGGGTAAAATCCGGAAGGTGGGCAGCAGCGCCTTCTGAGGAACTGATATCTTAAACTGCGATCTACCAAGACGCCTACCAAGCGTAGGTATTTAGTATAGCAAACTAGATATAGATAGAATATAGATCGGCAATCGTATTTCTTTTTATTCTGTGCGAATTACCATCAGCCCAGCCGTTTGTGGTACATAATATACCGAAATATAAGATTCCCATCTAGTTTAGTTTATGAGGTAACTAGATCCCGTTACAAAATCGGTCTAACAATTATTATTTAGATTAATTTAGAAATTTCTTAGTTCTTCCATTTCGTGCCAGCCTATTCCAGGCATTCCTACGCAGGTTCAATGCCCGGGACCTAAAAATTGTGCTCCAATAATTTCTAAATTAAACTAAATAATTGTTAGACCGTTTTTGATATGGGATCTAGTTACCACAAGAACTATACTAGATAGGAATCTTCAATTTCGGTATATTATGGTTTGTAAATGTGATTTTCGCTTAACACGCGATAGTGATTGGAATCATATTTAGAAATAAATATTTTCACTTTTTTTTATACTTTGCACAGAGGATAAGCATTGCCATACAACGTGGCAATGCGGCCAGCATTTTGGGGACACTGCCTAATGGTAGCGGAACATTGGATTAGTTTCTTTTTTTTTAACTAATTTTAAGTTTTTTAAGTTAAATATGTAGATACGTATAAGTAAAAAAACATGGAGCCGTGAAAACAATTTGTAAAATTTGAGCAACAAAATAGTTTCTTTTTACCTAATATTTAATATTTTCTAGTTCTCTGAAAATTAAAATGTACATAATTTAATGAGCTACGAGTAACATTGCAAAAAGCAAAAAAAAATCGACTTCATTCTTATTTAAACCCTTTAAATATATTTTTCATCACATCTATTCGAAAAGAGCTAGTTTATTCCTCGTAAACAGGGACTAAAGAAGCTTTTCAATCCCTGAGGGACAAAAAGTGATTTGAATTTAAAATGCGGATATTATAAGTAAACGTTCCAATCACCAAAGATATCAATCATAAATATTGTATGAACAAGTTACAGGCTGTTTTCTTTTAAATTAAATATTTTAATTTATTTTATTTTATTTAACAACCGAATAAAATAATATAGTTTCTCAATAACTCATATATAACGTAGTTGTCTATTGCTTCTAGCTGTAAATAAATCGACAACTGTAACGGATGGTAGTGGTAAAATTGTTACGATGCATTTCCAAAATTATTCAAATATAAACATTAGCCTATATTTCTACGAGCCAACAACTACTTTAAGCTCGATTAACTTTGAATCCTTCGCTGCACTCAGGATTCTACTTTAGAATCTTTCGTTCCTCTCTGGATTTCAAGAAACACTTTCGCCTATAAATGGTCGTTTGCACCCTTGGTATACAATCTACTATTATTGAAATTATAGTACAATGATCATCTTCGGGTCTTTTTTTTATGTAGTTGTGACGGATCAAGTACGAGGCCCACCGCCCACCTGATGTTAAATGGACTAACCTCTGCCTATAAAAGATGCATTTCGTCACAAGTCACGAATTGCACTGCGCCCGTCACCTTAAGACATAGTTGTTAAGTCTCATGTGCCTGTAATTTCACTGGCTCTCAAGGACTGCTGCCGTTAGGTGCTTGGCGACAGATTTTCTACTTGAGGGTGGTTGCTAGCCAGGCGGGCGTTCGCCAAATGCTCTTCCACCATGCTTTAAAGCTCAAGTCCGCGGCGGGATTCGAACCATGGACCTTCGGCACGGCAGTCCATAGCCAATGCCACTGACTAAAATGTCAGGTTTGTTCCGTTTACTAGCTAGAGCAATAACATGTTCCAAAACAATTATAAGAGCGTTATAAGCCTACCATTCTTATAAAAGGCGTAATCTAAGACTTTTTTGCTGGTTGGGAAAATACGTAGGTACACCTGTACCTACATACCTCTTCAAGCTTTCCAGATTTAATAGCGTCAAGCCATCGCTCCTCTTCGCTAGAGGTTCCACTTTCTCTACTTTTCTTCTTCTTTTTTGAGGTTGATGGTTTTGGTGGAGTACTTGAAGAGGATCCCGGGATTGACCTACGGGAATCAGAAGACGACTTCATTGTCTGTGCTTTAAGGAGATCAGCGGCTGAGGCACCTTCTACCTCCTTTCCTTTAATTTTTAACTTATAAGGCTTATCCAAGGCATCTTCGTAAGTAATATCGATTGAAGTGTCGCTCTCAAACTCATGTTCTAGTTTTCTTTTTTTATGTTTCTTGTGCTTGTGCTTTTTATGTTTTTTTGGTGGAGGCACATCTGTAAGTAAACATGAATGAATCTTATTTTGTGCCAAGTGTACGGAGGAAAGATGTCATGAAAATGTTCATGAAACTAAACTTGATTTTGCTATTACCAATTACAATTTCGTCATCCGTTGTGCTTGGTTCGCGCTGCCTACGTACCATTTTGTTTTATTTGAATGAATTTACAAGCGAATTCACTTGCAAACCTAATTTAATTTCGAAAATTTCACTGATTGACTCCCTGAAAAACAAAGGGCGTACTCCACTTGACACCCATTTCGTTATTTTCGATAATTTTTATCACATTTTGTCTATGGTGCATATTAAATGTGAAACCATAGATGCAAAATGTGGTCAAAATTATCGAAAATAACGAAATTGTCGTCATGTGGAGTACGGCCATAATCAATCAATGTCAAAATTCAGTTAATTTTTTTATTTTTTTTAGTTCAGTGCTGCCGCTGTGGTCAGCACCAAAAAGAGAAATTGGCCAATACCCCATATAAAAAAGGCCGATTTTTGGGAAGAAATGCTGATTTAAAAATCCAGCCAAGGATAAGTGGAACTCGCACACCAATAGTTTAGTGTTACCACACAATGTATTTTATGTTATGTACGAACAGCCCGTGGGGTTTTGGGCTAGAATGTCACCCCCCCATCTCTTCCCGTGGGTGTCGTAAAAGGCGACTAAGGGAAAAATACCGGAAGGTGGGCAGCAGCGCCTTCTGAGAAATGCACACCAATAACTGCGATCCCCAAGACGCCTGCCAAGCGTGGGGATTATGGCAAACCCCCCCTTATGAATAGCACAAAAATAACTCGGCCCCCAGTCCCCGGCAGCTCTATTATTCCTGGCCCTGGTAGCAGGCCAGGTAACGGTGGAGCAGGGGGTGCGAAGAATCCCCGGCAGATGCACGACTACCAACCTCAAAAACGACGACCCTTGGCCCTGGCAACACAGAACATACGTACGCTCAGGGAGGACCACAAGATTGTCGAGCTGGAGGAAAAATTGAACAAGTTACGCTGGGATGTCTTGGGGTTATCGGAAGTCCGAAGACAGGGACAGGACACCGTTATCCTTGACTCCGGTAACTTGCTCTTCTACCGGGAAGGTCACCAAAAGTCTCAGGGTGGTGTTGGGTTTCTCGTCCGGAGGTCCCTTGTTAACAATGTTGTAAAATTCAAAAGTGTGTCGAGCAGGGTAGCGTACCTTATACTCAGAATCACCAAACGGTATTCGCTGAAGGTCATACAGGTTTACACACCGACCTCGACACGCTCAGATGATGAAGTAGAGGCTATGTATGAGGAGATATCTGAAGCCATACACTCCTCCGAAACATACTTCGCCGTTGTGATGGGGGACTTCAACGCTAAGTTGGGCACACGGAATAGCGATGAGTTGAGAGTGGGGCCATTTGGATATGGGCAGCGGAACCAGAATATATGAAAAATAACAATACAAAATTCCTAACAAAACGCAAATCTCTTTCCTTCATAGATTTCTAGGCTGCGTTCGGAAACCAGTGATTTATCACCAGAGACGTTTAACCTTGATTAACTTATCAGTTAATCAAGGTTAAACGTCATATAATACGTTAAGTAACTTAGCAATTTCTAAGCGAGAATTGAGTAACTCCCGAGGAACTAGTATTCATAATTATTGCCCGACTCTTTGCATATATTTTCAATATCAGTATAATTAATCACTAAAATCTTGGAAATATCATTAATACAAAAACGATTTAACTGCTTATTAAAAAAAAATAGATATAATAAATGTATTGTTTTAAAGGAATAAATAATGTGCATCAATGGACCAATGGATAACTGAATCTAATTCACCTGACATGTGAAAATCATTACCCTATTTAGCATCGATGGCGCCTAAAATTATTATTTCTCATTCGCACATTATAGATATCAATAGTGAGCAATGACTTATGGCGCAAATGCTAAATAACTTTGCTTGAACAGATTTAAAAAAAAAATGTTGGTAGCTGTAAGAAAAGAAAATCTTGAATCCTTAACCCATTGGCATCGGCGATAATGATAACAATAGAATTTCATTCATAACTAAGACATAGTGGTCCTGACGATGATTTTATAAATCTGAAACAAATTTTATTATAAAAAAATGTGTTTCAGATTTAAAGAATAAAAAAAATTGCAAATTTGACTCTAAATTACGCTTGTAACGTAAATATCGTTATTGTTCGTGCATAAAAGTATAACAATAAAATAGCAAAACTTTAACAAGAAGGGGACAAGTTAATTTTCATTTTCGTTTTCTTACTTTCTTTCGTTTTTCATTCAAACATATCGCGATTTCACCATCGCTGCGTCTCACTCCTATGCAGTCCGATAGTGACTGGAATTTAACCATTTGACAGCTGCAACATACTTTTTTTTCTATTAAACCTGGTTATCACAAATTCAATTGTCAAATGAACTCGTTTTTCGATCGGCCTATAGAGTGAATGTAATTCATCGATATGATAGTTAAGATTTCCGAACAGCACCTGGGTAAATTTTACATTCACAATGTTATTTCTGAACGCGACCCGAGTAGTTGTGGAACGTTATATCAAATTCCACAACTACCCACATTATATTTATGGAATTTCACAAGTCATCGAAGCATTTTTTTCAAGTACATATTGTGCGACCTTGCCTGATACTCAGAGTAATCTTAGTTGGTCAGAGGCCCCATACACGTTTTGACAATATTTTTAAAACCCTTTTAGAGAATTGTAGGAAAAAACGTGCCAGAACTTTTTTTTAGGTCTGTAGCTATTGAAATATTACGTGGTCTAGGAAAATGTCTCGTAGACGATCCGCTTTGGAATTTTTTGAAGAGGACGATAAGGAAGAACCGCAGAAACAACTTAGGTCAAAGGTGAAATCCGAACCCGTGTTGGACACTATGTAAGTCAATTTACCTTGTATATTAACTTATGGCAAATTATATGTAATAACCAATACTAAAAAAGAAGTTTTATTACGTCTTTATTCCCGGAAGGGTTGGGTCGGCAGAGGTGACAAATAATTAGTAACTTATTCTCAATTTTTGTGAAAAATGTTCTCTAAACGCCGGATTGTTCAGTGCAGAACTCAGCCAGTAAAGGGGGGTTGTCAATCCCCAAGCTTGGCAGGCGGCTTGGGGATCGCAGTATAAGAAGGCAGTTTTCATAAGGCGTTCTTACCCATATACTGGTATTTTCCTTACGTCGCTTCTAATGGCTACCAAAGGAAGATATGGAGGTAGCGATTCTATCCCCGCACCTCACGGACAACATTCTTTATATACGTGAACGTTAGTTTTAGTGTAAGTACATTTCTTTTTTTATATTGTTATGTTTTTATAACGCCTGCTATACGGAGTACATTACAAAATTATAAAGTTGCGTCATCATTTAAAAGTACAAAACCAATTGCAAAATTGGTTTTGTTTGTAGTACAACGCAAGTGGTACTATAGATGTAGCTCCATCCCAATATGATGGTTAAAGAACGATAGGAAAAATTTGACTTATGACGTCATTGTCATGTTAGCTCAATTGGTTAGAGCATACCTCAGCTAAAGGGGTGGATGGATGCGGGTTCGAATGCCGCACATGACTTAAATTTTTCTTATCGTATATTTGTAATTTTGTAATAAACATTTCTTTCAAACTACTGAATAAAAATCCCAAAAAATTAATAAAAAAATAACCGACTGAGAAACAAACTGAAAATATGCTAAAACAAAAAGGAACTAAAAAGCAAATAATCGTATAGTTTCTTTATTCGTTTTACATCGTCAATGTAGTCGATAGCCAATCAAATACGCAATATTAGGGATAACTCAAATATTACTCGTCATATCTCAATCAAATCTAAATGGTACCACATGACAAGCACCAGCTTATGAATATAAAAAAGAACATCAAAACTTGTGCACCCTGTAATAAGTTATGAGGTACACACAAAAAAATGCAATTAATCGAGAACCACCTTATTTTTTTAAGTCTGTTTAAAATAGTACAATATAGTAAATTGTGACCCTCATTGAACATGGGTATAGTTTACTTTCTGCACCTTTGTGACGGACGTTACGCACTAATGAAATTATTAGTATTAAAAAGTATCATTAATTTTGGACAGTAAGTATGTAAGTATAACCTTATTTTAACCTCCGTTTGTTTGATTTTTATGCGTTTTTTTAGTAGTTTATTAGGCAATTTTTTGACAACTTCTCACCTGTGGGCGAAGATGTTGTTCAGGTTAACCTAGAACTACTGACTTGCAAGGACAGCTGCCGGAATACACCGTTAGGTTCGAAAATCTGTCGTTTCCTACTGGAGGGTGGATGCCTGGCGGGCATTCGTATAATGCTCTGCCACCATGCTATGTCGACTGCCATCCTAAGACAACGACCGGGACCGACGGCTTAACGCGCTCTCCTAGAACACTCACGCTCAGTAGTAATGCCACTAACGGTCACCAATCCAATCCAAATCATGACCACAGCGGGCGTTGCTTAACTTAGCTGATCGGTTAGAACGGCTAAGCAAACTAAAGCGCTTCGAAATAGAGCGGTTAGTAATATTACCATAAATGAAAAAAAATATAGAAGTCGATAGGTTATCTTCTATTTAAGCGTGTATACAAAAGCCGCGTCGTCGTCGCGTGTACATTAGTCAAGATAAAAAAAAACCGGCCAAGTGCGAGTGGAATTGCGATTACTATCGAGCAAGAAACGGTAAAAAAATCAAGTTTGTTGTATGGGAAAAATATTTATTATATTTTATTTTTAGTATTTGTTGTTACAGCGGCAATAGAAATACATCATCTGTGAAAATTTCAACTGTCTAGCTATCACCGTCTTGAGATACAGCCTGGTGACAGACGGACGGACGGACAGCGTTTACCCTTTGGGTACGGAACCCCAGAACCGGTGTCCATAAGGTGTAAACAAAATGACTGTTGCTATCTGTTGTATGCGGGTTATTTATTTCTGATAGGTTTGTTTGTTATGTAATGTTATTAATTAAATAATTTTATTTCTATCTATCTAAACTTTGACCTTACACGTTGGAAGGCATGTTAAGCCGTCGGTACCGGTTGTAGTCGCGCATGGCAGTCGTTATAACATAGATCTAGGGGGCGTTTTGCGAATGCCTGCCTGATTAGCAACCACCCTCAAGTAGAAAATCGGTCGATAAGCACCTATGCCTGTATACCGCTGTGTTCAGGTACCTGTCCTCGAGAGGAAGTAATTCTAGATTAGCCTGAGCAACTGTTGTTCAGGCTTCAGACGCCATCAGGCGAGGTAGTGGTCAAAGGCTAACCTATCATGCTTAAAAAATAATACCTGTATGTTTAGCCAGCAAGTAGAAAATCGGTTGCCAAGCACCTATCGGTGTGTTCAGGTAGCTGCATTTGAAAGCCAGTTATTCTAGGTTTGCCTATCGGATATATATAAACAAAAATCAACAGATGCTAAACTTGTCACTAAGACATTTACCTCGCGTCAACCGTTTTGGGAACCATTTTGATGCAATGTGGTTTAGTGGCGATGGCGGCTATGGACTGCCATGCAGAAGGTCCATAGTTCGAATCCTGGCGGGCTTGAGTTTGACCTCATGGCGGTAAAGCATTTAGCGAATGCTCGCCGGCAAGTTATATACAATCACGTAGAAAATTTGCCGGCAATTAGGTAGTCAGCGTGTTCTAGCCGCTGTCCTAGAGTATAGATTAGCTACCTTATTCTAGATTAGCCTGAACACCTTCTCCACATCATCACTTACCAACAGATGACACAGTTGACAAGGGGAAGACTATTATAAAAAAACAGCTAGGTGTGTGTCGGGCCTCGCTCTTTTAAGGTTCAGCATTGCATCAGCCCGTATAAGAATAAAATCTTGGTTCTGGTCATACCTTCAAAACTATTATAGATTATAGATGCCCCGTGGGGTCTTGAGCTAGACTGTCACACCCCCTTGCTACCTGTGGGTATTAAGAGGCGACTCAGGGTAAAATCCGGAAGGTGGGCAGCAGCGCCTTCTGAGGAACTGATATCTTAAACTGCGATCTACCAAGACGCCTACCAAGCGTAGGTATTTAGTATAGCAAACTAGATATAGATAGAATATAGATCGGCAATCGTATTTCTTTTTATTCTGTGCGAATTACCATCAGCCCAGCCGTTTGTGGTACATAATATACCGAAATATAAGATTCCCATCTAGTTTAGTTTATGAGGTAACTAGATCCCGTTACAAAATCGGTCTAACAATTATTATTTAGATTAATTTAGAAATTTCTTAGTTCTTCCATTTCGTGCCAGCCTATTCCAGGCATTCCTACGCAGGTTCAATGCCCGGGACCTAAAAATTGTGCTCCAATAATTTCTAAATTAAACTAAATAATTGTTAGACCGTTTTTGATATGGGATCTAGTTACCACAAGAACTATACTAGATAGGAATCTTCAATTTCGGTATATTATGGTTTGTAAATGTGATTTTCGCTTAACACGCGATAGTGATTGGAATCATATTTAGAAATAAATATTTTCACTTTTTTTTATACTTTGCACAGAGGATAAGCATTGCCATACAACGTGGCAATGCGGCCAGCATTTTGGGGACACTGCCTAATGGTAGCGGAACATTGGATTAGTTTCTTTTTTTTTAACTAATTTTAAGTTTTTTAAGTTAAATATGTAGATACGTATAAGTAAAAAAACATGGAGCCGTGAAAACAATTTGTAAAATTTGAGCAACAAAATAGTTTCTTTTTACCTAATATTTAATATTTTCTAGTTCTCTGAAAATTAAAATGTACATAATTTAATGAGCTACGAGTAACATTGCAAAAAGCAAAAAAAAATCGACTTCATTCTTATTTAAACCCTTTAAATATATTTTTCATCACATCTATTCGAAAAGAGCTAGTTTATTCCTCGTAAACAGGGACTAAAGAAGCTTTTCAATCCCTGAGGGACAAAAAGTGATTTGAATTTAAAATGCGGATATTATAAGTAAACGTTCCAATCACCAAAGATATCAATCATAAATATTGTATGAACAAGTTACAGGCTGTTTTCTTTTAAATTAAATATTTTAATTTATTTTATTTTATTTAACAACCGAATAAAATAATATAGTTTCTCAATAACTCATATATAACGTAGTTGTCTATTGCTTCTAGCTGTAAATAAATCGACAACTGTAACGGATGGTAGTGGTAAAATTGTTACGATGCATTTCCAAAATTATTCAAATATAAACATTAGCCTATATTTCTACGAGCCAACAACTACTTTAAGCTCGATTAACTTTGAATCCTTCGCTGCACTCAGGATTCTACTTTAGAATCTTTCGTTCCTCTCTGGATTTCAAGAAACACTTTCGCCTATAAATGGTCGTTTGCACCCTTGGTATACAATCTACTATTATTGAAATTATAGTACAATGATCATCTTCGGGTCTTTTTTTTATGTAGTTGTGACGGATCAAGTACGAGGCCCACCGCCCACCTGATGTTAAATGGACTAACCTCTGCCTATAAAAGATGCATTTCGTCACAAGTCACGAATTGCACTGCGCCCGTCACCTTAAGACATAGTTGTTAAGTCTCATGTGCCTGTAATTTCACTGGCTCTCAAGGACTGCTGCCGTTAGGTGCTTGGCGACAGATTTTCTACTTGAGGGTGGTTGCTAGCCAGGCGGGCGTTCGCCAAATGCTCTTCCACCATGCTTTAAAGCTCAAGTCCGCGGCGGGATTCGAACCATGGACCTTCGGCACGGCAGTCCATAGCCAATGCCACTGACTAAAATGTCAGGTTTGTTCCGTTTACTAGCTAGAGCAATAACATGTTCCAAAACAATTATAAGAGCGTTATAAGCCTACCATTCTTATAAAAGGCGTAATCTAAGACTTTTTTGCTGGTTGGGAAAATACGTAGGTACACCTGTACCTACGGTAAGGTTATTAATGTATTATTTTTTTGGCTTATGTTTAACTTACCACCAGATATAGTAGAGTAACATAATTATAACAGACAAAAATAGTAAATGATCACTAAATTTAAACCTGCATTTTAATGTTATCTTATATAAGTTTGAACACCTCGCTATCCTATTTAAGCAAAATTACTCAAAATAAATCATTGTTAACTTAAAAGTAGTAAATGATCACCAAAAGTAGTATGTCATCACCAAAATAAAATTCTTGTAGCGTAGTTGTAGTTACAAGTACACTAACGCTCTTCCTCGCTTCGCTCGTCGTCGCACCTAAATATGACTTTGCCCTAGACTAAATGATATTTAACCCCTCGCTAAAATATAGTGATCATTTACTACATTTGGTGTCCCATTAAAATTTTTGGTAAAATAAGCATCAAAGCATTTTATGGTGGTTATTATTTTAAATCCCTTAGTTTTTTTAATGTACAAACTCGAAATGAATATGTTTTTTTTGTCTGACTATTATTTTTGTTCTTAACTCTATGAAATGAACTCATGGCACTTATAACTGCGACCAATCAGAGGACGGTTCACTATTTCGCGGGCGATTATGGATCGTTAGATTATAAACTGCCAGCTAGATATCGACAGTTTATAATCTCACTAGATTTTTTATAAACTTACGAATCGTACAATTATCCGGTGACATATATAATACAGTGGTCAGATGCATGTAAATAAATATTTTTTATAAGGTACCCACATTTGAAATCTGATTCTAAAAGTATGTTACCTCTGTATGATTTTGTAGTGTTAATCGTTAATAGTGTGGTGAAACAACATTCCTTTATCACAACCTTTGTGTACTCCGGTAAGGATTCATACGATATTATTGGTATGTTTTTTTTAAATATTTTTATGTTTGCAATAACGCCTCCTATGTGGATTAATATCCATCTCAATACGATGGTTAAAGAACAATAGGAAAAACTTGATTTATGATGTCATGCCATGTTAGCTCAATTGGTTAGAGCATACCCCGGCTAAAGGGGTGGATGGACGCGGGTTTAAATCCCGCACATGACTTAAATTTTTCCTATCGTATATTTGTAATTTTGTAATTTTAGTTGTGCTTTTGCTATAATTTAGAAAAAAATGCATTTCTTTCTTTTCAGTTTGTAATTAAGTAATTGGTTTACTGTTAAGGTATTGGTATTACTGTGGGAAATTTTTAATAATGCTAACGTACAATTTTTTTTAGAAAGTCACGTCATACTGTATTCTTTTATTATAAAATAACAGTACGTTAAATACTAACTGTAAGTATGTTTTTAGAATACTCTGTTAACTATTGATTATAAATTTACAAAAAATAATGTACATTTGTAAGAGAAGTAGACCACCCACAACACAGGGTATCCTAGTGTGGGGGCTAGTGTGAATTAGTAATTATGAATCCAAAGTTATAAAATATAATAAAGTAATTTAGCTTATAAGTTTTTTTTAGTAAAATGTTATATTAATTGCTTCTTCTACATGAACTTATAACCAACATTTATAGTGATTTCCCATAATATTGTCTGATCAATGTAAGAAACTGTTTTGGCACAATAAAGTATATTATTACTATACTAAATTATACTTGAAAATTGAAGGTTATGCAAATATTATACTTGAAAATTGAAGGTTATGCAGAATCTACGGTTCAAGAGTATTCTTAGTGTAGATTCTGCACGACAATATTGTAACAGAATAATAAACACAAGGCATTTTAGCTTAGTATTATGTACTAAGTATCAGTTACGCGCTGAAGCCCGTGCTCGTCGCTTCGCGCAATCGTGACTCCCAGACGAAGGACTTCAAAACAGTCCAAAACTGGTCGGAATCTTTCCGGTAAATATAACGCGGGTCCTAGCCGGTTCCTAATAAGTTAGTATTATGCAACTTATTATGTAACAATGTTACCTTGTCCCATAATAAGTACCTATGTAATGTACATATAGATAATAATAGATCTTTAAGTTACTCGTATGCATTGTACTTTAGATGACAAAATAAATTATTATTAAGTATTGACGCGGAACCCTGACTGCGCTTCCGACTCTTTCTTGGACGTTTATTTATACAAACAATTAGCTATACTTACAAACTTATTTTTATAGTTATATGTATCTATCTATATTTAGACTACCAGCACCTACTATTATTTATTATATTGCATTCGTTTCGAAGGTTTCATTTCCGCCAGAGATGAAAATTTTTCTATTATAACTTTTCGAGTTCCGTACGCAAATGACAAAACGGATCCCCATTTATGAGACTGGGCTGTCTATCTGTATTCCGTCCGTCGTCGGTGCGTTTATCCATAGGTACACGCGTCACGGGTCTCTACTTCAATCGGAATAACTTACAAACATGAAATTTTGATATTTTGTGTAAACGTGAACCCACACACATCTCACCACATGGTAAGTGATCATGTGGCCGTAGGTGTTCTTCAGGCTAACCTAGAATAACTGGTTCTCAAGGATAGCTGCACATCGATAGGTGCTTGGCGACAGGTTTTCTACTTGAGGGTGGTAGCTAGCCAGGCGGGCATTCCCAAAATGCTGTAACGACTGCCATCGTAAGAAAACAACCGTCACCGATGGCTTCTTTCCGAAGCACGGAAGCGCTCAGTAGTAATATCACTAGCGGTCACCGATCCAAGTCATGACCGCGGCGGACGTAGCTTAACTTTGCTGATCGGTTAAGAACGGCTAAGCAAACTTCGCTACGAGCGCTTCAAATCGTGAACCCAAACGTGAATAAGAGACTAGAAATTCAATTATATATTTCAGGGGTTCAAATTCATGAGATGTTAGCCGACAAAAAGCTTTTTGCAAAACCATTAGTATAGTACGTAAATATTTGTATATTAAGTTCAGAGAGAACAATGAAATTAAATTAAAATTATATGTGTAAAAGTAAATTTTACGTTTGATGGGTGTGTTAATGTGTGTGAGGGTGTGTGTAGGGTGTTTATATATGAGTGGGGAAGTGTGTGCTTGGATATTTCATTGTGAAGAAGCCCAGTAGAGTCTTGTGGGTCAAGTGTGCGCAGCGTCTAAGTGTGCGCATTCAAAATATCTCCAAAACTATATAGAGCTAAGGAACGGCAACCCCCCTCTCCAGTGCCCCGCGGGATATCCTGTGAAGCGCTCGTTTTACAGTGGCTGCTAGCGCGCCATTTTAATCTTACAGGTAAATGAAGATTTTTGCTAAAATATTTACGATATTTTGTCATATTTGACACGTAATCTTTTGTAGTCATGTAAACTATTTGAAAATATGCTATTTGCTATCGAGTACAACATAATATCTAGTTTGATAATTGCCAGTGTTTGAGTTGTTATGTTGACGCAACAATCAACAGCATTCATACAATTCTGTTTCGATAGTTTGGGTTAAGTGTGCGCAGGAACCTGTCGTGTAAGTGTGCGCAGGCGCATTCTTACCCTGCTTGCAAATCTTTTTACATATGTTGCTATTTTTTGTTTTAGAGTTCAAATATGCATTCACAATTCCTCGAGATTATCTAAGGAAAGTTCCGGATGTATACAAGCTCTGCCGAAAGTAAAATCACAAAATCAACGACAAAAAGGTGACACTAGATGTATGATGAAGTAACTGAGGATTTCTACGTTCCAATTGATCTCATATTTCAATTTAAGATGATTGTTATGTTGATTACTTTAAGTAACTATGATGAAAATTTTAATAATTATGTTAATGTTCTAAAAATATGTCCTTATTTGGTGTTGCGTACACTTACCTACAGTGCTGCGTACACTTACCCCTATACTGGGGCAAGTGTGCGCGTATGGAACGGTCTTTGTTTTCTATAATTTCTTAAAATATAAGCTACTGACAATACTATTATTGTGTATAATTTGATAACAAATAAACAGTCTTACTAATTAACACAGTTTTTTTTCAGTCTACACATAATTTTCGAGTCTATGAAGCGTCAAAGTTTAAATGCGCACACTTGACCCACATGACTCTATATGGATGTGTATGTGCAATGTAAAAAAAATACATTTCGGGAGCTTTGGCACGAGTCTGATTCACACTTCGTTTTTAGAGTTCTTTATTAGAAAGCTGGACCCTATTACTAAGCCTCGGTTATCCGTCTGTACGTCCGCCCGTTATTTCAGATGAAGTCGTCATTGACTGTCATGTCAGACTGAGGCACAAAATAAAAAGGACTGAGGTCGTAGGACTCGTTTCGCATGCGAGAGAGACATATTTAAGCCGCGTTGACACGATCATAGTACTCTCGGACCGAGTGCCCTCGTTTGAGTCTACTCCATACGAGTGTACACGGATAGTGGTTTACACATATCAAAGTTAACTCGTTTTCAATTACAATCAAGATCATTATTCAATGTGCCACAGACGGATTTGTTACGGTGTCGAAGCTGTTGCAGACATATTTATCAAAGAGTTTGCAAATCATACAAGCAAAAGCAGAAGCCACGGAAGGGAACATCTGGCGTCCCAAACCCAGAAAATGGATTTTACGGCGCAAAGAGCAGGGTGCATCTGACAATTTTCTACTTCAGTAGAAATAAAAGATTACATATAAAACCATTTAAGGCTTAACATTGAACAATTTGACTATGTATTATTATTAGCCGCCATTGTTTCACAATATTCATCCGAGATACCTCGTAACAATAGGACGCCGCCGTCCCAGTGTGCTCGTATTACTGGTTCTAACAAATCTCACAATACGAGTAGCGTCCGAGTAGGTATCCTCTCGGTCCGAGAGTACTCTGATCATGTCAACGCAGCTTTACGTACAGATTCCACATTCATGTGATAAGAATAGGTCAACTTGGTCACATAAAATAGGAAAAATGATACTACAATATTCAATATTTTATATATTTTTCTGTTATGTTACTCACCGTTTATGAGCTTAAGACCTACAGTAGACAGACAACAGAGTGACCGAGCCCTAACCACAGCCCAAAAGTCAAAGTTGAGCCCATTTCGGTATATTTTACCTATGAAGTCTGAACTCGGAACCCTAAAATGAAGGTCCTTGTATGTTTTTTATAGGTGCCTACATAATGGAGTAGATCCATCTTCATAACAATGTATTGTATCTACAGATATCTGGTAGGTTGTGTTCATTAGATAGATAGGTAGGTAGTTTTTATGAAACTGGCTGGTTTAGCAAGTTAGGTGAGTCATAAAAAATAAGTTTTTGTGCCTTGATTCAGAACTGGATTTCTGAGGATCGAGACACAACCAAGTTTCATGCATAAGTATTAAGTATACCTACGAGGAAGGTGAATTACTTGACTTAAACCACTTAACAGTTTAGTTCTACCCCTCGTATCCACAACTGCACTGATGACTTTCAGTAGCAGTAGAACTGGTTGTCTTCATCCGGAGTACTGCCTCCATACTGTGTTCCGGTTTGAAAGGTAAATGCACTGGATCGTCCATTGCTGAACACAGCCTCCCCTATCAAGGAAGCGCTCGTGGCAAAATTTGCTTAGCCGTTCAAGTTAAGCAACGTCCGCCGCGGTCAGGAGTTCAATGGGTGACCGCTAGTGACATTACTACTGAGCGCTTCCGTGCTTCGGAAGGCACGTTAAGCCGTCGGTCTCGGTTGTTTTATTTGGATGGCAATCGTAACAGTGGTGTGGTGGGCATCGGGTATGTGGTAAGCATCTGGCTAGCTACCACCCTCAAGTAGAAAATCGTCGCCAAGCATCTAACGGTGTGTTCCGGCAGGTGTCCTTGAGAACCAGTAATTCTAGGTTAGCCTGAAAAACATATTGGACCACCTCATCACTTACCATTAGGTGAGATAGTGGTCAAAGTCTAGGCTATCAGCTATAAAAAAGGATGTTTTTGCCATAATCCCCACGCTTGGCAGGCGGCTTGAGGATCGCAGTGTAAGGTGGCAGTTCTTTAGAAGGCGCTGTTCCTGACCTTCCAGTTTTCACCTTTAGTCTCCTCTTACGAGACCCACGGGAAGATATTGAGGGTTGAAATTCTCACCCGGTACCCCACGGAAAGTTTTAAACAATTTAGTTGTCAACGACCAATACAGGGTTAATCCATCACGATAGCATATAAAAATACTTGACTTGGAGAAGAATAAACATAGTCTCTAAGTAGGTATTAAGGGATTGATATCAGTTACGAGGGGCGGCTGAGAAGTTTTGAGCCTAAATACCTTTTAGTCTTGCTAATCACTCGCGCTGCCACCACTAATTGCGAGTATCCTAAGTAGTAAATATAACAAGTTTCATGTCATTAGCATAATTTCGCTTTAAGTAATTGAACCGTAAACATTATAATGTCAGTCATCCACGCTTTGCATGAAATCGGAGTACAGAGCTGTCATAAAATTCCTCACAAATAAGAACAAAACACCGACGGAAATGTTTGAAAAGATGTCTGCAGTATATGGGGAGTCTGCCCTTCATTTGCCACCATAAAACATTCGTTAACCACTTGGTTATCGTGGATCGTTCAAAAAAAGATCGTTATGAGCCGAAATTTTGTGCTCTAATTACAATTACTTCGTCTCCTATGACGGTTGAAGTACTACAGCGCTACAGTACCTTAACCGTCATAGGACGGATCATATGGGTAATCAATCAGACCACTAGACTTCATCTGATCGAAAGAAGAGCTTTTTCAAAGATGTCGCCTATAGGAACACTTCTATATTTCTAAATATGATTAAATGCACTATCGCATGCTAAACAAAAATAACTTTTACAAATTTTAGAGCCTAAAATTTCTTACCTCGAGTGGCTCAGTCGAGTGATCCTCGGTAGCCTAGTGGTTACGGCATTCGGTGCGTAAAATCGAGGGACATGGGTTCAATTCCCACTCGAGATGAGTGGGAATCGAACAACATTTCGGAAATAAAAAAGGAGAACATTGATGGGGTTTTCGAAATCACCCTGTCATACCTTTAGTAGTTACGAGATAGCAATGTTTTTAAAAATGATAATTTGTTAGCTTTACGATCTTTGTCTTGTTACAGAATGGAACACAAAGACGTGGTGCAGCGAGGGGACGTTCTTCAAATAAAATTGGTGGTGACGAACTACAACACCCCCTGCGCAGTCAAGAGCACTCCAGAGTTCATCATCAACGGAGCGGCCGTGTTCCAGGTCCGAGTGATCGCCAACCAGATCAACAACGGCCACACCAACACATACGTCAACCTCATATTCGTAAGGTTCTTAAAGCAACGCCCAGATCTAGAAGATCTCACGTACACGATAAAGTTCACCTGCAAAAAGTTCGCCATCACCAATAAGAAATTCACCAGCGACGACGGCACCTGGCATCTGATCCACGAGTATAGGAAACAGCAGTACTCTTTTGATGTCGCCGTGGAGATGGATGTTCTATCTAACGTGAACTCTTTCGCGCCGCTATTTGATGATGATGAGTTGACGGACTTTGAGCTGCGCGGGGAAGGAGGAGCTATACGTGTACATAGAGCCGTCCTGGCCGCAGCCAGTCCCGTCCTGCGCCGTATGCTTTGCGGCTCCTTGTTGGAAACCAAGGAAGGGCATATCGATGTACCTGGAATCTCGCGTGTAACTCTGCAGGACCTAAAGAACTTCGTGTACTTACGCACGCTTCCAAACGTGGGCTTGGAACACTTGTTGCTCCTGGCTTCGTACTATATAATGCCGGATTTGGAGCAGAAGTGTGTGGACAAGCTGGTGCAAAGTCTGACCGCGCATAACGCGTTTGATCTCTTTGAGTTTGCGACCAAGAATAAGGTGTCTCGGCTGACGCTGGCTATATTGGAGTCTGTGCAGAACGGGGAGGTGCAAGTGAAGGATATCCGGCAGCATGCGTATGGCACTAAATGACTAGCGGCTCGCGGGGGGAAGCGAGGCGTGCGGGGGCGGCGCGGCTCGCGGGCTAGAGGGCGGAAATAACAAGCGCAAGCGAATTTGTCACAATAATTAACACAATGACGGTTTTTTTTTGCTGACTCTGTCATGATCAGTATGTCTATGATCATTACTTATGCTTGCAATAAATAATTTATGAGGAAGATCTACATGTCAGCGTCTGAAAATCTACATAGCCACTTGCCTTCGCGGCTTCTTTCAGGGGGTCGAAGTTCGAACCAATTTGCGACCGCCATTTTGAACTTTTGTGATAGTTATCTTGGTTCGGAAGATTACTCGACCCTGTGGCGCCCCCCTTTTTGGATTCTGACTTCATAAGATTTTTTAATGGTGGTAAAGACTGATATAGATCGTGAAATACTTACTTATTGTTATAAACAGTGTGATGGTGTCAAAGGAATGTGATTAATATTTTTAGCTGCAGTGCGGCGTGGTCCTGTTACAGGACTACTGTGTGAATATAAACTTCTCAAAGACTGTAATATCAGATCTTATGTAAGGAATAGAAATAAGTAAGTATCGGCTTACTGCTGATTCTAATAACCTAATTGGAATAAAATATACATGAAATAAATGAATGATATTAGATTTATTATATGTAAGTTGTATGTTTTTGATGTACCTAGTTGATGTTTTGGTTTGTTTGATGCTCTCTAATGCATGGTAAAACTTGAATTGAATGTACCAAATTTTTTTCTAAAGTAAGGGTTATCTAATGTTAGGAGTTTGCCATACCGGAATTTAATTAAGGGCGTATTCCATTTGACGCCAATTTCGTTATTTTCGATAATTTTGACCACATTCTGCGTCTATGGTTGTGATCACTGTGATCGTTTGTAACTGTTCTCCCCTGTTCCATTTAGGATAAGAACGCTAAGAATGCCACTAAAATTTGCCACTTTTGACATAAGATGTAGGTAATTCAAACTGCCCCAGTATCTTCATAGCGTTTATGGCCAAAATAATGCCAAGACCCAAGTGGAACCAGTTTTTGGGAGTGTGGTCGTTTTTCTCGTTTTTGGCGAATATAACTCCAAATGGTACGCACCCTAAAAACAAGCATAGAATCATATCACGCCATCAGTGCACGTGGAGACGTCAATTATCTTTTAATTCGACATTATGTACTTCTTTTGACATGCTAATGAAAAGTGTGAGTGTGATTATCGTCGATTAGTGTCTCGCCGCGTTCGAGACAATAACACAGTCAATGTCCGAGATTAAAAGTCGGGACGATAAAGTGATGTCTAATCCGGCCATCGGGCGTGAGTTGTTCTGGTTCTCGTCCGTTTCTACTATACTATATATATATAATAAGTTACCTATTACTTAGTTTGGAAAAATATGTTCTGTATTACTACAAATTGTTCGTTGCAAACAACTTCTTTCTTCCTTTTACAATCATTTCTAACGGCCATTCAATTGTGCTAAAAATACACATGAACAATTTCACTCTTTATTATTTACTTAATTTTATTATTGCGGATATATCCTACAGCCAGACACTCCATGTCAAGGAAGTACATATAAGATTAATACTTGATATGATTTTCATTACCAATAATTGCAAATCGAAAAAAAGACGCAAAAGTCTTTTCCATTGCTTAGGTTTATATAAGAGATTAGATAATAATATTGCTTACAACGCTGTAGATTTGCACCTATCCCAAATAGCTGGCAAACTCCTTCCTCAATTCATGTACTTTGATATTATTAATAATATACTTACTTTAGATTAAAACTTTCGTGAGTTGTATACGTACGTAAACAATTTTGAACCTATTATTTCACTTCTACTCTCACCTATTATATCAGCCGAGCAGTTTTATCTCGACCGGTTTCGCGACTTTCACGGTCGCTTCTTTATGGAGTACGTGCGGTCCCGACCGCGACCGCGCACTGACATGCATGTGCATGCGTTGACGCGGTCGGCTGATAGGAATACGTAAGTAAAATCGGTTCAAAATTGTTTAAATATATTTAATACGTACTTTATAACAATTGTTATGTAGTATAAAAAGTTTATGATATTGCGTGTAATAATATGTAGCATAAGCACTTATCATTATTTTAATAATATGTAATAGGGAGAATAGAAGAATACAATGATTATTATTTTTGCTGTGATTGTAGATGGCATTGTTGTAATTTTTATTAAATGGACCATTTTTTATTCAAGTATGTAAAAGATAATGGTGCCGATTCAAGAGTGCATTTACCAAAACCATTTTATTGCATAGTAATGGGGTATTTATTTGCCCGCCTATTTACCACCATCAAGTAGAAAATCAGTCGCCAATCACCTAACAGGTTGTTCCGGCTGTTGTCCTTGCCAATCATAGTAATTTAATTTCTACAACATCTTTGACCATATCATTTATCAACATTAAAGATAATGATCGAAGGCTAAAAATCTGCTAAAAACTGTGCAAAATTTAAATTGTTTAAAGTTAAATGTGTCAATCAGAATTATTGGGAGTTCTGATGCCTACGTTACGTCTAAAATGCTCTAACACTTTTTTAATTACACAGTTTGGTATTCTTAAGTGCCCTGTGAATGATCAAATTTGCTTGTCAAACTTCTCATTTTCATCAAACAAGAGCTTTAAACGATCAAACAGACATCAGACAAGTTTGTCAATCTTGCCCTCAGTTTTGGTCACTATTAGTTTCGCGCTTAAAACTTGTACGTTGTTTTTTTTTTTTACTTTTTCCTCCGCCATATACGCTTCTTTAATACATTTGTTACTTTTTACTGTCGCACTTCTCTTTTTTTTCATACACCTATCGAATCTGTCGATTTGTTTTCTATAACCTTGACATACCTACATTATATTAATAAAATGCAAAATAAATTCATTGTCCGTAATGTTGATACTCAGCGCTTTCTCGTCCATGCTCTGTAGTCATTGGCTAAGATCTTGTTTGACAAAACCGTCGCTCACCTTCAAACCTGCGTATCAAACACGCCGTCACTAGATTGATTTTCATCAAACCCGTCAAACACGTATTATTTGACCTCTTATCATACAAAGCGGATAATATCGTCCATTTCTATTGTCATAATTATCTACGATGTTTATGGGAACGTGAATGAAATGCAAACGTGTCAAACAAAGCAGCGAAGGATCTTATGTTTTGCCAAACAATTTGATCATTTACAGAGTCGTATCCTATGCATAGCGAACGCATGTCTAAGTTATTCTAGTTAGACTTAGGGCCTGTTTCAGAATGTTCTAGTAGTTCCGGTTATACTAGCCAGAAAATATTTAATAAATAAAACACTATCTTTGCGTTTCACAGTCATCGATTTACCCTATCCATCGGTTAAAGCTTGAAACGCGCTGCATGTTAACTGTCATTTTTATCATTCAGTTATTTTATGTTCTGGGTAGTATAACTGGAACTTATTCGAACATTCTGAAACAGGCCCTTAGAGAAACGTTTATCCAACCCTTCCACTTCGTCGGTGTGAAGGTTTTTTTCATAGAGTATTTGAAAGATAAATGTCTAAAAGTATCTAAGGTAATTTTTCGTTTTTTTTCTGATTTTTCATTATAAATAATATATTATCACATTGTATTTTCTGTAGTTAGTATGTAAGTTTAAGATATTTTTCCATTGTTTCAGATATGTATATAATACACCAAATTAAAAATTCCGTTCAAGATTAGATTATCCTTTCTGACGTGACATTGGCAAAAAAGTTCTAAACAATTGCCAAAAAAAAAAGATAAATGTCCGCGTAATGTGTCAAATTCTGATTGACTTGACACATCTACTATGTATTTCGAGAATGCCCTACAGAATCAGCACCATCATCAAATTTAGACTTAAATGATTGATATTTTATAATCTAATGCCTGTTTGATATACAGGAGTTACTATACTTTTTTAATTCTAATGATATTATATGCCGTATGCTCAGTGCTTACCGTACTTATTAATTACATTTAGGTTAATTCTATCAACAAATTTTAACCCGGAAAGTACGTACGCGGGTAATTTCTGCTTTGTGAAAACCGCGGGAAACCATTTTATTACATTTTTATTTTATTTACGTACTGTACGGTAGAAGTAATTCGCGTGTAGACATGCGGGTTAAGATTTATTGATGCAATCCAATACAAACTTAGGAATATATTTTAATTCGGGCGCGACGTAAACTGCGTCTTGCGTGTCAGAAGATTGAATCTTTAAGAAAGAATTTCTGAGTTTGTGGCAGATTTAGGGTTACAACAGTTTACGTTGTAACCCTAAATCTGCCACAAACTCAAACCCCTAGCTTTATGTGATAAGTTTTAATATGGTTTGTTATCTCTAAATTATTAAACTGCTTTATTGTAATCGTTCTACTGTAAAACGTCATTCTATACCCCTTTTACGAGTGTTCCTCTATGCTTTCTGGTAATACACTGCTAGTTTTTATGTAACCATGGAGTGGTGCAATGGTCCCATGGAGGAACACTGTATAGATGTTTTTCCTACGAATACATATATAAAGAAATGTAAGCCAAGCTCAAAAACCAAATGCAGTACCGCGGAGGGAGTGCTTTAAAAAGTGCGTTATACAGCGTAACAACATCACCTTGACGCGACCAATCGGATCATTTCTAAGCGCCAAATCAATTAACCAATCCAGTTGAATTTGGAAGATGGTGCGCGTGTTTTGTTTATTAGAACTTGACGAGTCCGAAATCAAAGCGGTTACACTTCTTTACATATTTATTTTAACCTTTACCCCATCATTTCTTACCAGCGCCACCTGTAGCGGTAATGTGAACGTACTAAAAATATGTATGTGAGTAAAAAAGTTAACTCTTGAACACTCGTAATGGGGTACAGTATGCAAAAAACCGCTATAAAGTGTACGCATTTTGTCTAATTTGTATAAATTAAGCTTAGTTTTTAAAGAGTAATGTTTAACATACGACAAAATGAAACGAATAAATTACATTTCAACATTTATAATTTTATTTTCTAAATTTTTAGCGCCCATTGATACATCAAAGTAATAAGTAAGATATATTGCTAACGAGTCGTTATCACATGTCTATTCAACTAATATATTAAATAAAATTAAACAAAACTTATTGCAAAAGCGGAATGATTTTATACATGACCACGAGATATTAATTTATAGGCATTACAGCACCAATTTACTTTTCATACGACTAGCAATCTTATATGTTTAACAATTATATAAGTACCTATATTTTCTAATCTATGCCATTGGGTAACATAGTCCCGAAAGTATTTTTATATTTTTCTTTTATATATTATTTATTACGTCGTAAAATTCGTTGTTTTTTTTGTGACTAGATGCGTACCTGTAAATATTTTTTCTAATATTTAAAGTGGCATCTGTAAGGACAGTCTCGGAGAGTGTCATTTTCCTTTAGTGTTGACTTATCTTTTTGTAATAATCCTGGAAGACGCATGGATGTGTATCACTCAATATTTTAGTCGCCACGCAGCTGATATTGTATTCCGGATCAATGGAAAAGGTACCCAGCGAAAAGTTTCTATTAGGATCTAGTACACGAATTGAGTACACGAAAGAGGTGGGATTGAGAAAGTGTCTATTAGAACTAGAAGTGTAACATACTGATCTACTGTGATCTTTTTTAGACCTAGAAATGCGCTAGGTCCGATATTATCAAGATACCATACTTCAGTCAAATCAGATCAGCCCATAGCTGCAGTGGTGTGCGCGGTGGCTGCAGCCCATAGCTGTGTGTTACCAGATGACATCGTCGACGCGAAGCCGCAAGGTTTCGGCAATAACCAAGGCGGGGATTTTATTGAATAAGAACATATGAGATGTCATTCAGGATCTAAACAAAATACCTACCTTACAAAATTACAACGATAGGAAAAAATTTAAATACGTTCGGGATTCTAACACGACTTTCCGTCCTTATAGCCTATTGAACTTTCGTAGTTATAGCAGAAATTTATGATTGCGTTTCTTTTCCTTAACCATCAGGGCGCAGAAGGCGTTAATGTAAAAGTATCAACCTAAGAGGTATCCTTAAGGCTGGTTTCAAAATCTCTTGAATGCAATTTGGTACTTAAAGTCGCAAAATCCAAATTAAAGAATAAAGGAGATTTCGAGACTTAGTCATATGACTTAGAAAGCGTTGTTTGTTACCTAAAAAGTTACAAACGGTAAGTGAACATTAGGACTAAGAAGGTGTACAGAACATCTGAGGTAACTTTTAGGAATAGTGAGCATTGAGCATTTACAAAATCTATTAGGACCTAACAGGAGCCCGATTCTCTTAGCTATTGAACGGCGTTAACGCAACTTAATTGCATGAAAATTGTAGTTTTTGACAGTATCCGTAGTCTGCCCGCTATTTAGGTTCGATCGCAAGTCAAAGGCTTGCTATCAATAGTTTTTGACATGTTTGGTATGCTGTAAGCTATTGCGTTGCTACAGTGGCATAAAATATTTTGGAGGTTTTTAGATAGAGAAATAGCTAAATGATTTAAATATATTTATTTAATGTATTGTTTACTAGAAAACCACTGTATTGATGTTTTAACTGATGCTTGATTGATAAAAGTTTTCATTATTATATCAATGGAAAAATTTGCAAGCCATAGCACAGCCATACGATAGCGACGCGATTGCTATACAACTGCGATTAGGAGCTAGAATTAGCAGACTACCGAATTTGACATCAACAGCAGTTCAATCGCACAAGCATCGAAGTAGTGTGGCGTTTGATCAATAGCTAAGAGAATTGAGGCCCTGGTGTCTTCGAGGACAAAGCTAGGAAGCACTTACCGGTGTGTTTATTACGACCTAGAAAATGTCTATTACCCCGTTTTATAAGGAGTGAATTATAAAACGGGGTAATAGATTTAGCATCTGTTAGGAACTCTATAGCGGAACGACTGCTGAGCGCGACTAAGTAGGCAAATCGACAAATTAGCAGAATGTCATTGTTAAATGTTAAATATAGCTGTAAGACTTATGGCCAATTTCACCAAGCTAGGATAACTAGTGGCTCTTCGAGCTGTAGACCTCGCGATTCTGCCCTTGCATAGCTTACAATTGAATAAAGGTTCACTGCGCAGGCTGACGGGGAATGGGGCACAATAATTATGTCCAAGAAAATCATTAATAATAGGTATTCAGAAATAGGTAGGTAAGTAGTAAATATACAATAATTTCACTTGGTAAAGTATTTATCTCGAATAAATATACTGGTTACAAAAACATGGAAATAAATAATTGATTATACGAGAGAGACTGAGAGAGAGAGAGAGAGAGAGAGAGAGAGCGCATATCGGTACGACTTTCCATTGACGTCCGTCGAATCCAGGGGGTAGAGGGGGTGGGGAGAGGGGGGGAGGGGTACCACTCCCCCCTCTTCAAAGGAAAAGTCCCGCATCCCCCCCTTTTTTACTTATTTTAAATTTTCCTCATTTTCTGGATTAAAATTAAAATAATAATTTTAAAATCGATTGCCATTAAGGAGGGCAGTGGAAGGGGAGGGTCATCTCTTCCCTTTCCCACCACTTTTATTACAAGGTAATGCATAGTTTTCGAGTTATGCATATATTTGTAAAATCATCACCTCACTTTTTGTAACACTTCACTGATCAAATTTATTGTTTGTTGGATGTGTAACAGATTTTTTAGCGCTTCGCCGGCCGCTGCCGCGGCACGCTCGCTACGCTCGCTCGGCTCGCGCGTTGTGTTGTCGCAGTTTCAACCTAACCTAACCTGTTTTTTTAATATAAAACCTTACCGAACGTATTCCACTTGACGCCAATTATTATCGCCGTTATTTTCGATTATTTTTACCACATTTTGTATCTATGGTTCATATTAAATGGAACCATAGACGCAAAATTATCGACAATATCGAAATTAGCGTCAACTGGAATACGCCTTTAACCGTTCATAAAACGAAACGTTCATTGGCGAGAATTCTATATTATTTAGCATTAATATTGCAAAATACTTAATTTTCAATATTTTTTTTCTCAAAAACTACGCATTTTCTGATTTTGAAACTTTGCGTGTGTGCTTATAATAATGTAACCTTTCTGTGAAAAAAATATCAACCCTCAACCCGACGTCAGGCAATGGAAAACTGAGCCTCAACACCTTGTAATGTATATATCTCCGTCATTTTGAAAAATTTCCAAAAACTGAATCGTCAAAAATTTTTTATGGACTTATCAAACGTGCTCACAAAATTTCGTGATAATCGGTTAAGAATTGCGACCTGTAGAGGAGAACAACCAGACATACCAAAGTATTTTTGTCTAAGTTGAAACAGAGACGCTTCGCTCGATCTAAGTTCTCGCTCAGTCAAGACTATACGCGGATAAATTTAATCTAGAAACTAACAAAATATGATATACCTTTACAAAATGCCAAACTTACGAGAGGAAAAATTAATAGTCCTGTGCGAGAATCGACCCCGCACCATCGACCCCTATAGCCGGGGCATGCTCTGACCGCTAATAACTCATAACTCTAATTTGTCATCTCGTTCTTAACCATCGTATGGGGATAGATTGAAATTTAAATGTTATTGCAATAATAAAAATATTAAAATAATACTTGTCACCATAAACTTCCAATGATATTGCAGTATTAAAATGGCCATAATGACTTATATGTAATTTGACATCAGGCAAACGACTGTAGCAAAAGGAAATCATATCGAAGAATCTTACCGTAGAGTTTTGCGGTATTGTTCCATAAACAAAAAAACAAATATGGCCGCTTTACTACGCTTTGCTACAGCTGATATTACACACTATTTCTATGCCCATGCTGCTGTCGCATGTCATAAAAGTCCACACTAAGGAGTATTATTTCCACGACAAAGAAAGGCAACAAATTCAAAAGCTGTCATTTGGTTTGACGTTCTATGGTAGCAAAAGCCTATCAAATTTTAATGGCCTATAGTAGGTATAAAGTTATCTGTTTATTAATTAAGCCCTAGTTTGGTGAAATTCGACCTAAGTAGTAGAATGTCAGAAACAATAATCTTTATACTTGTAGGGCTATATCCAGAGTTACTGACTAAGAGACAACGTTTTGAGACTATGTTGGTAGGTACTTGTCGAAATCAATTTTGATTTTAGCCTTAGGCACGATCGACATTATGATACTGAGGCAAATTTCCTGCTTGGCCGTTTTGCTTTGTACACATTTCGAGTCTGTCATTATATTACTTGGTCGTTTTGCTTAGCAGTCGTTATTACACGGATAGGTTATACATATAGTAGAACTACAGTATATATTCCTATGTAAAAAATACATTCTGAACTAAAAACTCTAGGTAACATTGATGTCTAGAAGGTCCCATGTATCAAACAGTTTGATATTCTATCTACGATTCCTCGTTGACCTGCAGCAGCAGCTCGAAGGCTGCAGCATCAACGTCCTCCGACTGCCGGAACAGCTGTGCGTGTTGCCAGGCGACATCGCCGACGCCACCCGACAGCTCGGCAGTAAGCGTCGCGGAGCTGAACGGCACCGAGAATGAAGTCGCGGATTCTGAGGAACAACCAACAATCATGATAAATTATCTAAACGCTTGGTCGATGCGACGCGTGATTAACATCCTGGGACCTATTTGGCTCAACGAATAATTGGAATTCAACGGGGCAATGCTGCCAGCATGCTGAGGACGCTGCCAACTGGTAGTGGCGAGCCCACTACCAGTTGGCAGCGTTTGGACTACCTGTGAGTCTTGGCTGAAGGTTTTTTTTTTTTTTTTATGTTTTTGTGACGGAACAAGCTCGAGGCCCACCTGATGTTAAGTGGACTAACCTCTGCCTATAACAGTTGCAATTCATGACAACTCACGAATTGCACTGCACCCGTCACATTAAGACATAGTTATTAAGTCTCATTGTGCCTGTAATTTAATTTCACTGGCTCTCAAGGACTACTGCCGGAACACAACTTTCGGTGCTTGGCGACTAGGTTGTCTAAATTGTTTCATTGTAGTACCTGTATTGTTGTATATAGTTCGTAGTATTTTGGTAATAAATTATAAACAATAATTTTATTTGTCATCCATTCTATAATAGCTGGTAAAACTAATTACCATAGTTATATTCCGAAAACTGATGATATTGATTTGATGCGACACAGGTAACTTGCGTTTCTTAATTAAAATCTGTATAATATTAGACACTATATTTTAATATAACCTTTTATTTTTTTTAGTTTTCACGAAGGGTACAGATCCCTTTGTGCGCAAGTCCGTCTTGGTTGATTTTTAGTATTTGTTGTTAAATTTCAACTATTTAGCTATCAGAACCTAACGCTTTAAAGAGACAAAAGTAGCGAAACATAAACTACATGGGCATAGTAGGTATAACCGATAATATTGGTTATTGGTTTACGTCTCCACAACTAAAACTATTATAAAGGGGCCCTTTAACCTTACTCACTGGGTTGCAAGCCTCTTCCTCTGCAACGCTATGGACCCGGCACCCACACGGTGAATCCATGGAATGCTAAGTAAATTCGTCTCTGTACCTATTCCAGAAGCTGATGGAATTCCTTTGTGTTTTGATATGACATAGGAAATTAGCGGCCCTTTTAAGTTTATCGGATGAATAAGGTCTTCTGGCAAAAAGTTGCTTACTATTTGTTTATAAACAGCTACATTATAAAACACACAATAATAGACTTACATAACATAGATTCTCTGATAACATAGCCGACGACGCTATTCGCAGATTACTAAAATAATATTTACTTTGCCACATAGAGCTACTACCCAAATAACTATAAAAAGGAGAAGTAGTACAATTTACAAAAGAATTTGATAAACTACAAAAGAATTTGTTAAATGCAATGACGAAGAATCATGCCAACAAATTGTGATCGAAGCGTTAGCGGATGTAATCAAATGGACAGAGAATAATGACTTAAATATTAATATAAATAAAACTAAAATAATTCAATTTCAATCTTATAATACCATTCCACTATCCCTTGACATTAAATATCTTAATCAAATAGTAGAAGAAGTTAGCTGCTATACATTTTTGGGTATACATTTGGACAAAAATCTTAATTGGAAAGAACATGTTAATGCAGTTTGCCAAAAACTTAGCCGTTATACGTTTGCCTTAAAAAGGCTGAGAAAAACAATATCTGTTGAGGCCGCCTTAGCCGCCTACCATGGCTATGTTTCATCGATTCTTGGTTAAGGCCTTATTATCTGGGGAAACTCTGTTGAGTTAGATAAGGCTTTCAAGGTACAGAAGCGGTGTATCCGAGTCATAAATAAGGCTTGGTTTCTTGACAGCTGCAAACCACTATTTAAAAATAATAATATACTTCCCCTACCATGTTTGTATATAAGAGACTTGTGTATCTTTGTAAACGCAAATCCAAGCTATTTTCTAAAAAAAAAATGACGTTAATCCAAGACAAAAAAGACCTAAGTATAAAAACTTGTTAAACCATCCTCTATGCCAGAAAGTTATTTATGAAAAAAATGTGGTCCTTACATATGAAATTGGCGTTTTTCGTACTGGCCACTTTAATCACGAATTTCTCCTCTTTGGTAAGGAATTCCAAATTCAAATTTGTACAGCTATAGACTCATGTATTTGTGCTTCGATGATCGTCATTCATTTGTTTTTTTTCTTCTGTTTTTTTCTGTTTGCGTCACTCATTTTACAAAATGGAAAACCTTAAATATCGCATTATTTACGAGTACGAGTTCCGCCGTGGCACTAGTGCTGCGGAAACAACTCGAAGGGTGAATGATGTGTATGGCGGTCGTGTTGCAAAAGAAAACACAGTTCGTTTTTGGTTCCAACGTTTTCGTTCTGGAAATTTCGACCTGCAGAACAAGCCCCGTGGACGGCCTGAGACTCAAGTTGATAATGAAGAGTTGACGGCTATTGTGGAAGCGGATCCATCGCAAACCACGTCCGAGTTAGCTGCAGGCTGCAATGTTAGTGATAAAACTGTTTTAATTCACTTGAAGCAAATTGGGAAGATTAAAAATCTTGAAAGGTGGGTACCTCACGAATTGACTGAAACAAACCGGCAAACGCGCGTCGACTGCTGCGTTACATTACTAAACCGGCACAATAATGAAGGTATTTTAAACCGAATCATTACCTGTGATGAAAAATGGGTTCTTTACGATAATCGGAAGCGCTCAGCGCAATGGTTAGATCCTTTTTTTTTTTTTTTTTTTTTTTTTGACGCTGGGAAAAATGCGTTACGCATACCCCCCCATCGGGGGATGGAGGGGGTATGTGGGACTCCCCGGTAGAAACCGGTATACCCACTAAACAACCCAGCGGCATTCCGGCATCGTTTGTGTGGAGGAGGACTGGGAGACCGGCAGAGCCTTTGCGTCCAGTCCCCCTTCGACGACCGCCCGCTTTTACAGCGGGGCCTACACGTCCCTCCCAGCAGGAGAGGTCCGGGAATGACCAGGAATGCTTGGCCATTCCCGCCCGACGGAGGTGGTGAACAGGTGCAATGCGAGAGAAGGCGCCCCCGCGCTTTTCTCTCGCTATTCACCACCGGGTGGGAGAAGATGACGATTATTCAATCGCCTTCTCCCACCCCTTCTTCGTCTGCGCAGTGGCGCCGCAAGGGGGTCTTCCTCCCTTGCGCGCTCTGCCACCTCCTTTTGCGAAATCACTTCTTCGCAAAAGGAGGCGACCGCTGCCCAGGCCCCCTCGCTCTCCAACATGGCGTTGACCACGCTGGGAAGCGAGAGGTCTGGACCGATTACTGCGACCAAGCTGCGGCGCAGCTCGGTCCACGACGGACACACCTCGAGGGTGTGCTGCGCCGTGTCTTCCGCCGCTGCACAGTGTTGGCACGCCGGTGTCTCCTCCCTTCCGATCCGGTGCAGGTATGATCCGAAGCATCCGTGTCCGGATAACACCTGCACCAGACGGAACGAAAGGAAACCGTGGGACCGCCCGAGCCAGTCTTGCAGGACAGGCCCGAGGGCGTCCAACGTTCGGCGGCCAAAAGTAGCAGCGGCGAGGTCCTCCGTCCAATGTTGGACGACTGCGTCCCTCGCTTCACGCCTAATCTCCTGCCGCACCTCGGGGGCGAGGTGCTCTCCGAGCGCCTTACGCCCTGCCGTCCATTCGTACACTCTGGCGAGCACCCCTGCTTCGAGCTCCCAAGGAGGGGTACCCGCCAGGGCACACGCCGCCGCGAAGCTCACCGAGCGGTAGCCCCTCGCCACCCGCAGTGCAATGGCCCTTTGGGGCCTGCGGAGTGCGGTGGCGTTTTCCCTCCTTTGGAGGGAGTCAGCCCAGATAGGGGCCCCGTAAAGGGCCATACTCTTCAAGATGCCGGCGTACGAACGCCGGCATCGTGCCCTGGGCCCCCCCATATTTGGAAGAAGCCACGAGAGGGCACCCGCAACCTTCAGCAGGCGTGTTGACAGCCCGCTGAAGTGCGGGCCAAAGCGCCACCGGCTGTCGATAACTAGGCCCAGATACTTCATCTGGGCCTTCACCTCGATCCTGACGCCCTCTACGACAATATGGGCGTCAGGGAGAATGCGCTGCCGAGGCCCGTGGAAGAACATGGCCTCGGTCTTATGCAGCGCCACTTTTAATCCTAGGCGGCGGATCCTACCCGCAACCAGGGATCCGCCGGCCGAGGCTAGACTGGCCGCCTCTCTATAGTCTCTCCCCCGGGCGGTGAGGAGAGTGTCATCCGCATAGCAGATGACACTCGTGCCACGGAGGAGACTTCCCCGCAGGAGCCAGTCAAAACCGATGTTCCACAGGAGTGGTCCCAGGACAGATCCCTGTGGAACACCGGAACCCGCAACGTACCGGCGGAGCTGTCCCGTGCGATCTACAAGGAGGACCGCTCGGTCCTCCAGGTAGTCGGCCAGGAGACACTGCAGATACCGAGGCACTCCGTGGTAGTGGAGTGCCTCCAAGATTGTCGAGTGGGGGACGGAGTTGAAGGCGTTGGCTATGTCAAATGACACAGCCAAAACCCCGTCCCCTGCATCCGTAGCCTCCTGCACCTGGCCCTTGAGTCGGGCCAGCGCGTCCACAGTCGAACGCCCCCTTCGAAAGCCGAATTGGGCGTCCGACAGGTCCGGCCCGACTCTCCGCAGGTGCTCGTTGAGCCGGTTGGCGACGATCCCCTCGAACATTTTACCGACCTCATCGAGCAGTACGATGGGCCGGTATGCCGAGGGGGAGTCCGCCGGGCGTCCCTCCTTTCGGAGGAGGCACAACTGCCCCTCCTTCCATGGTTTCGGGAACCTACCAGACGTGAAACATGCGCTGAATAGGTCCCGAAACCTCGCCTCCATTTGGAGTGCGGCGATGGCAACCACCCGCGCGGGGACGCCGTCCGGCCCCGGGGCCGTTCTCTTCACGTGGAGGCGAAGAAGCTCCCCTTCAAATTCCGCCAGCGTGGCTGGAGGAACCTCCTCATGCGCCGGTAGACCCACCCCATGCGGGGGATCCATTGCTGGTGGGGCGTGGTTAGACCTGGACGGAAACAGAGACCGCACTACCCCATCCAGCAATGCCGGCTCGAGGGTCTCCGTTAGCGGGGGACCAAAGGGGCGCAGTTTGTTCTGCGCCGCCTTATATGGTCTCCCGTATGGGTCCCTGTTGAGACCCTCCAGCATCTCAGCCCTCGCCGCGTCATCGGCGGCTCCCATTGCTGACTTGAGGACCCTCTTCGCCTCCACGTAAGAAGCGTACAGAAGGTCCTCGTTGGCCTCATCACGTTGACTGCGCCGTCTACTCCGCGTATACGCCCTCCTTGCTGCCACACAAGCGACCCGAAGCTCCGCTAGTTCCTCCGTCCACCAATAAACGGTGCGACGGGGAGGAGGACGGCGAGACCGAGGCATGCTGGCGTTGCACACCTCGGTCAAGGACTCCCTGAGCTGGACCGCTGCGGAGTCCACGTCCAAGACCTCGAGAGGAGGAGCGAGCCAGTCTTGGACGAACGCCGTCTCCATTGCCGCTGCACGGTCCAGGCGGGTGAGAGCCCACCGTGGAAAGGGAGAGCGGCCCGAGGGGACCGTCCTCCGGGGGCTCTGGGTGGAGATGTCGAACCGCACATACCGGTGGTCCGACAGGGTCTCCACCATCTCCACCCGCCAGTTCGAGACGCGGGCGGCCAGCACGGGGGTGGCGAACGAGACGTCGACCACTGACCCTCCCCGTTGCCGCACACACGTCTGGACCGTTCCTCTGTTGAGGAGGGACACACCGGAGGAGGCCGCCCAAAACTCAACGGCGCGACCCCGGACGTTGCAAGAGGCGGCCGGGTTACCCCAGGCCACCGACTTGGCGTTAAGGTCACCTAGAACGGTGACCTGACGCGGCGCCGCCCTACCGACAACGGCGGTGAGGATTTCGAGAAAGTCCTCGAAATCCGAAAGAGGGCGGTTTGGGGAGAAATAGACGCCCACAAAGGCTATATCTCCCCACGCGGCGGCCACATATCCCGGTCCCCTCTAAGAGCGAGAGGGGAGGGGAGTCTGTGGAAGACCGCGACACAACTGCCACCAGGCCATCCCGATCACCCAGCCAACGGCTTGGGATCGAGTATGGCTCGGCAACCACCGCCACGTCCACCAACTACTCAGCAATGGACTGCATCAGCAGGTCCTGGGCTGCTTTGCAGTGGTTGATGTTCGCCTGGAGGATGCGATGCTCGGCCCCATCCATCATTCGGACATCGCACCCCCCTCTACGGCCGCCAGAGTACCCGTTTCAGGGACGGCGGCAGCTACGGCAGGCCGGGTCGGCGCCTGCACTTTGCCCTTCTTAGGGGGAGGATTACAGTTCCTCCCCTTCATTACATGGTCCGCCGGTCGGCCACTGGCAGCACACACTGCACAGCGTGGCGTGGTGGCCGTGCAGGAAGCGGATTTGTGCCCTTCTTTGCCGCAGCGGTAGCAACTGCCGGCTCTATCCACCTCGGACGGGCACAAGGCCCGGGTGTGCCCGATTCCGAAGCACTTGAAGCAGCGCAGAGGCTGATCTTCAAGTGCTCGGACTCCACAGGAGCTGAAGCCCACTGAAATCCGTCTTTTAGCGAGGACGGTTTTAGCCGCTGTGACTGGGCACTCGAGGCGGATGGTGCCCATGCCGCCCCGGCCAGGTCGGATACCCCTG
This sequence comes from Plagodis pulveraria, assembly GCA_963890685.1. NCBI lineage: Eukaryota > Metazoa > Arthropoda > Insecta > Lepidoptera > Geometridae > Plagodis > Plagodis pulveraria. The sequence continues at coordinate 19,647,347 of OY982957.1, forward strand.
CCTTGGACCGCTGCGACGTCGCAGCCCCCTATTGCTGCGACCGCCGTCACTACCTCCTCTTTGGTGACCGAATCATCCAGATCGGTCACCTCCAAGGTCACTGACTTCACGGGCCTGACCACCTTGGCAGCGTCTGCGATTACCTCCTTAAGTTTTGAGGCAAAACGGTCCGCGTTGGCACCGCCCTGAGCCCCCGGGAACTCAAAAATTCGAGCCCCGGCTTGGGTCCGACGGCATGTGACTGCTCCGATCCCCAGTTGGGTCGGGTCAGCGCTGGCACGGGCCCGCTTGAGGACGGACTCATAAGTCTCGCCCCGGGCCGTAGCTTCCACGGTGAGCGTCACCACAACGGCTGCGGTTTTAGGGGGAACCAGGGGCTTAGGTTTCCCTACACCGGCGGGGGCCCTTTTGGCTGCCGGAACAGCGGAGGAGGGCTTCGGGGCCGACTTCTTTCCTTTCCCCTTCCCTTTCCCCTTGCCAGTCACCTGGGACGGGCAGGGAACGGTGGTTGTGGGGATAACAGGGGGAGCGGCCGCCTTCGTCTTGGCCTTGCCCTTCCCCCTCCTAACCACCTCCGTCCAAGGTTGGTTGGATGGAGTGGAGGAGAGTAGAAATGTGTCTTCCTTTTGGGAGGACGGCCCCAGCTTGTTTTGCTTCTTGTCCGCCGCAAGTGGCGGACGGATGCGACTCTCCGGCAAGAGCCTGTCTTCGATGCCAGCGAAGCAGGCTCTCGTGAAGGCTCTCTCCTCCATGACGACCTTGCGGATAATATCCTCAAGGTTGGAGGAGGTGGGGCCCTCAGCTGCTGGGATCGGGTCGGCCTGGATTGGCCGGGCCGTGGTTTCAGCCAGCTTTTGGTGCAGCTGGCTGACCTCCGACTGCAGGCGGTTGACCTTCGCCTGCAGTTGCCGCGTTTCGTCCGTAGCGGTGCGTTGCACCAGCTCGCGGATTATGCCGCGCATACTTGCGGCCCTGCACTTGAGGGACTTCTGAAAAGTCCCCTTAAGGTTTGAGGACTTAGAGGCGACCTCCATTATCTCCTCCTCGTCCTCCTGCGCCATGCGCTCCAGCTCGGCCAGGGAGTGGTCCGAGTAGAGCACTATAGATGCGCCATATCCGGACTTTGCCCGCGCGGTGCGCGCCTGCTGCTCCTTGGCAGCGACCTTTTCCTCCAGGTCTTGTTGGAGCTGCGCCCGCCGAGCCAGATTCAGCTGGCGTTGAGCATCTGCGAAACCCACGTCGTGCGTGTCCGCAGCTACTTTTGTAGGCTTTTTAGCCTTCGGCTTCTTGGGCTTGCTCCTACTGGAGTCCGAAGAGCAAGACCCGCCTTTCAAGAAGGCCCGCTTCTTTGCTTGCTGGCGACCTTCCGCTGTCGCTGCAGAAGCATCAGACTCAAACGTGATTGACTCGACGTCGGAGTCCGAAAACTCGTCCGGCCGAGCAAACACGCTAGCCACGGATGGTGCGCGGCTCGCATCAGACGCCGATGCAGCCTCATCGGCATGGCCCTGAGAAGGGCCTTTTGGTGGGCCCTGAGAAGGGCCTTTTAGGAAACGCCCGGAGGCGTCCCGCGCTGGTTTAGGCATGTTTGCCTCCGCCAGTGTCGTAGATAAGCCGCAATGAGTTCTACGACGTACAGTGCACTTTAGCCGAGCCCAGTCTGCCACTCCGTTACGGTGGTCAGAACTGGGTCGTTTCCAGGGGACACGACGAGGACGTAAGCACTGTGGGGGGTCCCCCAATGGTTAGATCCTGGCCAGCCAGCCAAATCCTGCCCCAAGCGAAAATTAACCCCAAAAAAGTTACTTGTAAGCGTTTGGTGGACTAGTGCCGGTATTGTTCATTACAGTTTTTTCAAATCTGGCCAGACTATTACGGCTGATGTCTATTGTCAGGAATTGCAAACCATGATGGAAAAGCTAGCGGCTAAACAACCTAGGCTGGTCAATCGCTCCACGCCACTGCTGCTTCACGACAACGCTAGACCACACACTGCGCTACAGACGGCTACTAAATTAGAAGAGCTTCAATTGGAAAGTCTAAGACATCCTCCGTACTCCCCGGACCTTGCTCCAACAGATTACCATTTTTTTCGAAATTTGGATAACTTCTTGCAAGGGAAAAAATTCAACTCCGATGGGGCAGTCCAAATCGCCTTCAAAGATTTTATTGATTCCCGTCCGACTGGTTTTTTTAGTAAAGGGATCAATGAACTACCTATGAGATGGCAAAAGTGCATAGAAAATAATGGTTCATACTTTGATTAATTAAATATATTATATTAAAAAATATTCGACTTTTTGTTCCTCCCATACAAAACGCCAATTTCATATGTAAGGACCTAATAATATGGCTATTACTGTTTATAACAAATTACCGGAAAACTTGAAAATTTTGGCCGGAAACAGCTTCAAAACTAAACTGCACAATTGGTTATTGGACAATTGTTTTTATAGCATGACAGAATATTTTAATGTATAAAATTTTTATATGTAAAAAAAATTATAATATATTTTAGGAATAAAAACTAATATTTGTACGCCTGCTTGCAGGTTGAATGCATTGCTATATATTTTACTAACATCTGAAATTGTAATGATTGTGTATTCTGACAAATAAATGATTGATTGATTGAAGGATTGCGAGCAAAGGCCCGATGATATTTCGGAGTGGCAGGTTGTACAGTCAAAAGCTGCCAAAAGATATAAACTTTTAGGGCAAAAAGGTCGCGCATCTACAGCACCGGACGGAAAATTTAAAGCAGCAGACCTAAAAGTGCCTTTTTTATATCAAATGTTAGCAAAGAGACTTGTGAACTAGACATTTTAAATTACATTAAAGATAAGACTAATGAAAATGTAACTTTAAAAATGATTAAAATGAAAACGGCTAAGAAATATAATTCCTACAAATTGTTTGTTTCTAAATGTAAGTTGGATCTGTTTTTAAATGATGAGTTTTGACCGAACGGTATTACCTTTAGACGTTTTGTACATTTTATGTACGGAAGTAAATCGGTTAATAAGAATGTTATAGCAAATAATATTTAATATAATGGATAATGACATCAATAAGTATTGTAAATTCAAAACATAAGGCGATTATGTAATACGTCTGATTTAGTGTGCCTGCAGGAGACATGGCTCCTTAGTTATGATATTCCATTACTAAGCACAGTTTCTAGCGATTTTGAATATATCGGTAAGTCTGCTGTAGATACTTCTATAGATATTCTGAGAGGGAGACCGTATGGGGGAGTAGCCATTCTTTGGAGGAAGGGCATATTTGACAGTGTTTCTGTTATTGAGTGCAATAGTACCCGACTAATAGCGATAAAAGCATCAATTGGGGGTCGTAATATTCTGATATTTTCTGTTTACATGCCTACTAAGTATAGAGAGAACATACCTATTCTTACGGAAGTCCTCGGTGAAATTAGTGCCATTGAGGAGACTAGTGGTGTCGAAGCTTTATTTTTAATGGGGGACTTTAATGTACATCCTAGTGAATTCTTTTACCGTGAGCTATATAATTTCTGTGAAGATCAGTCTTGGGTTTGTGCGGATGTAGAAATGTTTGGAGCAGAGTCCAATAAGTGCACTTTCTTTGATGCTTATCACGGTAGTAGGAGTTGGTTAGACCACTGTATTGTCTCCCTGTCAGCATGGCAAACAGTTGTTAACATAGGCATAGTTAAAGATGTGATTTCTCCGATCATCTGCCTATTTATGTTCAATGTAACTTAGGTGCAGCCAGACCAAAACTTGTAAGCGAGGATGTGCCTCGATGTGCGGTAATATGGGGTAAACGAGACGAATCTCAGAGAAATAAATACCATGTTTTATGCAACGAGGGTTTACGAAATATTAACTTCCCATCTGAGTTTCGGGCTTGTAGCTATGGTTCATGTGGTGTGGCTGACCATAAAATAGTTTTAGATGAGCTGTATAGTAAAATTGTTCACATACTGTGCGATGCGGCTGTAAGAACAAATAAGAGTGCTAACCCCAAAAAAGGAGGCAAAATTTTGTGTGGTTGGAATGATCACGTCAAAAAAGCTCACGGGGATGCCAGGCTTAAATTCCAAATTTGGACCTTATACGGCAGACCATCATCTGGGTTTATACATAAAGAAATGTGCGATTCTCCCAAATTTTTTAAAGGTCGACTTAAGTGGTGCCAAAACAACCAACAACAATTAAAAATGGATGCTCTAGCAAAGCAGAGGGCTGATAAAAACTTTAGTAAATTTTGGAAATCTACAAGAAAGTTGGATATTAAGCCTGGCCTTCCGGTGAGTGTCGGTGACAGTAGTGACCCAGGTGAGATCGCAAACATGTTTATGAAACATTTTCAGGTACGGTCTCCACTGGGTCCCTCTGAGGTGATTGTTTCTGGGCACGTCGTGCAGGCAGAAGACTCTCTGTTACGTTTTACTGCTAAACAGGTTGAGACAGTGATCAAAGGTATGAATCGAGGCAAATCCCCAGGACACGATGGGCTCAGCATCGATCACTTGAAATATGCGGGGTCACATCTCAATAGAGTACTGTCTATGTTTTTCACTATGTGTATTAGTCATGCGTACCTACCTGACGCGTTAATGACAACTACGGTAGTGCCCATAGTGAAGAACAGGACAGGAGATATATCATATAAAAACAACTATCGCCCGATTTCTCTTGCTACTACAATAGCTAAGGTGTTGGATAGTATGCTTGGATCATTATGTAAATCTTCATGACGCACAGTTTGGGTTTCGACCTGGACTATCTACGGAAAGCGCAATCCTTGGTCTCAAGCATACTGTCCAATACTATATAGATCGAATGACACCGGTGTACGCCTGTTTCCTTGACCTTTCCAAGGCCTTCGATCTAGTATCATATGACGTGCTTTGGAGAAAGATGGTCGACAGAGGTATACCGGCAAAACTATTGAAAATTTTTCAATACTGGTACACTAACCTGACCAATCATGTAAAGTGGTCGAATAAACTCTCGGAGTCGTATAGGTTGGAGTGTGGTGTGAGGCAGGGGGTATATCATCTCCAACTCTCTTCAACCTCTATGCCAATGATCTCATAGTGGGGTTTTTGGGATCCGTGGATGAGATTATCAGAGTGTGATTTGGTCTCAAGGGGGGTGGGGGTGGCTTTGAAGTCACCTGTATGTTACTTTTTCCACCACAGATGCACCCACTGCTAGCTCTTTTGGCGCAGGGAGCGGTTGATCCACTGTCTGTAGTTCGGTCACTCCCCTCTGGATGGAGGCTAAGGCCTGTTTCACCTCGACTGCTGCCAACTCAGTCTCTATATTGGGCCCTGGTGTTATCGGCACCTTAAAGTTGAGGTCTTGCAGCACTCTCAGTTCCGAGGCCATAATATCCAGGCGTTCCCTGATGGGTTTAAACTGAGGTTTTAGGTCCAATTTTTGGGGTGAAGGTGGCTCTATTGTAATGGGTTTTGCCATGACTTTGAGGACGAGGCTTTTTATGTCTTTGAATTCTTCTCTCAGCGCAACCAAGTTTGGTTTGTTCTATGTTGGTGTTATTTCAGGTGTATATGGTATTGTTGTGGGTTTCTCTCCCAGTTCCTCCACTATTCTTGCGTCTAACTGGTTTGAGATGCTTTTTGTGTGGGTATCCAGCCGGTGGATACCGGCTTCTATGTCCACCCATTTTTTGGCATCTGATGGATCCGCACTCTTTTCGCTCCGAACTCGTTCTTCTGTCATTCTTGATCCCAGCGTCACGATTGCCTGCTGGGCCTCCTTTATGCCCCTGAAGGGTTCCAATGTTTCGTAGCCAAGCCAGCTACGAATGGCTTTGGTCTCCTCCAGAGTGCTCGATATGTCTGCCCTCGCCATGTTCATTTGCTCGCCCAGGTCCCGTTTTAGGACTCGTATCTCCTCGGCATGCGCTCTCTCCACATTGAGTAGCTCTTTAGCATGCCGAGATAGGGCATTTTCAAGGTTGAATTTGTGACGAGCTCTTGAATCGGCGAGGGCCAGCACCCGTTCATAGGAACCTGCAGGCCCTCATGTGCCACGCTTTTGCGTTCTCTTTTCATGTTGCCCGCAGACTCCAGGGCGTATTTTCCTCTTTGTAGCAGGTCGTTTGCCTCGGTGTACAATGTTAAAAAAAAGTGAGTTCATGGTTTTTAAGGCCGTCGGTAAATGTCCTGAGTTGATCCCGAATATAGCCCTCAATGGCGTAAACCTAAAGCAGGTTTATCAGTTTAAATACTTAGGACACATATGGATTTCTGTTGTCCGAAATAAACGCATTTTGAATTTGAATATTGAATTATTCTTACATAGCGATGGCTTGATCTTTATTATATTCTTATATTATGTTGATACCTACCCATAGAAATTTTAAAAAGTAAGATATTTGAAAGAAGCAAGCCCTCCATTTGGTATGCGACTGCACCCACTAGGGTAGCAGGGGCCCAACTCCACCTCTTAAATATTATTATTTCTTCAAGCTTCAAATATACTAAGATCCGTACCATGGCAAAACAATAATTTTCAAATAGCGCTATCTCTACTGCACAAATGTCTTATATTAATGCGTGCAGCCCTCCATCATGTTAAAGTTTAATGTTTGTTTACTGTAACAGCCGACTCGTCCACTGCTGAACAAAACCTCCCTTATTAACGGGGTATTTGCCATAATCCCCACGCTTGGCAGGCGGCTTGGGGATCGCAGTGTAAGATGGCAGTTCTTTAGAAGGTCCTGCCACCCACCTTCCAGTATTTTTCCCTTAGTCGGCTCTTACGACACCCACGATGATATGGGGAGGTGCAATTCTAACCCGGCACCCCCCGGGGTGTGCCGGGCTGTTGCATGTAAAGTGGTCGAATAAACTCTCGGAGTCGTATAGGTTGGAGTGTGGTGTGAGGCAGGGGGTATATCATCTCCAACTCTCTTCAACCTCTATGCCAATGATCTCATAGTGGGGTTTTTGGGATCCGTGGATGAGATTATCAGAGTGTGATTTGGTCTCAAGGGGGGTGGGGGTGGCTTTGAAGTCACCTGTATGTTACTTTTTCCACCACAGATGCACCCACTGCTAGCTCTTTTGGCGCAGGGAGCGGTTGATCCACTGTCTGTAGTTCGGTCACTCCCCTCTGGATGGAGGCTAAGGCCTGTTTCACCTCGACTGCTGCCAACTCAGTCTCTATATTGGGCCCTGGTGTTATCGGCACCTTAAAGTTGAGGTCTTGCAGCACTCTCAGTTCCGAGGCCATAATATCCAGGCGTTCCCTGATGGGTTTAAACTGAGGTTTTAGGTCCAATTTTTGGGGTGAAGGTGGCTCTATTGTAATGGGTTTTGCCATGACTTTGAGGACGAGGCTTTTTATGTCTTTGAATTCTTCTCTCAGCGCAACCAAGTTTGGTTTGTTCTATGTTGGTGTTATTTCAGGTGTATATGGTATTGTTGTGGGTTTCTCTCCCAGTTCCTCCACTATTCTTGCGTCTAACTGGTTTGAGATGCTTTTTGTGTGGGTATCCAGCCGGTGGATACCGGCTTCTATGTCCACCCATTTTTTGGCATCTGATGGATCCGCACTCTTTTCGCTCCGAACTCGTTCTTCTGTCATTCTTGATCCCAGCGTCACGATTGCCTGCTGGGCCTCCTTTATGCCCCTGAAGGGTTCCAATGTTTCGTAGCCAAGCCAGCTACGAATGGCTTTGGTCTCCTCCAGAGTGCTCGATATGTCTGCCCTCGCCATGTTCATTTGCTCGCCCAGGTCCCGTTTTAGGACTCGTATCTCCTCGGCATGCGCTCTCTCCACATTGAGTAGCTCTTTAGCATGCCGAGATAGGGCATTTTCAAGGTTGAATTTGTGACGAGCTCTTGAATCGGCGAGGGCCAGCACCCGTTCATAGGAACCTGCAGGCCCTCATGTGCCACGCTTTTGCATTCTCTTTTCATGTTGCCCGCAGACTCCAGGGCGTATTTTCCTCTTTGTAGCAGGTCGTTTGCCTCGGTGTACAATGTTAAAAAAAAGTGAGTTCATGGTTTTTAAGGCCGTCGGTAAATGTCCTGAGTTGATCCCGAATATAGCCCTCAATGGCGTAAACCTAAAGCAGGTTTATCAGTTTAAATACTTAGGACACATATGGATTTCTGTTGTCCGAAATAAACGCATTTTGAATTTGAATATTGAATTATTCTTACATAGCGATGGCTTGATCTTTATTATATTCTTATATTATGTTGATACCTACCCATAGAAATTTTAAAAAGTAAGATATTTGAAAGAAGCAAGCCCTCCATTTGGTATGCGACTGCACCCACTAGGGCAGCGGAGGTGCAATTCTAACCCGGCACCCCCCGGGGTGTGCCGGGTTAGAATTGCACCTCCCCATATCATCGTGGGTGTCGTAAGAGCCGACTAAGGGAAAAATACTGGAAGGTGGGTGGCAGGACCTTCTAAAGAACTGCCATCTTACACTGCGATCCCCAAGCCGCCTGCCAAGCGTGGGGATTATGGCAAATACCCCGTTAATAAGGGAGGTTTTGTTCAGCAGTGGACGAGTCGGCTGTTACAGTAAACAAACATTAAACTTTAACATGATGGAGGGCTGCACGCATTAATATAAGACATTTGTGCAGTAGAGATAGCGCTATTTGAAAATTATTGTTTTGCCATGGTACGGATCTTAGTATATTTGAAGCTTGAAGAAATAATAATATTTAAGAGGTGGAGTTGGGCCCCTGCTACCCTAGTGGGTGCAGTCGCATACCAAATGGAGGGCTTGCTTCTTTCAAATATCTTACTTTTTAAAATTTCTATGGGTAGGTATCAACATAATATAAGAATATAATAAAGATCAAGCCATCGCTATGTAAGAATAATTCAATATTCAAATTCAAAATGCGTTTATTTCGGACAACAGAAATCCATATGTGTCCTAAGTATTTAAACTGATAAACCTGCTTTAGGTTTACGCCATTGAGGGCTATATTCGGGATCAACTCAGGACATTTACCGACGGCCTTAAAAACCATGAACTCACTTTTTTTTAACATTGTACACCGAGGCAAACGACCTGCTACAAAGAGGAAAATACGCCCTGGAGTCTGCGGGCAACATGAAAAGAGAATGCAAAAGCGTGGCACATGAGGGCCTGCAGGTTCCTATGAACGGGTGCTGGCCCTCGCCGATTCAAGAGCTCGTCACAAATTCAACCTTGAAAATGCCCTATCTCGGCATGCTAAAGAGCTACTCAATGTGGAGAGAGCGCATGCCGAGGAGATACGAGTCCTAAAACGGGACCTGGGCGAGCAAATGAACATGGCGAGGGCAGACATATCGAGCACTCTGGAGGAGACCAAAGCCATTCGTAGCTGGCTTGGCTACGAAACATTGGAACCCTTCAGGGGCATAAAGGAGGCCCAGCAGGCAATCGTGACGCTGGGATCAAGAATGACAGAAGAACGAGTTCGGAGCGAAAAGAGTGCGGATCCATCAGATGCCAAAAAATGGGTGGACATAGAAGCCGGTATCCACCGGCTGGATACCCACACAAAAAGCATCTCAAACCAGTTAGACGCAAGAATAGTGGAGGAACTGGGAGAGAAACCCACAACAATACCATATACACCTGAAATAACACCAACATAGAACAAACCAAACTTGGTTGCGCTGAGAGAAGAATTCAAAGACATAAAAAGCCTCGTCCTCAAAGTCATGGCAAAACCCATTACAATAGAGCCACCTTCACCCCAAAAATTGGACCTAAAACCTCAGTTTAAACCCATCAGGGAACGCCTGGATATTATGGCCTCGGAACTGAGAGTGCTGCAAGACCTCAACTTTAAGGTGCCGATAACACCAGGGCCCAATATAGAGACTGAGTTGGCAGCAGTCGAGGTGAAACAGGCCTTAGCCTCCATCCAGAGGGGAGTGACCGAACTACAGACAGTGGATCAACCGCTCCCTGCGCCAAAAGAGCTAGCAGTGGGTGCATCTGTGGTGGAAAAAGTAACATACAGGTGACTTCAAAGCCACCCCCACCCCCCTTGAGACCAAATCACACTCTGATAATCTCATCCACGGATCCCAAAAACCCCACTATGAGATCATTGGCATAGAGGTTGAAGAGAGTTGGAGATGATATACCCCCTGCCTCACACCACACTCCAACCTATACGACTCCGAGAGTTTATTCGACCACTTTACATGATTGGTCAGGTTAGTGTACCAGTATTGAAAAATTTTCAATAGTTTTGCCGGTATACCTCTGTCGACCATCTTTCTCCAAAGCACGTCATATGATACTAGATCGAAGGCCTTGGAAAGGTCAAGGAAACAGGCGTACACCGGTGTCATTCGATCTATATAGTATTGGACAGTATGCTTGAGACCAAGGATTGCGCTTTCCGTAGATAGTCCAGGTCGAAACCCAAACTGTGCGTCATGAAGATTTACATAATGATCCAAGCATACTATCCAACACCTTAGCTATTGTAGTAGCAAGAGAAATCGGGCGATAGTTGTTTTTATATGATATATCTCCTGTCCTGTTCTTCACTATGGGCACTACCGTAGTTGTCATTAACGCGTCAGGTAGGTACGCATGACTAATACACATAGTGAAAAACATAGACAGTACTCTATTGAGATGTGACCCCGCATATTTCAAGTGATCGATGCTGAGCCCATCGTGTCCTGGGGATTTGCCTCGATTCATACCTTTGATCACTGTCTCAACCTGTTTAGCAGTAAAACGTAACAGAGAGTCTTCTGCCTGCACGACGTGCCCAGAAACAATCACCTCAGAGGGACCCAGTGGAGACCGTACCTGAAAATGTTTCATAAACATGTTTGCGATCTCACCTGGGTCACTACTGTCACCGACACTCACCGGAAGGCCAGGCTTAATATCCAACTTTCTTGTAGATTTCCAAAATTTACTAAAGTTTTTATCAGCCCTCTGCTTTGCTAGAGCATCCATTTTTAATTGTTGTTGGTTGCTTTGGCACCACTTAAGTCGACCTTTAAAAACTTTGCGAGAATCGCACATTTCTTTATGTATAAACCCAGATGATGGTCTGAGTTCATGGTAGCAGGGGCCCAACTCCACCTCTTAAATATTATTATTTCTTCAAGCTTCAAATATACTAAGATCCGTACCATGGCAAAACAATAATTTTCAAATAGCGCTATCTCTACTGCACAAATGTCTTATATTAATGCGTGCAGCCCTCCATCATGTTAAAGTTTAATGTTTGTTTACTGTAACAGCCGACTCGTCCACTGCTGAACAAAACCTCCCTTATTAACGGGGTATTTGCCATAATCCCCACGCTTGGCAGGCGGCTTGGGGATCGCAGTGTAAGATGGCAGTTCTTTAGAAGGTCCTGCCACCCACCTTCCAGTATTTTTCCCTTAGTCGGCTCTTACGACACCCACGATGATATGGGGAGGTGCAATTCTAACCCGGCACCCCCCGGGGTGTTTGTTTTGCAATGTTTGTTTACTTTAATTATATTTGGTGGTGCGAATTAGATTATAAATGTAAGGTTAATAAGACTGAATTAAGAGATGTTAGTTATACATATATCGCGACATAATATAACCACGTGGACGCTAAATACCTTTAATTTATAAATTGTTATTATATTCACATATTCATTTACTTGTACTTAACTGCTATTTACCTCTACATGTGTATACCACAACCTCGACCTAACCTCAAATTTTATTTTTATGAACCCCGTGTCCTTCTTCTATCCCCGCCCTTGTGGCGATGATCGTAATTTTACTACAAATAAGCAAGCTAATACAAGAAATAACCTTACTTTATTAATCATCTTCTTATTCGGCGTCTTCATTGCTGAAGGTCGTGTCTAGTGTAGATCGCTCGACGTACTAAGATCTTCCACTCGAAAGGTTTATCGATAAATATGTACCACATCACTATGATAGGATACCACTTTTTATTCCTAATAAATAAATAAAAATTATAAAATTTTACTAGCTATTACCACAGCCTGGACACTCGACTCATTCTCTATACAAAAGCCGCGTTCTAACTACCTATTACACAGACACTACACAAATGAAGCGCTCGTAGCGAAGTTTACTTAGCTGTTCTCATCTCAACCGATCAGCAAAGTTAAGCAACGTCGCGCGCGGTCATGAGTTGGATGGGTGACCGCTAATGACATTACTACTGAGCGTTTCCGTGCTTCGAAGGGCACGTTAAGCCGTCGGTCCCGGTTGTTGTCTTAGGATGGCAGTCGTTATAGCATGGTGGTAGGGCATTTTGCGAATGCCCGCCTGGCTAGCTACCACCCTCAAGTAGAAAATTTGTCGCCAAGCACCTAACGGTGTGTTCCGGCAGCTGTCCTTGAGAGCCAGTACTTCTAGGTTAGCCTGAACAACATATTCGATCACATCATCACTTACCATCAGGTGAGATAGTGGTCAAAGGATAACCTACCAAGCATAAAAAAAAAGAAAAAAAAAAGTAGTTTTTGTACACGCGTAAATGTGTGCGTGAAGTCTAAGGTTGTCACCGTATGAATAATTGTTGTACTTACCTACCCAGCAATCTTTTGATGCTGTTATTATGACTTATTAGATTTCGTAGGTTATGCGTACCTTACCTACCTTCAGAAACATTTACAAGCACAACAATCCAACTCCATGTACGACATTACTCACATTTCACTGCATTACTTATACAATAATAGATACCTACACTATACAAAAAGTATCATTCCAAGTTCACATTTTATACAAGTAATGATAATAATTACAATCACAATAATAATTTATGTTCTTCTCGTTCAATAAACAAACGTGAAGTGTGCCGCGTGTCAACCGTGGCGAAGGTCGGTATGTGTATTGCTTTTCTCTATGGTAGGTATAGGCTACAAAGACACTAAACTTGTTTCGCTGCAAACGAAGTCGATATCCACGGATATTTTTTGTTAACCAAAATCTTCTAAAATAATGATTATTTGAATAGCAAAATACAAAGATAAAGTATTGTATTTTTATTATGAATATAATTTAGAAATATTGTATTTTTTTGAATATCTACAGTAAATTACCTGTTTTAATAAGTTACCTACTGTATAACTGATGAACGACAAATAGGTAGGTACTTAGTGTAGGTTGCCAATAATGACTTACCTCGTTTTATCCTTAGGGAATCTACTACAACTCCTATCCTTTTCTCGTTTAGTTCATTAGAAACCGTAAACAGTACAAGAGTACCCCATTTTCAACTTTTAAAATACTCGTACAATCGTAACGCTTTGTCGTCACGTCATCATGCGCGAGTTGCGCGTCCCGTACTAAAGTCAGCTTAGCGACAGCTCAGAATCGGTGGCGAGGTGAGGAAGGCTCGTTTTGGTGGGGGGTGAGGAGTGTCCATTCTATACGTAGTATTATTATATGTTCTATGCTATTACTATAATTATATTCGTCTAGCCATTTTGTGTGCAGTTATGTGTGACCTATTTTTCAGGTATTCATTATCAGATTTTGCAAAGGAAAGATTTTAAAATTTAAAAATACCAATTGAAACCGCACATTTATCGTGCAGTTATTTGTTGACGGGCCACTTTCTTTAAATATTAGGGGAATTACCATATATCTGTAACTTTCACTGAAAGGGATACCTTGACAAAGGGCTAAGGAAATCCAATGTTACTGAACTAAAAATAAGGTGTACTTTCAACTCTTACAAAATAGCTCTAAGTGTTTCTTTTAGGTAAAAATGAGACAAATCAGGGAATCGGATTGCTTGTAGTTAAAAATAAAGATGTAATGTCACGTATCATATGCATGGTGTGCAACTGGCTACGCTTGTTTTCTTGGAAAACTGAGAACTGGTGGTACTAGCCTAAGAGTTAAATAATTATAGTTTATATAAAGATATAGATCAGCATCACTATGATACTCCGACTAAACATTAGTCTCAAGCCGACAACCGTATTCTCACACGCACGTTTTTTTTGTTATTATAATGTACATAACATCAGTATGTTCCGGCAGCTGTCCTTGAGAGCCAGTCATTTTAGGTCAACATGATCGATATCTCCGACCGCATCGTCACGTCCCATCAGGGAGATGCTGGATTCAGTATCTGTAAATGTGTGAGAAGTGTAAAGGAATAACCCTGCGTAACCGGGCTAGAATAATAGGAATTTAATTGGAAACGCAGACAACAGTGGCGTTGGCGTTGCGCAGAGGCGCTGCGCGGTGGCGGTGCCGCGTCTAATATACGAACTTCTATGAAAGAGTTCGTATAAAATACCAGCCAGGGAAAGCTTGGCGGAAGCGTTTCGTTTGCCGCGAAAACGCCTTCTAACTTTTAAGTCCTGCAGGTGCTTCGAGTTTTCATACTATTTTTTTTCTACTGTGGTTAAGTTATATTTAATAAATAGAGCAAGATAACAGTGCAGTTCTGGCCAAAATGCACACAAGGAAAAGAAATTAAAAAATATACAAATAAATCCAAGTATTTATTTGAAACTATTTAAAAGTATGTCGGTACACTTATTTGATATTATCATTATCACTCAACACTTATGAAAAATAACAATTTTTCAAAAACCTTACTTATATGCAATTAAACGTAAAATCTAGGTAAACTTCACTTTCTTACACAAGTTATGTTGACAATTACTGAAACTTTTTACAAACTTCACACATGCGAAAAAAAACTTTACAGATTTCATGACAATTTGCACTACTAACAAATGAACGTAGAGTGCGGAACAATATTCTAGAAAGAGCCCTGTGCTATCGTAATTAAATGGGTTTATTACAACTATTGAAACATAAAAATATTATTATAATATTATAACTATTGCCATTTAAAGCACTTGTCATATTTTTTTATCATGAGTGTAGCTTTATTCTTTTTATTTAAAAAGTAATATTGTTTGTTTAAAAGTATTCCGAATTTACTCGAGATTTACTTCATTATACAGTATGGAATTGTAGAATCTTTCACTTAATCGCGAACATGACGTAATTTGTTGCAAAGTGAATGCCAGTAGCTTAAAAAATACAATCGTACCTTAATAAAACTAGACCATATCTAAAAATATTTTAATACTTGTTTTACAAGTTGCTGAAGAGTACTTTATGGAAAGTAGTTATATCTGGTTCCACATTAGAGTTGGTGCTGTAAAGGGCGGGCTTGGTGGTGTTCCTGGAACAAACAAGTATAAATTAATTTAAGAAGTAAAAAACCCGAGAGCTCATTATTTATTTTCGTCAAACGTTTTACCATTCCACTGTAATTAATACTGCAGCGATATATATTTATGGAATCTTTATTTAAAGCCCTTCATTTTGATTACACATTCGAGGTGTTTAGAAGAAAAAAAAATATCTCGCAATATGGCGTCTAAAATTGACAAAAATATTGTTTTATGTACCTAGTGTCACTTGCGCTATTAAGACGAATCTAACGATATCTCATACATTAAAATCGTTAAAACCGTATAAAAGTTACGGTGGAATAAAGAAACTCATAAACATACATACATGATCCCTGAAGCAAAACACTCCTTTTTTGTGCAGTCGTGTAATAAATTAGAATAATTAGCGTAGGCTAACATATTCCAGGCCTCTTCTTCTTCCTTACTAGATAGAGTTGGAACCAGGTTGACGCCTGACACCTACCGTTTCGTGCAATGCTTGTGTAGTTTATTTAGTTCTTGTATAGTGTAGTGAGTGTAAACGCACACTGAAAGAAATTATTTTCATAAAATCTTTCGAAATCGGGATCTACGGCGTGCCTTGGAGTGCTAGTGCAATGATTGCTAGGGTAATGTCGGTTATAAATAGCGACACGTAATATTTTACATTAATTGCGAGGTGTCTCCGTCACAGTTATCTCTTCATCGAAACAACAATTCAGTTGGACGCTGTGAAAACAGTTTACCAAGTATATATTATTGTAATAGCTATTATTTTTTATTTTTTTTTAATAATACGACGTAAGCTGATAGGTACTTACGTCGTATTATTTTATTATGATTTTGGTCGTATAAAGACACTATTTGAGTCCTTGACAATGATAGATGATACTTTTTTTTAAATTATTTTATAAATTTACACTCCACAGACTCCAGGGGCCCAACTCTCACCTTTTAAAAACTATTACAGAAAACCAACAACATTATTTCAAACTTAAAACATTGATACTTAGATTCGTACCACGGCCGTCACGAAACAATAATGTTCATATAGCGCTATCTCTATCGCACAAATGTCTTGATTCAATGCATGCAGCCCGCTCTCACATTGAAGTTCTAAGGTAATTTTACTATAGTGCAAATTAAAATTGTTAATGTAAGGTTAAAATAATACTGAATTAAGAGATGGGAGTTGGTCGTATTATTAAAAAAAAATAAAAAAAAATAATAGCTATTACAATATTATATACTTGGTAAACTGTTTTTACAGCGTCCAACTGAATTGTTGTTTCGAAGAAAAGATAGCTGTGATGGAGACATGTAAAATATTACGAACATCGTATTTGGTTTGAAAGGATATACTTTTAGATTCATCTTTATTTTTATTTTATTATTTTCATTTATTATTATTTTTTTAGCTGCATGGCACGTTGGTTCCTGTGCCGGGATATATCGGGGCGGACTGGCCTGTCCCATGTCGGCTCTCGTCCGGGTAACTTTAGATGGTGCTTTGCCACGGGGTGGTGGTTTTGTGGGCATTGGGTTTCGGGGTTGGGATGGGTGTCGGAATAAGTGATGGCTCAGTGGCATTGGCTAAGGACTGCCGTGCAGCAGGTCCATGGTTCGAATCCCGCCCAGAGCTTGAGTTTCACCGCATGGTGGAAGGTCATTTTGTGAATGCCCGCCTGGCTAGCGACCACCCTCAAGTAGAAAATCTGTCGCCAAGCACCTAACAGTGTGTTCCGGCAGCAGTCCTTGAGAGCCAGAAAAATTACAGGCTAATGAGACCTAACAACTGGACGGCTCAGTGTGACGGGAACGGCAAAAAAAAAAGAAGGAAGCTTATTTTTTTTTTTTTTTTTTTTTTTTTTTTTTTATGTTATTGTGACGGAACAAGCCCGATGCCCACCTGATGTTAAGTGGACTAACCTCTGCCTATAACAGACGCATTTCGTCAGCGACAAATGGCACTGTGCCCGTCAAATTGAGACGTCCAGTTGTTAGGTCTCATTAGCCTGTAATTTTTCTGGCTCTCAAGGACTGCTGCCGGAACACACTGTTAGGTGCTTGGCGACAGATTTTCCACTTGAGGGTGGTCGCTAGCCAGGCGGGCATTCACAAAATGCCCTTCCACCATGCGATGAAGCTCAAGCTCTGGGCGGGATTCGAACCATGGACCTGCTGCACGGCAGTCCATAGCCAATGCCTCTGAGCCATCACTGCTTCAAAACTGCTAATATTTTTTTATATTTTTATAATATTTTTTTACAGATGTCATAAGGATTTTTTTTCACTACAAATAGGTGAATTACATTAAAAAAACACTAGTTTATAGAGCACTTGTGTTTTTTGATAATTTTTTGGTGGTTAAGTATGAAATGCTTTAAGCTTGTTATAAACATAATATTTTGCAGGTGCCTGATCGGCGGCGGAATATTATTCCAGCATTTGGATGCAGCATAGCGGAAACTACCACGAAACACAGCAGAACAACGACGTTCTGTAAAGAGCAGTTTCGCGCATTGCCGCGATCCAAATGACTTCCGGTTTGACACCCATGATAACTTTTCATACAAATATATTGGAGATTTATAATACCAAAAAGAAGGCAAGCCATGTGCTGCTTGCGAGGATGTTTCATCGTATTTATAAAGAGTTTATTTAGTCACGGACTAAAATGAGCACTGTTATAAAAAAAAAATTTACTGCATTTGCCACATGCTTTTTGAACCGCGCAGTTCAGAGTCCATATGCAAACCCAATTTGCGTGCTTCATAGACTCGCTCTATGGGCTCACCTTTAAGCATTACTCTCTGGGATGGACTCATACTACTTATTTGAAACTTACTACCAAATATTATGTTTTTTGTTTTGGTGGGATTAAGTAAGAGGTTATGTTAGTTGCCCGTATAGCTATACTAATAAGATCGTCGTTAAGTGCACATATTGTATCATCAATTTCAGATGGCTTACAAGAAATGTACACCTGAATATTGTCCGCATATATATGAAACTTACAATTTTAAATGTAATTCTTTATATCAGCAGAGTATAAAATAAATTAAATTGCAAATAACGGTTTTATAATTAGGTAATACTCGTAATTACATTTACCTTTGAGATGTAGCTGGGGTTCGCGGTGTGACAAGGAGACAGTTCATTGGTTGTCCGTCTAGTTGCCTGTTGTGGTACAACTCTACTGCTTTCTGAGCGTCGTCTTGTGTTTTGTAGATAACTTCTGCTGTACCAGGTCGCACCAAGCGAGACTCCAACATGCCGCCAACATCTCCAAATAACTCCTGTTGTAATAAAGCCAAAAGTTTGATTTTCAATTTGAATCAATTTTACATTATAGGCATTGGATCTGTTTTATTACGTACCTAATACATTTACGTTTCGGTAACCTATGAAAATGTTTCGCTTTTTAAAGAAATAAAGTGATAATATTAGATATACACTCACACGAGTATGAAAACAGTTGTGCGGTTTCACCGCAACATATTTAATTCAGGTTCGACAATTTCTGCTCACATTCGATTACCTACCTAAACTGCGGAATATGATAGAGTTATTTGCCGTTTTATCATAATTTACATTTTGATCAGTATCGCAATAATTTTAGGACTAAAACTGTTCATTCACATAGAATGACGCATAGAGCTGAGCAAATGTTGATAGTATTTAAAATAAAGTTTAGACTATTGAATAAAGACTTATTTCTAAATTCCACACTGCTCGCTAGTATTTTTTTTATAGTAGCCTATTTTGTAATAAGCTATTAGCTATTTTGTAATAAGCTATTAGCTATTTTGTAATAAGCTATTAGCTATTTTGTAATAAGCTATTAGCTATTTTGTAATAAGCTATTACAAAATAGTAAATATAAAAAAAAACAACTTCAACTTAAAGCCTCTTCAATTTCTTTCACAAATTTGCCAATGCAGCATAATAATTTAATTATGAGCTCTTTGAAATGTCCATGTGAAAACTTCAGCAACTCCACTGATCTAATTTAGCTTCCATTACTACATGACCTTTAACAATACCTTCAAAATTAGGCCATGGGTTCAGTTTCAGCCCTGACCTAATGCATTTTATGATCTGTGCGACAGTGCATTCTCGCGTCGTCACGATACTTTCACGACCCCATAAATAGGGTATTATTACATAAAACTTCTTGTATGTAGTTGGCTTGGCAATCCTTCAAACTCGACTATTCATTAGTTTATTCAAGTCAAGTTCAAGGAGCTGGCAAGCAGCATTCATCCAAAAGTTATTACAAGAGAAATAATTTCTGGTATCACTTATTATATTGACTTAGAATGGAACTCTGCTGTCAACTTATATAGTTGCCAGTTATGAGATATTTATTACCTCAATATCAACACCAGTCACAGTATTCCTTAAGTTGCTGACTATGATTCTGTACTCCGTTACAGGTTTATCTGATTTCTGATTAATTTGATCACTCCTTAAAGCAGCCATTGGACGTTTCTTAAGAATAGAGGGAGGTCTAGGAGGGCTTGTGGCTCGTTCTGAAATTGCAGATCTGGAAATAGATGCATACAAACACGTTCAAAATAATACCTGTCAATTGAACGGCAATTGGTAACATCATAGAAAAATATATTTTAGGTTGTAAAAAAAGACATATTGTACCGATCTCACATGAGTGAGATAATTATAGGCAGACGATGATGAGCCTTAGTAGTCAACTATAAGGCTGCTTACACCCAAAGTATCATCTGCAATAAACTAGGTTAAGTTTATATACAGTCTTTTGCTTCACATTTTTTGAAGAGTATAAAAATTAATATACTCCACCCTTTCACCCCTCTTGTATCAATACATTTTTCCTGCTTATCTTTATGATATTTAGTAAAATATGTAACATTGGTAATAATAATTAAATAAACATATTTGGACCTGTTGATTGTCATGCTAGTAGGCTTATTCTTGACACGAATATCATCATTGTGAGCAACAATCTTGAACTGCATTGTAGCCATTCTGTTCTGTGACAACCGAGGCTCTATATCAACATACTCTTCTCCCATAGGATCATCAATAATTTGAAGATCATTCTGGACAGTTCTTATAATAGGTTTTGGTCTTGGTACATTGCCAGGAATATCTGAAAAACAACATATTACATTGTCTTTAAAAATATTTTCAATTATATGCAACCACTACATAGTAAGTATAAAACAAAGTCACTTCTCGCTGTCTGTCTGTCCTATATATGCTTAAATCTTAAAAACTACGCGACCGATTTAAAAGGGGGATTTTTTTAATAGATAGTAATTCACGAGGAAGGTTTATATGTATAATACATGCATAGTATGGTAGAGAAACACTGATAATTTTAGAGGTTTCTAATGTGAAGTCGTAAATAAACACATTTTTTGCGCTTACATTGCAAACGCTGGCAGAACCCTACGAGATAGATCTAAATATTGTACACCATAAAAAGGTCTACAAAAATGTCCGCGATTGTGGGTTATCTTTTATACTACATATTACAGATAACCAAAAATGTTTTTGTATCCTTTACTTTTTCGGGAAATAATGGCTTACTTACGAAGCTATCTTAGGCAATACAGCATTAATCCTTATCCAATTAAATACCTTAAATACACTGTGCATTTAATATAGATCAATATGGTCTTTACAGCATTAGGGTTATCGTTGCTGGTTGAGTGATTTTCACATGGCCAATTATGTATCGCTCTTTCAAGAGTAACTTCTAAAGAAAACATTTTTGTATTGTCTAATGACATAAAAGCTGTGAATGTTGTATATAAAGTCATTCTATAGTATATTCAGGAGTAGCATTGCACGCGAAGCCGTGGCGGGTCGCTAGTATATTAAAAATGTAAAAGAGGGGGTTTTTCCGTGCATGTGTTCGTAGTACGTACGTGTTTGTTTGTTGCCACGCACCTCCGACGCAACTGAACGGGTTTTGATACAACTTGGTACATATTATATATATGATATTTGACATATTTCTTGTGTCATTACTTTAGCTTGAGGGCCACTTTAACTTGTCACATTTGACACAGATCACATTGAAACGGCAGAATGGACAAGTCCATTGTCAGATTAGCAAGACCAAGGTAGGTTGGTAAAATATTTGGATAAAGTAAATATTTTTTTAAGTAATGCAAAAGGCAACCATGGGTAAAGACTATTAAAAATATTTAACATCAATCACTTTATTGAACTAAAAAAGAATTACCTTGTGTTTCTTTTTTTTATTATTTATTTAATTAAATATATATTTATTTTAATATAATAAGTTTTATAACTGCATAGAACGGTGTCTTAGAGTCGCATCTGTTGAGGTTATATATATGCTATACAGCAAACATATCAAAATTTAAGTAGTTGGCCAAGGCGAAATTAATTGAAAACCATAGCGGTTTATTCAATTAATCGAATTATGACCGTGGCACTATAAATCTAAGACTGACAGATGCTAAATGTGACATATTTAAGTGGCCCTACTAAAAGATCTAAGATGTTTTCTATCCAGATTTATGGAAGAATTTTCATACGATCAAATGGCCAAGCTATTGTATATTAAAAATGAAATGCAAGTTTCTATCAAAGAAAAATTTGATAAAGCAACATAAAATTTACAGTCATAATAATATCTAAAAATTCTCACTAAGTAATACCTCTCACAATACTTACCATATTTGTTTTTAATTCCAATTGATCTACTTTCTAGAAACTTCTTGGTGTGGAGTGGTTTTTGACTTTGACTTTGCCTATTAGCTGATTTTCTAGTTCGGGACTGGTAAGCAACTAGTCTCGAAGGATCTCCAAAAACTGTAAAGTAACAATAATTATTTGCATATTTTTTCATTCATTGGGAACATAATGTTTTATATAGGTATTTTTCATTCAAATATTTTTATTACTTTTAATATATTTGTCCTAAGGCCTAGGACATACCTACCAAGCAGATAGCCATCCCTGGTCAAGTTTCTAAGCATATAATTCTAATACAGGTTTGTTTAATTGCATAGCTTAAGAGGAACGGGAAGAGAACCACCCACAGAAAATAGGTGTTTTAACAAAGTGTGCTGTCTCGCCGCGAAACGCCGGCCTAGCGCTGCGCGCCCCGCACCTTCGTCAAATCCTATAAACATATATGTATAGGTACTACAGAGAGACGTGCAGTTACATGATCACAAATATTGTAGCCGCGTCGCCGTGCCGCCCGCCGCCGCACAGTGGACCGATCCGTAGGTCCGAGACCGTAGGTCTTCCCCTTCCAACTTTTCCGTTCACTTGTCACATGTATACCTGTTTAGTCAGTCTCATTTCATTCATTCTCTCTATATGTCCAAACCATCTTAAAATACCTTTCTCGATTTTTGTCACTACATCCTCATTCACACCATATCAATCCCTTATCACACTATTCCTTATCCTGTCACTCCGTTTGACTCCAATCATGCTTCTCAATGCTCTCATCTCCACTACATTATTCTACTTTCTTGCTTTTTCTGCCATACCCAATTTTCACTACCATAGTGTTGGAACCAACTTTATAAACACAACTTTACAAACAGCCTTTATAAACGACCGCTTATATATCATTCAGAAAATTCATACTCCCGTTCTGATTCAATAATGGGTCTTCAGTTAAAAAACCTATGTTTTCTTGATCATCATCGTCAACAAATGTCTCCCTAACGAAAAGTTTTGCTTCTTCTGACAGGGCTTTCTGTTGCATTAGTTTGTGTCGTATCTTCGAAATATGTGGATCAGAGCGAATTAGTAAGTTATTCATTATATCTTCATTGGTAGCCTTCCTACAGAATTTTCTCGAATGATGTTCACGATATTTCCGAGCAGCTCCATTGAGCTGCCCTAATAATTGTGGTTGAACTTTTCAGTTTCTTTGATCAAGTGAGAGAATGTCCCATCTCTTGAGGCGTTTTGTGCTTTGGTCATTCAGTAGGTTTTTAGCCAACACGTTAGTGTGCTTGTTGAGTCTTTCCTTATATTTTGTGCAGTAGTTGTTAACTTCTTCTTTGACTGTTGGCATCTCGAGGTATTTGTGGATTTCCAAGTTTTTCACAAACCAATGTGCGCTGGAAACAGTTCTCAAAGCGATGTTCTGAAATCTTTGGAGTATCTCGAGGTTCGAGTTGCTAGCCGATCCCCAGAACTCTATGCCATAGGTCCAGATTGATTTTATGATTGCCTTGTAGACCAGCAGTTTTTTGTTGAGTGAGAGACGGGACTGCCGTCCTAGGAGCCAGGAGAGACCTCTGAGTTGTAGGTTTGCTTCTGTTCTTTTAGCCTTGATGTGGTTTGCCCAGGTGAGTACAGGTTAGCAGTCTCCTTTCCGGAGAGTGAAAGTTACATGTGTTGATTTGGTTACGTTTGGTTTAATTCTCCATTTTTGCAACCACATGTCTACTTTGTCAAACTGGGCCTGCAGTCTATTGGAAGCCTTTTTTGGGTCGGTGTCGCTTGAAAGGCATGCAGTGTCATCCGCATAGGTTGCTGTTACTACATCATCTGTTTCAGGCAGGTCTGCCGTATATATGGAGTACAGTACTGGGCCAAGTACTGATCCTTGTGGTACTGATGCCTTGATATCATATAGTTTTGAGTAGTCTTCTTCGTATTTTACTTGGAATCTTCTTTGTGCTAAATATGATTTAAGTATCATGTAGAATGAGTTTGGTAGCAATGTTTTAAGTTTGTACAATAGACCACTGTGCCATACTTTATCGAATGCTTGTTTTATGTCCAAGAACACAGCAGAGCAATACTCTTTTCTTTCTAATGTCTGTCTGATCGAGTGGACTACTCTATGCACTTGTTCAACTGTAGCAAGTTTCTAACGAAATCCAAATTGCTGGTCGGGTATGATTTTATTGGTTTCAAGTATTGGTTTGAGTCTACATAAGAAGAGTTTCTCGACCAGCTTCGATAGGACAGGGAGCAAACTTATTGATACTTATTGAACTTATACCTGTATGAGCTTGGGTCAGTTGGTGGTTTTCCCGGTTTTGCTATCATGCAAATTTGTGAAATTTTCCACAGCTTGGGGTAGTAGTGCACTCTGAAGATAGCGTTGATTAGCATTGTTAGAAATACTATTTTTTTTTTTTGGGTAATTGTTTAAGTACCTCCCCAGTTATAAGGTCGAAGCCCGGTGCTTTTTTGTTTTCTAAGTTGCGGATCATTTTTATAAGTTCCTTGGGAGTAGTAAGTGATAGAGGCAACGAAAGTTGTTGATCACTGTTGACCATTCCATCAACTTCCTCTTCGAACTCCGTCAAAGGTGACTCGTTAGGGGTGAAGACTTAATTTAGATGTTTGGCGAAGAGCTCTGCTTTTTCGCTTCCGCTTCTGGCCCATGGGTCATTAGGGTTTGTTCTCAACGGCGGAGTATGAATATGAGGTCTTTTAAACTGCTTTGTTATTTTCCACAGTGAGTAATTGTCTTTTTTATGAGTGGAGAGAGTTGACAGTTTACTCTGAAAAGTCTCATTCTCATTCTCTTTTATGAGGTCTTTCAGATCTCTTGATATTTTGTTGTATCTTGTTCTGTCTGTGGCTGATCTACTTAGGTGTAATTGCCTTCGTATTTTTCTTTTTTCCGCTAACCGGTTGCGTATTTCTAGTGGAATGTTATTTTTCGAAGTAATGCCGTTCAGTTCTGGGGTAGCACGCCAAGCTGCGACTTGAATGAGGTTTGTTATGTAGAATGTCGCTTCGTCTATGTCTTCTTCCGTTTTAAGTTTGACTTTTAGATTGACTTCTCTTTTCAGGTAATTAGCGAATGATTCCCAATCTGTTTTGTGGTTATATAAAGTTGGTGTTGGTTCTCTGTATATAAGGCAGGAGGCTCCAGGGAGCCTAGCGTCGGGGTGATTGAGGTAGAATGCGCAAGCGAACCTGCTTCACCCCACATAAGACGTAGAGGCCCACCGCTGGGTTTTTAGTGAGTATACCGGGCACTCTGCCCGGGGAGTCCCACATAACCACGTGGTTTCCCCCGGAACTGCGTGGTACGCGTAAGGCGTTTTCCCAGCGAGAAAAAAAAAAAAAAATGGTTCTCTGTATATGGCAGTTGCACTAAATGTTGCTATGATTGGTGTGTGATCAGAGACGGAGTCAAGTGAGGATTTCACTTCAAAGTACAGGTCGGACAAGCCTTTGATAATGAGAAAGTCTACAAGATCAGGTATCTTGTTTATATCGGTTGGCCAGTAGGTGGGTTTGCCTGTTCCTAGTGCTGTTAGTTTGAGTTTGTCCATACTCTTTTTTAGTTCACGACCTTTTGTAGTGGTCAGTTTCGATGCCCAATACGTATGCTTGCAATTCCAGTCTCCACCGCTAATGAACCTGTTCCCAAGGGTCTGGAAGTAGCGGTCAAACATGAGCTGTTTTGGATTGTGTTTCGGGGGGCAGTAGATAGTGCTCACATTAATAGGGCCCATTTTCTCTTCTACAGTGATGGTTATAGCTTGCATCCAGTCTTCTTCAAACGCGCTATGGAGATGATGCTTTACATTATTTATTATAATTATTGCTGCTCCACCATGTGACGTGGTGTCGGGGTGATTGGTGCAGTATACATTGAAGTTATCCATTTTAAAACTTTTTTGGTCATTGAGATGTGTTTCAGAGATCAAGGCAATGTCTATTTTGTTTAACAGTTCCAGTTCCTTTTTGTTTGGTACTATACCATTGATGTTCCAGGTGGCGATTCTTAAAGAGAACATTATGGTAGTTTACTGATGAGGGTGACGATAAGGTTCATCATTGTGCTTAGTTGTGTAGTGAGCTTACCAATTTTTTCTTTCTGGGTTATTATGAGCTCTTCTAGACTTAGTCTGTGTTCTCTGGAGGTATTTTCATTTTGGAGGAGGAGTTTGTGTTCTTTGTGTTCTATAGTAATGATTGTTTTCCATGCTATTTGTTCTCTGAGACAGTAGATTGTCTTCGTTGTTATTTTGAGTTCCTTGGGGCTCATACGCTATGTTGTGTGTTCTCAGAGACTGTGTTAGGTCTTCGTTATTTTTTGTGTGTGCTTTTTGGGGCCCTTTCTGCTCGCACATTGGAGTTAGGCTTTCTTTTTCAGACACTGGGTTTTCTCTTAACCTTCATCCTTTTTTCAGTGCTTCGCTGTAGAGTTCTAGGGATTCCGCAAAAGTCAAATGTCTTGAGGGTTGGGTAGTCATCATGATATATTGGGGTATGTACGCCCATAATATATTTCTTGGTTTCGATAATTCAAATTCAATATTCAAAAAAACATTAACACTGGTAGAATCGAAATATCTACACCATCGATTTTTCCCATCACCCACCATCCAACATATCGAAAAGGCATATTGACATCACTAATGCAAGTACCTCTACCACTGTTATTTATTCTGTGCAGCTACCCTGTCCCCCGAACAGAATTGTGTGCGATAAGGATAATTGCAGCTCCTTCAACTCTTGACTTGGATTTCTGCATAATTTGCATTCTTGGAGATGCCTTTCCTCCTATAGCAAATATTGATAAAATCTAAAAATGTTAGTCTTATTTTATAACTGACAGAAAAAACTAGGTTTATAGGTTTTCCTTTGTCTTTATTTTTCATATGAACAATTCACAAACTAGAGATACCTACAAGTTTTGACAAAATATCGGTATTTAAATACCCATTAATTCAAATTCCTTTAATATATACTAAACAGTTTAGTTTGAGTACCATAATCGCGTCTTCACTTTTACCTCGCGTTGCCACAAAATCAAATAATACATAGTCATACTGCATTTAATATTTTACTCTTGACAGATATTGCATTTGCAATAAATTATTTTGGATTGGGCTGCCTATTTTTTCACACATAACCATTACATCCAGCTTATTGTGTTAAAAACTAACATTATTATTATGAAGACATTGTATTCATTTTATCATTATTTAATGACCCATAAAAATGTGTAAAACCAGTCATTATTGCAATACCTACATATTTACTAAATGTTTGAATTGAGTATGTTTGGTGTTGGTACTTTTTTTATAGTAAAACTTCATCTCTAGAGACTCTGGATCCATACTATATTTAGATCTTTCTTTTTATTATTATCAGTTTAATACAATTTACAAAGTAGCTGTCCTCTCATCAGATGATTGACTATCTGAGTGTCTAAAGAATTCTTGAAGTGGTTATTGGAAAGTCTATGTTAGAGAATATAAAATATTTTCAATTTATAGTTGTTTAGAACTTTGCTGAAATATTTAACATCAATCACTTTAATTTGCTGGTATTATTTACATAAGCTTTATTTCTGCTATTTAATGTAAAACTATGAACTATGTCTGAAATAATTGAATTGAATAAGACTCTTACATAACTGAGGAAGACGCTCCCAACTAAGTGCTAAAACATGAATCACTCAACTGCACATAGCATGTAGTGACGTAGATCACATTTAAGTACAAGCAAGTAAGTCAAATTGTTGACATGGTTGATCAAGATAATTATATTTAGAGATTCACCATAATGTCAGTCTTAAGGGACACATTGCTGAATAAAGTACCTTCATTATCACAGAGATTATGTGCACTTAACGGTCGATGACTGGCCTTGATTTATATCTTGAAGAGTCAAACACACCTTTGACGGTTAAAATTTACCAGCTTATCTCATATTCATAACAGGTAAGGTTAACAATAAGGTTTTCTAAAATGAGTTTATCTAACTGTAACAGATCCAATTCCGAACATGGTAGATATTTTGAAAAAAAAAAAAAAGTTGTGTACTCTGTATATGACACTGATGCCAGAACTTTTTTTAGTTATGTCTGTATCCCGGCCGCACATCACTCGGAAACTATTGAATGGAATTCAAAGAAACTTAATACAATTTGAGTTCATACTACGAAGAAGGTTATTGTATACTTGTTATCCCGAAATTAAGCACGGTTCCCTCGGGAAAGGGGATGAAAGTCAAAATGTACACTTAGTTGTAACTTATTAACTTATAGTACGATTTCAATTATTATTTTTTTGTTAGAATAGTGACGAGTGAGCTCTGAACCCCATGGACAGCCCGGTACCCCACGGGCAGCCCAGCACTCTTGGACTACTGAATGGAATTCAGTGAAACTTAACACAATTTGAGTTCATACTGCGAAGAACGTTATTGTATACTTTTAATCCCAAAATTCAGCATGGTGCCCTCGGGAAAGGGGATGAAAGTCAACATGTTACTTAGTTGTGATTTATGAACACATAGTCCGATTTCAATTATTCTTTTTTTGTTAGAATAGTGATGAGTGAGCTCGGAAAGCCATGGGCAGCCCTGCACCCCAAGGGCAGCCCGGCACCCCACAGGCATTTCGGCACCCCATGGGCATCCCCACACCCCACGGGCAGCCTGGCACCCCACGAGCAGCCCAGCACCCCATGGGCAGCTCAGCATCCCACGGGCATCTCCGCATCCTTATTTAGATTTGCCAGCTTACTAAGATAAAACTTAATTGGTCTGTCCTTAACTAACCTGCTCTTATCATGTCAAAGATCCAGCCTCAATAAAACTCAATTAATTTAAATGCTCCGATGATATAGTGTCATATCATTATCAAGAAGATATTTACCTATTTCTTTATTATGAATTGTTCTAGTGAACTTTCCACGATAAGGAAGGATGGGTCTTCCTTGTCCCTGTGATCTTGCCATCTGAAAATATAAATAAGTTTTGATTATTACCTAAGCTAGGATCCCCTCTACATAACTATGGGAGTTGCTTCGAAACAACCATGAAGCGTAAAACTTGCAATACGAGGCCAGTGAAAGTTTTCATTATGTATCCATTTAAATTGGTATTACTGAAATGTAGGTTAGTCATACAAATCATGTCGATAAGACAAGACAGCCTTTGCTCAAGCAAATTTGTAGCTCTCAAGGAATACCAAGTATGCCAACAGAGCTCGAGTGATAAGCATAGCTGCAATGGTAATAGAACACTCAAAGGGAGAAATTGCAGACCAACATGATAGCATTAGAGCCTCAGATCACTATGAGGTAGTTGTGTATGAAGTCTGAGGGGAAAATCTTAGGTTATCTCATGAATACAACAATGCAACTGATTGTTGGGGACATCTGATCCAGAGTATAGTAGTTTATTAATCCATGCACATCATTGATAATAATAACAATTGAATAACATAATAAATACTCGAATTGGTTGCGTGGATGCTAAAGGGTTAAGTAGACTCAAACATGTCACCAAGCACCTAACAGTGTGTTCTGGCAGTGTCCTTGAGAGTAATTCAAGGTAATAAATGTGAGTAGCCTGAACATCTTCAACGGCGGCTTGCCTTCAGGTGAGATAATAATGAAAGGCCAGGCTATAAGCATTAAACAAATACATGTACATCATCCACACCCCGAGATGTTCATGGCAAACTAAGAAATATATTTAAAGTGAACTTTATGTCTGTGGCAATACTTGGTGAATATGCCTTCAGTACCCAAAGCAATCATTTGAGTATATAGAACCAAAATTTCGTCAATGTCCCATTGGTTGAGTAGAAATTAAACAATGGAGATTGTTTAGTGGCAGGAAGGATGATAAGTGTTTTCAGCAAGGAATTATAAAAAATCGTACCCTCTCCAGTCTTAATTTTTCCAATTTCAGTCTAGCATCTTTCTGTTTAGCAAGTTCAGCCAGTATATCTCTAGCATCTGTGATTTGGACCCTTTTTTTGGATATAATTTTGTTTCTAGCGTCAGTTACAGGAAGTTTTTTATGTGGCAGAACACTCTTGTTTGTCGGCTGACTAATCTTATTTTTAATGTTTCTGCAATCAAGATAAATGCATTCAATACATATTGTACATCATTATTGTTCGTCATAATTTTATGAGGGTTCCTACAGTTTGAGGATAGCTCCTCAAACTGAAAGAAACCTCATAAAATGAAATAAAATAAATAATTTACCTCGGTTTGCCCTTTTTCTTTTTCTGTATGATATCGTCTAGACTCATATCAACGTATGAAGTCATTTTTTATTTCAAAAACCCTTGATAATTTTATCACTGAAGTGAAATCATAAAAATATATTTTTTACAAATACGCTTTCAGTATAAACCAGACTATTATACCAGGACCAGGGTTGAATTCAGTCAGACTCTCAAAAAATATTGTACATGGAAAATATAAGAATACTATTTGTCCAAAATTATACTACGTTGGACTTTTTTTTTTCATATCGTATTACGTTTCGATTTTAGGCATTTATGT